>JAIWQS010000203.1:77500-251429 GCA_029891385.1 Erythroxylum novogranatense
TGTTCTGTTGGAAATTTGTAGAAACTGAAATGAGAAAAACAAAAAGGAAGAGCGTGTTGATAAACAGAAATGATACCCGTCATATGGCAAGTATCATTCAGATGAACTGGAGCTATGTTTCGTTTTCAGTTTGTTGGTATTGATAATAAAATTAAGCTACTTAATTTGTAGGCTAAAATAGGACTCCTGATGCACTGAAATTTGCAATATTAGTTCCGTGATATGGTGGTTGCATTTCTGTTATTTTACCTTTAAATGTTATTACGATCTCAGCAATCTAGTATTGGACCGATATATTTTACTTGTGAGCAGTCAAGGAATGGCATTGCCAATTAACCTTTATTTTTATTCCTCGCATTTAATTGGTAGAACTGGCGCATTACTCTTTTGTTGTTTACATAAATGGTTTTGGATGTATTTTAAATACTGTTTTGAATTGTGAAGGTAGAATGTTTTGGAAATTGTTGGGTATTGAGTATTTTAGATTTGAGTTGCCATTGCTAACTTGTGTAAGAAATGTGATTCTTTTTTTGTAGGCAACCGTTAGGGGCATCCTTTCTCTTCAGAGAACAGCCTTGCTTCAGCATTATAGTGAGAGATGGGGCCTTGGATTAAGATCATTCAGCACCGAAGCTGCAAAAAATGCAAGCACTTCCCAGCCCCAGCCCCAGCCCCAGGCCCCACCTCCTCCCCCACCTCCAGAGAAAACCCATTTTGGTGGCCTAAAAGATGAGGACCGTATTTTTACCAACTTGTATGGACTGCATGACCCTTTTCTCAAAGGTGCGATGAAAAGGGGTGACTGGTACAGAACTAAAGATTTGGTGCTTAAAGGTGCTGATTGGATTGTCAATGAAATGAAGAAATCTGGCCTTCGTGGACGTGGTGGTGCTGGTTTCCCCTCAGGTCTCAAATGGTCTTTCATGCCAAAAGTATCCGATGGCCGTCCTTCCTATCTTGTTGTCAATGCTGATGAAAGTGAACCTGGAACATGCAAAGACAGGGAGATTATGAGACATGATCCGCATAAATTATTAGAGGGCTGCTTGATAGCTGGTGTAGGAATGAGAGCTTCGGCTGCTTATATCTATATTAGGGGAGAATATGTAAATGAACGCAAAAACTTGGAAAGAGCAAGAAAAGAAGCATATGAAGCTGGATTGCTGGGAAAGAATGCTTGTGGATCTGGTTATGATTTTGATGTACATATCCATTATGGGGCTGGGGCTTATATTTGTGGTGAAGAGACAGCGCTTCTGGAAAGCCTTGAAGGAAAGCAAGGAAAACCAAGATTGAAGCCTCCTTTCCCTGCTAATGCTGGGTTATATGGCTGTCCTACCACTGTTACAAATGTGGAAACAGTGGCCGTTTCTCCCACCATTTTAAGGCGTGGACCAGAGTGGTTTGCTAGTTTTGGTAGGAAAAACAATTCTGGGACGAAGTTGTTTTGTGTCTCAGGTCATGTGAATAAACCCTGCACAGTTGAAGAGGAGATGAGTATATCATTAAAGGAGTTAATTGAGCGGCACTGTGGGGGCATTCGAGGTGGATGGGACAATTTACTTGCTGTGATACCAGGGGGTTCTTCTGTTCCATTGCTACCGAAGCACATATGTGATGATGTGCTGATGGATTATGATGCACTCAAGGCTGTAAACTCAGGGTTGGGGACTGCAGCTGTGATTGTGATGGATAAATCTACTGATGTTGTGGATGCAATTGCTAGGCTTTCTTATTTCTACAAGCATGAGAGCTGTGGTCAGTGCACTCCGTGCAGGGAGGGGACTGGATGGCTTTGGATGATCATGGAAAGATTGAAGGTTGGCAATGCAAAATTGGAAGAGATAGATATGCTTCAAGAGGTGACCAAGCAGATTGAAGGACACACCATCTGTGCATTGGGTGATGCTGCGGCTTGGCCCGTGCAGGGTCTTATACGACACTTTAGACCAGAGCTTGAACGAAGGATAAAGGAGCGGGCTGAGAAAGAGCTGCTGGAAGCTGCTGCTTAAAATTCATACACAGGTTCCATCTTTTGGCTCTGTATATCTCAAAGTAGGCTATAAATCTAATACGACGTCATACTCGTGTTAGTAGTCGATTGGTATGGCTGGATAAATGTAATGGGTTTTAATTGTTTCTATTAGATGCCTTTAAGACTGTGGATCGATTTCTGATAATTATGACTCACTAAGGGAAGTCTACGTGGTTGATCCCTTGCAAACTGAAAGGGTTAGGTTTTGGTTGGTCAAAACCCTAATGAATCTAGGTTGATTCAGATAGCAATATTGACAACTAAAACATTTTTTGGATGTGAACTGCGCTTGATCTCTTGTTTTCTAGGTCTCTGTTGATTCAATCTCATAAGTTCATTAAATTGTTACACTTTCTTAATGAGCAATAATGAATTTTCCACGTACAATGCAGGGAAGTTACTGCTATGTCGAATATTCGTGGAATAAATGAAGGAGCTACCGTTTAACTTGGGTGGTTAATCGACTGAGGCATTTCCTGTTCCCAGTAGCCATTTGTTTCTTTTAACGCTGTACCAAACTGCAATTTTCGATGTCCCCAGATAAAATTGAAGTTCGTCTGGAAAAGAATATTTTCTTGTTAGTTCATGTTTCCAGATTTATGTGGATATTTTCGGAGTATATTGTCAACAAGAGCTGACTATGTGGAAATAACAGATTTCTGGGTTTCTCGTGAAAATTGAGGTTGTTTTTAATTTTTTAGTTGATTATTATGTGCGGGGGCTTCTTCCTCGAAGGGTTCTTTTCTGCAGATGGAAAATCATAAACATACACAAATCCTTTGCCTTACCCCCGATTTAGGATTTTTTTTTTAGGAGCTTGTTAGTAAGATTACTGTTGTTAATTCGTTATGGACTTCGAATATATCTTGTGTTGTCGTTTCCACTTCTGAGCTAATAGAAATTATAATAAATTTTCTGAAAGGTATTAAACTACATTTGGTCGATTGTTCAATTCAGGCTATGTTTGATCAGATGAAAACTGTAAAATATTATTCAAAGTAATATTTGTTAATTAAATTAATAAATATTTTTGTATTAGTTTTAGTCAATGTTTAGAAAATTGAACTGGTTTGATCAGTCAGTCAGTTCAATTGTAAAAACTTGAATTGATGCATTTTTAGTTTAATTTTTAATTTTTTCGATTTAGTTTAATAATTGTTATCGTTAAAATGATCAATTTATTAAATAATTTTGTGTAAACTGTAAATAAATTAGTTTTTATTTAACAATATCTTTTAATTAAACTTATTTTTTGATAACTAAGAAAATCTATTTTAATCATATTTCAAATTATATATTTTTATTCAAATTATATTTCAAATTTTAATTAATGAACTTTAGGTTTATAGTTTTCTCTCTCCGTGTGGGAGCCTCTCTCTCGTGATTTGAGAGTTTGTTTTTCGCATTGTGTTTTCCTGTTTTCTTTTTCTTTTCCTGATTTTGGTGCGGGTTATGGGTCATGGTCTGTTTAGGGCAATCTTCTGAGTCTTAGGTTTTCTCACTTGTGTTGCTTTGCGTCTTAGGTTTTGTTGTTGATTTCTTTGGGGGGTTTTGCGGTCAGATCTTTCCTTGTGACGGGTTTCAGAGTGGTTTCCCTCCAGAATCCCTTGTTCAAGTAGGATTGTGGTTTGTTTTTAGGGGTTGTGTGATGGCGGGGTTTGAGTTAGAAATTGATTTGGAATTGGAACGGGATTTGACTACCGCCTCGACGTGATATGTGGTTTTGGGTGAACTCATCTCTGATAGGGTTGTGAACCGGACGGGAGTTTTTGGAGTGTTGCGGTGTAGCGCCCCCTCACCGTAGGGTACACATCGGGAAACCCGAAGGTCGCTCAAACACGTATCCCACGATAAAGGATTTACTACCGTAAAATTTCGCTAAAATCCATGGCATCAAGTATTTTAAATCACAAAATAACGAGAATCAACAAATTGACATCCAAAGTAATAATTATCCGACAAGAATCCAATCCGAATGAAGCAAGTCATCAATCTCTAACAAAACCAAAAGAGACCGACACAAACATCTATCCTAAGTCATCCTCAAACACTAATCGGTGTGACCGACCTATGTGCCATCACGACCTCGCCAAGCTACTCGCATTGGCAGAGAAAGAAAGATCTTGAGCTAGAAGTCCGCTCTAACGATCTGAAAATAGGTTGCAAATTTGGGTGAGTTTGCGAACTCGGTGAAAACCATCATCGATGGTTCACTCAAATCACGACACGCACACGGCGTCTGACAAAGATAAGACAAGAGTATTCACTTAAAGGTATCATATAGCCATATACTGATTATAAAACGATTTACGTGATAAACCATTTACAATGTCATTTCACGCTTTACGATGTAGCATGTAACAATTTGCAAGATCATATCGTAATACACAAGAAATCATGTCATCACGTAATCGATCAATGTCACAAATCAATCAGTCATGTGTATACAATGCATATGTGACTCTTTTCCAGTTATTCAGTGTTGTGCCCAAGTGCTCAGTCAGTAAACAGTAGGGACGCGTCAGAGATTTCTCCCCTCGGGCTAAGCCCGGTCAGTACAGTATTCGAGCACTAGGCTCTTTTCAGTTGAAATTAGCAACTTGGGACACGCCCATTATCGATCATGCATTTATGCATGCAATGCGATGTTCGAAGAATTCAGATTGAGAGTTCGGTGTATGGCTATAAAAGCCCGAAGATTGATCCGGTATCATGTAGCGATGCAGATTCGGTTCAAGAAAGACATGCAATTCAATCCAATACATGCCAAGAATCATACAAGAGTCATACAATTCATCTTTGCATGTAATTCATGTAGAGGCATGTAAGCAATTAGAATTTGAGAAACCAACTAGGTTACTCACCAGTAACTTCCGAACTCTTGCTGGAAGTCCCAAAGAATGTCCGTGGAGCGACGGTCCAGCGGTGCTTCTATAACAATAAAGTACAACCCATCACTTATTGCCCAATAAAGCGAAGCGAAGAATGCATATGTCTCGGTGAAATAATGTACAATGCACGCCGCGATTCCGGTGCTAAAAACCCAATTCGACTCTTCATTGAGTTGATTGACAATAATTGATCCATTCCTAAAATCCAGTCAATTTACCTCAATTAGGATCCCCAATAGCAATTTCCTATTCCTTGGGTCGAACACATCCATAAAAATTCCAATTTAAACTTCAAATCAAATATAATCCTTAATCACCTTAATGGTTAATTTCTAAGTCCCGATGCCAAAAGCCTCAAACACTCCTCTTGAACGACTAGGGCAAAGGTTGCGACCATGGGTGCGCTGGCGTTCACCCACATGCCACAGTCGACACGGACGTGAGCCCTAGCCCGCACGCTTAAACCGCCGCTCATCGACTAGCTACGCAGACCGCGATCCATCGCTGCTGCTTGCGTCGAAGCGACTCCAAAGCTTCGCCGCTTTCGCCGCAGATAGCTAAACGATACGCAACTTCGTCTTCGATCGGCGCGGATGATCGATCGATCCGCAGCTTCGTTTGTATGCCGAAGCTACCGCAGCTCGTCCGCATGCCGAAGCTCTCACCGCTTCGTCTGCATGCCGAAGCTACTCACCGCTTCGTCGCATGCCGAAGCTACTCACCTTCGTCGCATGCTGAAGCTCCTCACCGCTTCGTCGCATGCCGAAGCTCCTCATCGCTTTCGTCCGCGTCTTGAAGCTCCTCCGCCGTCTGCATGCCGAGCTCCTCACGGTTATGCGGTCTCCAACCTAAATCCACTACGCACGCCTCTCCTTCTTCCCAACACATAGCTTTTAAACACACCGGTCCAGGATTTCCAGATTTCCGATTTCGCAACTCACCGGTAACTTCAATACACATAAATCAAGCAATATCATCATCGCCGGCAACCTTAGCATATTCAATCATCAATATAACTCTATCCATCAACAAATCGATAATCTACCTCCACAAATCCACACTTCGACCTATGCACTCCTACGGTAATCATCAATAACAAAACCCATCCATAAACACTCCCAACTACCCGATCAAATATAATAAATGCCATAAATACAAGAAGAATCATCCATAACAACATCAAAGCTCTTAAAACTTACCAAATCACAGATCAAGCTACAGTTCCTCAAAATCCTCC
Organism: Erythroxylum novogranatense; assembly: GCA_029891385.1. Classification (NCBI taxonomy): domain Eukaryota; kingdom Viridiplantae; phylum Streptophyta; class Magnoliopsida; order Malpighiales; family Erythroxylaceae; genus Erythroxylum; species Erythroxylum novogranatense. Next base: position 83,664 of record JAIWQS010000203.1, read on the forward strand.
GAAACCCTAAAATCCTTCAAGCTCGGCGATTCACTAATCCTGAGCCTCTAACCTTCACCAATAACGATCAATCGCTTAACCTCATCTCAAGGAAAGAATCCATAAAGAAAATCGAGGAATCCTTACCAATGGGAGGAAATCGCAAGTCACAAGATGGGGAAAGAAGAGAAACGTGAAATTGCCTTAGGTGTTTTCCCAAATTCCTCAAACCTAGTATTTATAGACCTAAGTCTCCAAGTCGGTCAAATTTCGGTCTCTAAATCCCAATGGTTCCACATAATTATTTCCTATCGGTAAAATTCTAATTTTTCCATTGCCATTGGACGTTGCTTTCGATCTTGTAGGTCGATCGATCGATCACCCAAAACTTTCCGGTCGGGCATTATCTCCAATTTCACGAGAATTTCCTATAAGCCATTATAAATTACGATCACACTCATAAATGCAATATCAAATCAGTCAATTGCACTCGATTACTCAAATTCTCAATTAACTCTCGGTCCGGTCGGTTTGATCAACTCGATCGATTCTTACTTACAATTAAATACGGAAATCATGAATGCATGTACCTATGGATAAATGCATATGCATTAAACCTGTTCTCTACAATTAGAGGCCAAGAATATGCTCATTCAATGAATGCGTTGAAACCTATCAAGATGACTCATAATAACCAAAATACCCTTAATAGCGGTGGACGGGATGTTACAATTCACCCTCCTAATAAAAATTTCGTCCTCGAAATTTCATACCGTCTCCGTCAAATAAATGAGGATCTGGCTCCTCATATGCTCCTCGATCTCCCAAGTAGCTTCCTCAGAGTGGTTCTTCCAAAGTACTTTCACCAATGGAATCACCCGTTTTAAATTGCTTGACCCGTGATCCAATGATCTGTACATCGGCTCTTCCACATAACTCATATCATTGGCTATCTCGATATCCGAGAGCGAATCACATCGTCGGTCCGATCGGTGCCGTCGAAGCATACTAATGTGAAACACGTCATGCAATCGGGACATCTCGCTTCAGTAAAGCCAACTCAGAAGCCGGTGGTCCTATCCTCTCAAGGATCTCAAGCGGACCAATATACCGAGGGCTCAATTTGTCCTTACGGCCAAATCTCAGTACTCCTTTCAAGGAGACACTCGAAGAATACTCGATCACCCACACTATACTCCATACCCACCGATGCTTGATCCGCATAACTCTTTCTCATGCATCACGGCCGCCTTGATCGACTCGACCAGCCATATCTTATCGGTTGTATCCTGGATCACTCGGGACCCTCTATCGATCTCGACCCTCTTCATCCCAACGGTGGTGATCTACACGATGTCCGCCATACAAGGCCTCATACGGTGCCATCCCAATCTCGCTACGACATCTTGGTTATTGTATGCAAATTCTATCGATGCCAAGTATTGATCCCACGCACTCTAAACTCCGGTACACATGTTCAAGTATGTCCTCAGCGATCTTGATCGTCCTCTCACTCATCCATCGACCGAGGATGGAATGCGGTCTTTGAAATTCGATCAGTACCCATAGCGATCTGGAGGCTCTTCCGAACCTCGATGTAAACACAGGATCCTATGTCTCAAACTATCGACAACGGAACCCCATGCAATCGTACAATCTCGCTACATACTTACTGGGCAAGTGACGAGAGTATTACTCTCTCATCTGGCAAGAAGTGAGCCGATTTGGTCAATCGGTCCACTATGACCAGATAGCATCATGTTGCCTCGGTGTCCTAAGCAACCATCACACGAAATCCATGGTAATTCGCTCCCACTTCCACTCCGAAATGGGCAGCGAATGCAACTTTCCCACGGAGCTTGATGCTGCGCCTTAACTCGTTGACATGTCGACACTGGACACGTATTTCGCCACTTGCCTCTTCATACCGGGCCACCGAAATGTCGTCTCGATGTGTTATACATCTTAGTTGAACCGGGATGCATAGCATAAGCGGCTACATGAGCCTCCTCTAGGATCTCCGTCTCAAATCATCAATATCCCAAGCACACGACCTCTGTCCCATCCATAATGTCCCATCTCTCAACTCAAACTACGAATGCATGCGGTCAACTCTATCAATCGGTTTCACTAATACAGGGTCCCGTCTGAACCCTCCGAATCTGTCATGCGGCATCGGCTGAGCCTCAACAGAGTCGGTGCTCCATCCCGCCCCAAATCCATCGTACATTAAGAGCTCTCAATTGTACGACTAGGCAATCTCTCCATCTCAATCGAAGCTACAATACCATGCGATCTCACTGCTCAAAGCATCGCCACTACATTGGCCTTTCTGGATGGTACTCAATCGATGCATCGTAATCCTTGAAGAACTCTATCCATCTCCTCCATCTCAAATCGAGCTCCCTCGACTCAACAGATACCTCGAACTCTTATAGTGCATGAAGATCCGGGCGTCTCCCATACAGATAGTGTCTCCAGGATCTTGAGCAAATCTACTGCAGCTAACTCCAAGTCATGCCTTTGGATAATTCACCTCATGAGACCTCAATCTGTCTTGAGGCATACGCTATAACTTTCCCATGTTGCATCAATACACATCCCAACCCAGTGCGAGGCATCATTTGTAAACCACAAAGCCTCCAGTCCGGAAGGAATGCCCGACACCGGTGCGGTGTCAACCGATGTTTCAGCTCCTTAAAGCTCTTCCGCAATCCTCGGTCCATCTGAGCAGTACATTCTTCCTCAATAGCTTCGTCGAGAGGCGGAGATCAACGAAAATCCTCGGCGAATCTCCGGTAATAACGGCCAGTCTGAAACTCCTCGACTCGCACGGTCCTCGGAATTTCCCAACTCATCATCGCCTCTATCTTGTGAGGATCCACTGGATACCCTCACGGACACCACGTGTCCCGAAACACGATCTCATCGAGCCAAAATTCACACTTAGCGAATTTGGCGAACAACCGCCTCTCTCTCGTGACTGCAACACTATCCTCGGATGCTCGGTGTGCTCTGTCTATCCCTCGAATAAACCAAAGTATGTCATCAATAAACACTATCACAAATCGATCCGGTGGGGCTGAAAATCCTATTCATCAAAGCCATGAAGGCTGCGGGGCATTAGTCAACCCAAACGGCATCACTAAGAACTCGAAATGCCGTACCTACTCCGGAAAGCACTCTTAGCACATCGGCCTCTGCAATCCTCAATCGATAGTAACCCGATCGCAGTCTAACTTAGTAAACACCGAGCTCCTCGCAATCGATCAAATAGATCGTCAATCCTAGGCAGTGGATACTTATTCTTCACTGTCACTCGGTTCAACTGCCTATAATCAATGCACAGTCTCAGAGTCCCATCCTTCTTCTTTACAAACAATACGGAGCTCCCCATGGCGAAACACTCGATTACGATAAACCCCTTGTCTAAAAGTTCCTGCAACTGAGCCTTAAGCTCTCTCAGTTCCACCGGTGCCATCCTATATGGAGGGATCGATATAGAAGCGGTACCGGGAACGAGATCAATCTCAAACTCTATCTCGCTCGCCAGGCAATCCCGTAACTCCTGGGAAAACATCCAAAATTCCCTCACTACGGAACATCCTCCAATCTCTGCTCGACTCGAGAATCCACTATATGAGCCGAGATAGGCCTCACAACCTCCTGCATCAATCTCGAGGCACTCATAAAGGATATCATCCCGCATGAGCCTGACTGACCGACTCCTCTAAACACCACCGGGCTGTCCAGGGAATCCAATCTAACCTCCTTGTAATAAATTCCTAATGACCCTATGCACGATTAACGATCCATCCCAATATCACATCAATCTCCATGAGCGGTACTATCAAATCAGACTAACACCTTTTCGGTCAATCTGGACCGGACATCCTATACATACCTCTCCCAATACGGTTGTACTACCTAGAGGTGTACTCACCTCTAACCCATCTGTAACCTCTCGCTATCCCATGCGATCTACATGCTAGATGCGGTGCAATAAAGAATGGGTGGATCCAGAATCCAACAATGCATATGCTTCTATACCGAAATAAGAAGCATACCATGCAACAACATCCGGTGAGTCTGGGCCTCTGCCGTGTCATGGCATAGACCTAAATGCGAGATCGCCGCCGCCACTCGGTCCCTCGGACCTCATTCTGTAACCCTCTGCTCGGCCTCGGCCTCGGCCTCGATCTCTCGGCTGATCCACCTCCACGGCTCTGCTGGATCGGGTATTCTTGCTCGATCTACGGTCATAGTAGATGGGCTCCCAATGTCTCGGGCGGTTCCTCACCAAATGCTCCATCGAGCCGCACCTCAGCGAGCTCCAGATAACCATCGGCACTCTCCATCGTGCCTCTTGCCATAATGCTCACGATGCAGGGCGATCTGTCACGATCCTCTGGCGCTACCACCACCACTAGCGATGCATGCGAATCGCCCTCCGCCCATATCCACTGTTCGGCCCTCGGTGGACTGAAGGGCCTACTCGTCGCCTTCTGTAGCCTCTGCCGGTCTTTGCCATGGCTATCACTAGGTCTCTTATGTGGGGTCCCTGTCCGGTCTCGATCGATTCGCGCCAGTATGCTTATCTATCTGACAATTGCAGCTCTCACTTCGATAAATGAGCTCATATCGAATCTGGCGGTCGGGTGCGGATCTCAAATTGAGTCCACCTCAAATCTCGGCATCTGTCGTCCTCGGTAGAAATCAGTGTAGCATAGCCCATCAACTCATTAAGCCCGAACCTCATAGTCACCACGGTCATCGTCCCGTCTCAACTCTAAGAACTCTTGCATCTTCATCTCGAGATAGACCTTGGGCATGAAATTGTCCTGAAGGCCCTCGAGAAAATCATCCCATGTCGAGTGTAGGCCCGGTGGTACCGCCGGGGCGATCCTCCACCACCGATATGCGGGACCACAGAAGAAGGAGACAGAGTAGTTGAACCTCTCCTCGTGGTCGCGATCCATCGATCGAGGACTCGCTTTCGGTCCTCTCAAGCCATCCTCACCTCCGCAGGTCAAGCTACCATAGAAATCAATCGCCCCCATGCTAGCCGATCGATCGTCTGCGTCGTTCCTGTCTCACAGAACTCGAGGAGGTAACTCCTCCGAGAAAGGCATAGGGACTCCTACTAGCTCCTACCGATTCTTGGTCATTGGTTACTCGATCTCTCATAACGGATGACCTAAGCAGATAAGAAATTACGATCGATTACATTATCCTTACAATGATTCCGACTAATAATGCTCTATGCCCAAAGATGCCAACCATGCTCTGATACCACTAAATGTAGCGCCCCCTCACCGTAGGGTACACATCGGGAAACCCGAAGGTCGCTCCGACACGTATCCCACGATAAAGGATTTACTACCAGAAAATTTCGCTAAAATCCATGGCATCGAAGTATTTTAAATCACAAAATAACAGTAATCAACAAATTGACATCCAAAGTAATAATTATCGAAAGATAATCCAATCCGAATAGACAAGTCTATCAATCTCCTAACAAAACCAAAAGAGGCGATACAAACATCTATCCTAAGTCATCCTCAAAACACTAATCCGGTGACCGACCTATGTGCCATCACGACCCTCGCCGCTTGACTCGCGCGGCAGAAAGAAAGATCTTGAGCTAGAAGTCCGCTCTATGATCTGAAAAATAGGTTGCAAATTTGGGTGAGTTTGCGAACTCGGTGAAACCATCATCGATGGTTCACTCAAATCATGCATTACGCTTTACCGGCGTAAAGATAATACGAGAGTATTCACTTAATAAATATCATATAGCCATATACTGATATTATAAAACGATTTCTGATGATAAACCATTTACAATGTCATTTCACGCTTTCTGATAGCATGTAACAATTTGCAGCATCATATCGTAATACGATAAATCATGTCATCACGTAATCATCAATGTCACAAATCAATCGATCATATGTATACAATGCATATGTGACTCTTTCCAGCTTATTCGATGTTGTGCCCAAGTGCTCATCAAGAAATGTAGGGACGCGTCGAGATTTCTCCCCGGGCTAAGCCCGTCGATGCGATATTCGAGCACTAGGCTCTTTTCAAATGAAATTAGCAACTTGGGACACGTCCATTATCCGATCATGCATTTATGCATGCAATGCGATGTTCAATAAATTCAAGATTGAGAGTTAGGTGTATGGCTATAAAAGCCCGAAGATTCGATCTCGATATCATAGTAGCGACACGATTCGGTTCAAGAAAGACATGCAATTCAATCCAATACATGCCAATAATCATACAAGAGTCATACAATTCATCTTTGCATGTAATTCATGTAGAGCATGTAAGCAATTAGGAATTTGAGAAACCAACTAGGTTACTCATTGTAACTTCCGAAGCCATTGCTCGAAGTCCCAAAGAATGTCCGTGGAACGACGGTCCAACGGTGCTCTATAACAATAAAGTACAACCCATCACTTATTGCCCGATAAAGCAATGCAAGAATGCATATGTCTCGGTGAAATAATGTACAATGCGCGCCACGATTCCGGTGCTAAAACCCAATTCGACTCTTCATTGAGTTGATTGACAATAATTGATCCATTCCTAAAATCCAGTCAATTTACCTCAATTAGGATCCCCAATAGCAATTTCCTATTCCTTGGGTCGAACACATCCATAAAAATTCCAATTTAAACTTCAAATCAAATATAATCCTTAATCACCTTAATCGGTTAATTTCCTAAGTCCCAATGCCAAAAGCCTCAAACACTCCTCTTCGAACGACTAGGGCAAAGGTTGCGACCATGGGTGCGCCTGGGCGTTCACCCACATGCCACAGGTCGACCTGGACGTGAGCCCTAGCCCGCACGCTAAACCGCTCGCTCATCTGACTAGCTACGCAGGACCGCCCGCCCATCGCTGCGCCCGTGCGGCGACTCTAAAGCTCGTCGCTCGGTTGCTCGCATAGCCAAACGATACGCAACTCGTCGGTCGGTCGCTCGGATGATCGATCGATCCGCAGCTCGTTCAGTATCCGGGCTACTACAGGCTTCGTCTGCATGCCGAAGCTCATCGCTTTCGTCCGCATGCCGAAGCTACTCACCGCTTCGTCCGATGCCGAAGCTACTCTTTTCTTCGTCGCATGCCGAGCTCCTCACCGCTTCGTCGCATGCCGAAGCTCCTCATCTTTCGTCCGTCGTGCGAGCTCCTCATCGTAAATCCGCATGCCGAGCTCCTCACGGCTGTGCGGTCTCAACCTAAATCCACTACGCATGACTCTCCTTCTTCCCCAACACATAGCTTTTAAACACACCGGTCCGAGATTTCCAGTTTCGATTCTGCAACTCACCAAGAACTCAATACACATAAATCAAGCAATATCATCATCATCGGCAACCTTAGCATATTCAATCATCAATATAACTCTATCCATCAACAAATCGATAATCTACCTCCACAAATCCACACTTCGACCCTATGCACTCCTACGGTAATCATCAATAACAAAACCCATCCATAAACACTCCTAACTACCCGATCAAATATAATAAATGCCATAAATACAAGAAGAATCATCCATAACAACATCAAAGCTCTTAAAACTTACCAAATCACAGATCAAGCTACGGATTCCTCAAAATCCTCGAAACCCTAAAATCCTTCAAGCTCAACGATTCACTAATCCTGAGCTCTAACCTTCACCAATAACGGTCAATCGCTTAACCTCATCTCAAGGAAAGAATCCATAAAGAAAATCGAGGAATCCTTACCAATGGGAGGAAATCGCAAGTCACAAGAGGGGAAAGAAGAGAAACGTGAAATTGCCTTAGGTGTTTTCCCAAATTCCTCAAACCTAGTATTTATAGACCTAAGTCTCCAAGTCATCCAAATTTCACTCTAAATCCCAATGGTTCCACATAATTATTTCTATCAAGTAAAATTCTAATTTTTCCATTGCCATTGGGCGGTGCTTCAAGATCTTGTAGGTCATCGATCGATCACCCAAAACTTTCCGTCCGGGTATTATCTCCCGAATTTCACGAAATTTCCTATAAGCCATTATAAATTACCAATCACTCATAAACATGATCAAATCACCAATTGCACTCGACACTCAAATTCTCAATTAACTCTCACCGATCGGGCCAAATAACTATCGGTTCTTACTTACAATTAAATACCGAAATCATGAATGCATGTACCTATGGATAAATGCATATGCATTAAACCTGTTCCTCTACAATTAGAGGCCAGTAACATGCTCATTCAATGAATGCAGTGAAACCTATCAGTATGACTCATAATAACCAAAATACCCTTAATGACAGTGACGGGATGTTACATGCGGAGCATGTGGACTGTAAAGGACCTTACTGATGTTCGTGAATTGAGCCCTAATTTGTATATTATGTCTTTCTCTAGTGACGAGCTGGTGGCGAAAGCGCTTGAGGCAGGATCGTGGACGGTGATGGGGTGTTGCTTTGTCTTGATGGGATGGCACATGGATGTAGCTATTTAGGAGGTAAATTTTTCCCGTTGTAAAATTCATAACCTCCCCTTGGCAATGCTTACTCGCCCTAATGCTCAGTGAATTGGGGACAGACTTGGTAAAGTGGTTACATTGGATGATGATACTTGGGAGAAGGGATTGGGTAGGAGTTTTTTACGGATGAAACTTGAGATTGACATCGCTATTTCGTTGGTGCCTAGAGGTCCTCAGAATCAGATTTGGGCAGAGGTGAAGTATGAAAAGATTTTTTGTTATAATTGTGGCATTTTGGGGCACCAAGGTAGGAATTGTCGACGAGAAAGGATTGATCGGTCTGATGAGGAAGTGCGGAGATCTTTTGGGCCGTGGTTGAAAGCTAGACCAGTGCAGCTTAAAGATAGTATAAGTGCCCTGTTGATTACGGATGGACCTACACCTGAGGCCTTTGTGAGTTTATTGCCGGAAGGAGTGGCTGATGGCTAGGAAATAATGCAGACATGGGTGTTTGGGGAGGGGACATCTGTTGAGGACATGGGAGGTGTTGAACGACAATGTGGGAGAGTTGTTGTGGGTGCAAATCTTACTATGAAGGCTGTTTTGGTGGGTGACTCTATTGAGGATGGTGAGGGTGATGAAAATAGAGTGGAAAATATTATGATAAAGGAAGGAAGGATTGAGGGTCCAGTAAAGAGAGGTGCTGGTAGGGGTAGGGGCAAAGGAAAGAAGGGTGGTGTTTCTGAGGGGGAATCTCATTGTCTTGAAGGGCAAGCACTTGCTGGAGGTTTGGGTGACTGTCCTACAACAGTCCCCGGAGGAAAATGAGGTGCCTTTCTTAGAATTGTCAAGGGGTGGGATCACCCTTGACAATCCATCACTTACTGGAAATGCAAATAAAGTTTGATCCTACTTTTATTTTCTTGATTGAAACTAACAATAAAGAAGAAAAACTAGAACTTCTTAGAATACGATGTCATATGGCTGCAGCTGTCTATGTTCCTCTTGTTGGGATTGGTGGTGGCTTAGCTGTGTGGTGGAAGGATTGTGTCTCTGTGACTGTGGTGGAAAAGGGGAAAAATCTTATTATCATGGATGTGTGCAATAATGAAGATGGTATTGTCTGGAAGATTTTTTGGGTTTATGGTGACCCTGATTTGAAGGTAAGGACATTGAACTGTGAGAGAATTGTGCGGAAAGCTAAGGGAATTATGCGTCCATGGATTTGTTTGGGTGATTTTAATGATTTTCTTTATCATTATGAAAAAGAAGGGGGAAAGAGAAGGGCTGCTGGAAAGTTGACAGGTTTTAGGGATATGCTTGCGCAAGCAGGACTTATTGATTTACCTTTGAAAGGGTTGTGGTATACTTGGATTAATAAGAGGGAAGAAGGTGAGATTAGGGAGAAAATTGATAGAACTTTAGCCAATTAACAGTGGATTGAACAATATCCTAGCTATCAGGTTACAAACTTACCAATTGTTGGTTCTGATCATGCTCTTGTTTTCCTTGAAACTGCACCGAAAGAGCAGAAGGGTATTCGACATTTTAAGTTTGAAGTTTTTTGGAGTGAGCATCCGGATTGTGGTCAGATCATAACAGAAGGTTGGGAACGTCAATTTAGTGGTTCTAGATTGTTTCAGATAGTACAGAAACAGAAAGCCTGTAAATCCAAACTCATTGAATAGAGTAGGAAGGTTTTTCCTAACTTCCGAAAGGAGATTGATGATATTATGGCACAGGTTGCTGATTTGCAGGCATGAAATGAATGTAATGTTGAGGAAAAAATTCAGATTAGGAAACTGGTTGGAAATTTAAAGAAGGCTTAGGAAGGGGAAGAGAAATATTGGTTTTCCAAGTCTAGAGTGAAATGGTTAGCTGCTGGGGATAAGAATACAAAATTCTTTCATCAGTCCACTTTGCAAAGACGACGGGGTAATAAGGTTTGTCGCATAAAAGGAAAAGATGGGAACTGGATTGAGGATGAATCAGGAGTGATTGATCGCTTTTTTGAGTTTTATCAGAATCTATTTACTAGTGAGGGATGTAGTGATCTTGATGCAGTTCTCCATGTTGTCCCTAGGGTTGTTACCGATGAGATGAATGCGGCTTTGGTTGGGGAGATAACTGAGGATGAAATAATGGCAGCTGTGTTTCACCTTGGTGCATTGAAAGCTCCAGGGCCTGATGGCTATAATGGGTTGTTTTATCAGAAGTTCTGGGGTATCCTTAAAACTGCTATTATTGCTGGTGTTAAGAGTTTTTTTCAATATGGATATATGTTGAAAGAAATGAATAAGGCCTGTGTGACCTTGGTACCCAAATTTAAGATCCCAGAGGATGTATCACAGTTTCGACCTATTAGCTGTTGTAACTTCAGCTACAAGATCATTTTTAAGATCATGACTGAGAGATTGAGGGTGTATATGGGTGACATAATTTGTTGGATCCGGGACCCAACTGCATAGACTTACCACTGTCACACTTGATCTGATACCACAGTTGTTAGATCCGGGACCCAACTGCTTATAACTTAACACTCTTATTCTTGCTTTGATACCACAAGATGTCGGACCCCGATTTCGGAGCCCAACTTCCGTATTCCTGAAACCTTGCGCTTATTACATTGCAGTGCTATTTGTTGCTGTTCCATAAAAGTGATGAGCGCACACTACCTAAACATCATAATCACATATTGACTTGTTCATATAAAATGTAGCTTAAAGCCTCACGTTCACATAGAGGCAAGAATCACCTTAATCGGAGTTATATAACTCAAGATACACTCCAAAAACCTAAAAGAGTTCACACCTGAAACATGCTCTCTTAACCGGCCTCTCACTTTCTTTAATGAGAACTTCCTCCATTTAAGTCCAAATGATACCAATTTTTGTATCAAGAAAGATATATGTCTTATAAATCCAATGGTTCAAGCCTCACCTCAATTGGAGGTCGGATGAGGGATTTATACCCAAAACAATAGACCATGCTCACTTCCAAAATCAAATTGAAACTCTTTTGGCGCGATTGCCATAAATTTTTATCTAGATATTTTATTGTATTCGTTATTTCACCATTTGAAAGTAGACATCTAGATCTACAACTCTCATGAAGATCACAAAACGAGATTCGGCCTCTAAAAATGCCCAAAACACCATTTTTCCCGTAGCTGTCCGTTAAAAGGACACGTTCGGGTGGATGGGTACCAAATGGTTCGCAAATGTCCGTTAAACGGACATGCAAGTCCGTCTATCTGACATGGACAGGTGAAGAGGTGTTTTGGCACCCGAGGCTATCCGTTTAACGGACATTCATGTCCGTTTAACGGACACGCCATTTTCCAGAACTTCCAACCTCTCATCCTTAAAACCACTTGAGACTACCACCTTTCTAAACTCATAACTTCTTATTCCTAGCTCCAATTGGTGCATAATATACCTTCATGGAAAGATAATAAGATGAACTACAAATCTCGTGAAGGATGTAAAAGCTAAATTCATCATTAATCAAGGCAAAAAGCCACTCAAAGGACACTGCTCATTAAAGACCAATGTAACAGTACATGAACAGTAACTGAATGTGTTCTTCACCTCATAACTTTTTAACCCTAAGTCCAAATGAAGCAAATCATACACCCTTAGAAAGCTCTGAATTTCTACTACAATCTTCATGAAGACTTCCTGATCTAAATCAAGCCCTAAGAGGGGCTAAAACTGAAGCGAAGTTCTGTCAAATTTTAGGAAAATTTGACAGCACTTCCCTTGAAAAATGCAACTAACCAATTTGCAATTCTAAAGCTTCCACCTACATAAAACTCAACATGCAACCTCATATAACACAAATTAATCCCATGAGTAACTCCAACTCAATTCAAGGCAACAACCACACTCCTAACATTCTAATCATATCCAAGCTATACAATGATGCAATTGTTTCAAAACATACATGAATTGCTCAAAATACATTAAAACTGAATATTCTTGCTTTCATATGAAAATATGAGTTATTACAAAGCTTTAGAGGGCATTTTAAGCCACTACATCAAATCCAAAACATAAACTTGCAAAACATCATTTGCCCAAAATGCATCTAAAGCATTGATTTACAATAGTTATCTTGAAATACAAAACAAAACACTAAGATCTTGGGTATGCCTTGAGCTCATTCTTCGAGATCCCGATTTTCACACGGAGATGGGACGGGAAGGTGGGGTGAGCTTTAGTTTCGTGGGTAACACGTTTATATTTAGGCTAATAAGCTACATTGTTTCATTAATCATACTTTTAGCACTTTTGTATAGCAATCATACAATCATGCATTTCATGAAATTTATCAATCTCAAAACACAATGTTCATGATCCATGTAATTATCATTCTTGCAAACATATGCTAACACGTAAACACATAATGATGGTTTGAAAAGTCCACGGTTCTTGATGAGCTACACAAGTGTAGTCATATGCTGAGGAGTCCAAAAGGAACATCCTATGCCACAATTGGGAAGCCGGGCGAAGGCTACACTGGTCAACGTGCACGTGACTTTGCTGGTGGACTTAACTAACCCACATAACACTGAATTTCATGCACAAAAATTGGACCCTCTTGTCCATTGGTCGATTTTCTGAAAATGGATTTTCATGCATCCATAAAGCTGATTCTTGAAAATGATATATTTCATGCTTAGCTCACATTTCATGACCTCATTCATGCTCATTCAATTCATGGCAATTTCAAGCAATAACAAGCAATGTCATACACTGTTAAAATGCTCACTTAATGGCAATCATACACCATCTTACGTACATGATCAAGGCACAATCAATGCTTATCTCAAATAGTTACAAATCATTAAATTCATTAGTTAAAGTAGCATTTAATACTTACTAACATAAAGATAAAAGTGAAACACACCTTATAACTTGCTAAATCCTTGCTAAATGGAGCTCCTCCTCTTGCTCTTCTCTTTCTTCTTGTCCTTCTTCATCCATGACAAGAAAATAACCTCATATCACTTAGGGTTTCAAAAAATTTAAAACCTAATGAACCTAAATCATGATATGAACTTTAAAATCACTAAACCGATCTTCTTTCTAAGCTATCTACACCAAAACTTAACCAAAAACTAACACTTGAAATTATAACTTACCTTGGTTCTTGACTCAACCAAAGAATTTCTTGGCTCAAAATGTTGCTTAGCTCTTCCTCCACACTTTTTCCTCTTGAACTTTTTTCAAAAACCCTCTAAAACTCATGGAGAATCAAACCCTAGCAAGAACTCTTCTTCTTCTTTCTTCTCTCCTCTTCACCGTCCACTCCCCGTCCACTCCCCCTCTCTTTTCTCTCTAAATTTCGTTGGCTTCCTCTCCAATTGCAAGACCACTTCTTCTTTCTTCTTCTTTTTATACTTCTTTCATTTAACTTAAGCCCAAGCCCACTTCTTCACTTAATTCCTTCTTCTTCTTATACTTCCCTACTACAACTTGCTTAGGCCCATACAAGCCCATTGCATTTAATCTAACTAACCAACTAACATATTAAATGTTATTAACTCTTACCTAACTTATTACTTAATGTTATCTAACTTAATCAATTAATGCTACTTACTCATTTAATGTCATATGCTATTTAATGCTATCATATTTAATCACTATCATCTCAAATAATGCTAACTCAATTACTTAATTAGTCTAATCATGCTTAATTAAATAAAAATTTTTTGGGGCTAACATAATTACTTGCAACCAGAGTGGTTTTTTGGAGGGGAGGCAGTTACAGGATAATATACTGGTGGCCAGTGAAGTGTTTCACAATTTGAAGATTAGAAAAGGACAGAAGTATGGTCTGACTTTGAAACTTGATATGGCCAAAGCCTATGATAGAATGGTGTGGGTTATTTTGCAAGCAGTTATGGAGAAAATGGGCTTCAATCCTACTTGGATAAGGTGGATCATGGAGTGTATCTCCTCTGTTACTTACCTACTCAATGTCAATGGTAAGAGATCTGGTCTTATTACTCCAACTAGGGGTCTTAGGCAAGGGGATCCTCTATCCCCTTACCTGTTTTTGTTTGTAGTAGATGTTTTGTCCCGAATGGTTAATCAGGCCATTGAGTCTAGGCAGTTAGAGGGGCTTAGGTTAGTAGGAGATTGTCCAGTCCTGTCCCACTTACTATTTGTTGATGATGCATTATTTTTCTTGCCTGCTAATGCTGCTAATGTATCTTTTATGTTTGCTCTCCTTGATAAGCACTGTAAAGCTTCAGGACAGAAGGTGAATCTGTCTAAATCAAGCATTATTTTCAGCTCCAATACACCTGTAGCCAAGAGGAATGAATTGAAGATGCTTTTGGGAGTTCATGAAGCTTCTAATCTTGGGACTTATTTGGGGCTACCAAATTTCTGGGGAAAGACAAAGAGACAAGCAGTAGAGTTTATCAAAGAGCGGATTATCAAGAAGATGAATGGGTGGAAGACCAAATTGCTCAGTCAAGGTGGACGGGAGGTACTTATAAAAGCAGTGGCTTGTGCTATGCCTATTTACCTGATGCTATGTATCAAGTTCCCTGCAAAAACTTGTGATGAGATCAATGCGGTGCTTGCTAACTTCTGGTGGGGGCAGAAGGATCATGAGCATAGGATCCATTGGGCTAGCTGGCTCACAATGACAGCAAGTAAAAGTGTTGGAGGCATGGGTTTTAAGGATTTGAAGCTTTTAAATATTGCGTTGCTTGCATGACAGTGTTGGAGACTGTTTAAAAACCCAAATGCATTATGGGCAAGGGTGTTGAAAGGATTGTACTTTTCTAAAACTTCTTGTTTGCAGGCAAAAAAAGGGTCAAGGGCCTCTTGGCTTTGGACTAGTTTGTTGGAAGGGAGGGATTTATTGAAGCAACATATTCAGTGGCAAGTTGTGGATGGTAGAAGCATCAATATTTGGGAAGAACCATGGATTCAAGGTAGCTCAGTGCCTAAACCTGAAGACCTTCCTATCGGTGCTCCTCAGAAAGTGGAAGAATTGATTAATTCTCATGCTGAACAATGGAAGCTTGAGGCTGTGAGGGACTATCTTACTAATGACCAGTTGAACCAGATACAAGGAATTCCTTTGTGTGGTAAAGGTACTTCGGATAGATATATTTGGCCAGTAGCTGCTAATGGCATTTACTCCGTTAAGGTGGGCTATAAGATCTTGCAACAAGCTGTAGTAGATTCAACCATTGGTAAAGTTTCCACTTCTCATTCGGTGGACAAGTCTCTTTGGAAATGACTTTGGAAACTCATTCTCCCACCCAAGGTTAAGGTATTTCTCTGGAAAGCACTAAGAAATATATTGCCTACTAACTCTAATTTGGTCCATCGAACAGTTCACATTGATCCCTTGTGTCCTATATGCTGCTGTGAATTTGAGACTATTGAGCATATGTTGTTATTATGTCCTTGGACACAATGTGTATGGTTTGGTAGTGCATTGGGTTTACAAATCTCAAGGGAAGGGTTGTCTACTTTAGATGCATGACTGCTGTCTTTGAATGAGTCCTTTAAGAAGTCTTTGGCTGGTGATGCTCCTATGGAGTTTATTGCTGCTTTGCTTTGGAATATCTGGAAGCAGAGATGTAAGGTGGTCTTTCAGAAGGTTAGACCTGATCCGATTAGGTGTATTGAGAAAAGCATTGCTTTGTTGACTGAATGTAGCTCTATACGGCTACAGTATGGACTGCAGAAGATGACTAACCTGAAGAGTTATTGGATCAAACCAATCGTTGGATATTTGAAATTGAATTGTGATGGTGCTTTTAAAGATGGGGATGCAGGTTGGGCAGTGATTCTTCGGAATGATGCAGGAACTATTGTAGATGGTTTAGCTTTAGATTGCAATGCAGGGTCTGCACTTGGGGCTGAAGCTAGGGCAGTGTATGAAGGAGTGAAGTTATTGGAGCGGAAGGGATATCATAATGTACATATTGAATTGGATTCATATATTGTTCATTTTGAAATTCTTAAGAATAAAGGGAATGGTCAATGGAAAATTCATCCATACATTTCTGACATACTGTATAGATTACAACACGTTCAGGGTATTGACTTTGTGCTAATTAATCGGGAAGCTAACAGAACAACTGATTGGTTAGCAAAGCAAGCCTGCAAGAAGATGCGCTTAGGTAATTGGGTATTAACACCCCCATCTTCTCTGGTTGGCATTTTGAGTCGGGATGGACTACCAGCACCTCCTTAATTGTTGAGGTTTGAAGTAAGAAGCTAGCGAGGCTACAGTAGTTAGTTCTCTTGTGTGTTTGCTTCTTGCTTCTCTCTTTTCTGTTGTATTGATGTACTTGTTCTCGGTGTTTCTTATTAATGAAAATTCTTTTTCTGACAAAAAAAAAGATTAAATCCTTTAAACCTTAAATTTCTTATTTTATCGGTTTAACTTCCGATCAGACTTTTAAAATGTTGGTTTTAATTCTTGAACCTATAATTAAATCAGTGATTTAATGAACTTATCTATTTTTTAAGAGTGAGTTGTGGGCCTTTTTGATGTAAAAAAAAACAAGAAGGTAGATTGCTTGCATTTACTCAAAATGAAAGCAAAAACAATGATCCAATAATTCCAGGTAATGACAGCATCCTTCTATGCACGTATATTTTTGTTAGGATGTTGATTTCAGATTAAATATTCTTATCTTTATCCAAATCTATATGTTTGGATTTAGTTTAGTACAAGGCACTACAAAAAAAAGAGTTTATCGACAAAAATTATTGATAGAATGTAAAATTTTTATGTCGACAAGATATGTTAGCGACGGAATTTACCAACACTATAAATTGTCGAAAAAATGACCATAAGTAATAATTGGCGTCAAAGTTCAATTTTTTTGTTACTTAGTTATCGACGGATATTTTTTATTTCATGGTTATATTTAGTGACATTAATTTTTGTGTTGTCAGTAAATTTAACGACGGAAGGTTTGTCTTGGTTGGTAAATTTAGCGACAGTTGTCCGTTGATAAATTCCTATATTTTACTGACATATTTTGTTTTTCGTTGGTAAATTTCTTGATATTGTGCTTTTAATATTTTCCTGTATGTAAGTTTATTTGATAATCTTATGATTGATGTATAATTTATCTGATTATCGATTATCTGCTAATAATATTTTGATTTGTTTCTATATTTAATTTGTTAAAACAGAAAGTTGATTGATGATATAAAGTAAAAATTATCTTAATTGGTAATAAAAAATTTATTATCTACAACAATAAGTATTTAATTCATATAAAATAACTACAACTAAGCTATTCATTTGTTAAATACGAATGCTTTGAATGTTGCGATGAAGTGATGCATTTTCCCTTCAACTCATCCATCTCATATGGAGTTGGCCTATGTACTCCATCAACTGTTGCAATAGTTGCTAGTGCTTATATTATGTTTCGAAGCTTATGGACTTCATTGAATGCAGATCGCCTAGATGCTGCTGTACTAGATGTCAAAGATTACAAATAACATGTGTTTGTAAATGAATCTAAGCTGAAAATCTTTCCACGATCGTCCCTACCATTACTAAATGAAGATATGTTTGATTCTCATCAACATCTTCAGATTGCTGAGACCGTCGTTGAATGCTTTCTTGCTTTTGGTCCTATCAAAAGACAACGTTTATGTTAATAAGTAATAATTATTGAGCATTAGTATTAAAGTATAAAATTCATATACATTTAGTTCTTTGCATCTGGTGTTGACAAAGGTTACATCGTCATGCTTCTTAATGTGAGTGTGCAAAAAGAGCTGACGGGATGTAGGCTTCCTGCCCATAGATTTGTCTGCATTAGAATAAAATGTTATAAGCAAACTACAATTTACAAAAATTTTGACAAATTTTTCTATTTTATGATATTTACTCTTTGTTGAATAAAAAAGTAACCCAATAACACTGACCATATATGACATCAAACATTTGTAACATTATCATCCTTCATAATTCAGAAGCCCCTTACCGTAGGGTACGCGACCGAACGCCATGAATCGTTCGATACATAACCCACGATGAGGGTGCACTACTGACGATCAATTCTATAATCCACATGGCATCAACATAATAAAACTGTAATATCAAAATCACTATATTTTTAAAACTGAAAGATTTCCATTTCATAACCTCAAAACACAATTTACAAGCTTATCAATTTCTACAATTTATACACATATTCCAAAAAGGAACTGATACAAAACTAACTAGGTCATCCACAAAAATCGCCCCGGTGACCGACTTGAGTGCCATCACTTCTCTTGCCAACACGCTCAACAAGGCAGGAAAAGTCTCTCGCTAACTGGAGCTAGGAGTCTACTAACTCTGTCCTGAAAAATATTTGCAATGTTGGGTGAGTTTGCGAACTCAGCGAGAAACCGTCATCGATGGTCCACCCAACTCATGCATAAACAAACAATTCACATAATATCACACAATAACATATTCAAAAAATTCCGCATGCATCATCATTTCACAATATAAGGCATTTCGCCTTTCACACAGTTCACAATTTATCATTCACATATATAATGCACATGTGACACTTTCCATTTTGTTACGTTGTTGTGACCGTGCGCCTGATTACGGTGGGCTTGAAGCCCTGATACGTTGAGCCTGTGGCTCTAAAAAAATTACGTTGGGCTCAAGGCCCTGATGCGTTGAGCTTAAAGCTCTGAAATACGTTGGTTGCTCTGGTCACAACTGCCATTATCTGATCATGCCTTTATGCATGAATGCACATGTCTCATACCGCATTAAAATCGAATTATTGCCATATATCACCATTAACACTTCTATATCAAGTTCCAAATATTTCGGACACCTATGGTCCGAAATCAATCACAAACAAACACACAAATCCTCCCTTAACTTCACATGGCATAAGTGCATAAAATTAAACACATAAAGGTTGAGGAACCAACTAGGTTACTCACCTCTGAACTTCCGAGCTACTGCCGGAAGTCTCACCTACGTCGGAAGATCGACGCTCCACTTGAGCCTCTAAAACAATCAGAATATATAAACATTACTAATTGCACAGTTTCAAAAATCAATAATGCACATGCAACGATTGAATTATGTCCTATACATGCTTATGACATTCCCGTCACTCTACCCGAATCTTTCCAATTCAACTCTTTATCTCTCTAAAGTAGCAATTCCTAGATTCCATAATTCACTTAACTAATGTCCGAACTCTCTCAAATCACATTCTCTACTCAATTGTCATCCGATTTCAAGAACCTTCGAAATTAAATTCAGAAATTCCATTCTTATAAATTCACAATTCTTAGTCTCTAATTTGCAATCACTCATGAACCAATTCAATAGAAATAAAATCTCAAAACCATCAATTAAAACAATCAACTTTAATTTCAGAAAATGGGCATCCTCATGGCAAGAAGATCGCTTCATGGCAGCATGAAGATCGCTCGCCACGGCGTATGCGTTAGGTGCATCGCGGCGTACCCGCTTATGCTCGTCGTGGCGAGCTAAGATAGAATCGTTCGCCGTGGCGTGTTCATCACACGTCATGAAGTGCAAATTCGAAAACGCCTTAGAAACCCAGATTTCTCGGATCCATCGATTTTAATCCAACTTTTCTCTTTAAAACACTCCGAACAACTCAATACACTTCCCAAAACTCATCCCTAACCTCAAATCCCTCAAATAACCATTATCTCTCAATTACCCAAATCAAAACAAAATAAACTCAAAATATTATATCATCCAAACCTAAACATTTCTCAATCATCAAATTAAACTATCTAAAGCATAAGGGAGTAAGAACTTACTTGGTTAAGCCTTCGAAACTTTGAAAATCACTTCAAATCTCCAACCCTCAATTTAAACAACACCCACGGCAATTACCTCAGACCAACACCAAAATTTCATTTTCTCCAACACCAAAGTTTAAGTTAAGTTAATGATGAAGAATGGAGCAAGTGGCAAGAAGGAAATGAAAGGAAGCAAGCAAGGTGGAAGATCCACGAAGAAGAAGATCCAAGAAGAGGGTAAATTTTCTTTCAAAGGCAAGGGTGTCGTGGAAGGCAAATTCAAAGGGGTTAGGGTTATATACTTAAGGCTTAAGGCATGTTTGGCAAATCAATTGCCACATGTCCAATCCTTAGGGTCTAAAAATCCAATTCTTATTCTAATCTCTTCCAAATTTTTCAATGGCTATAAATATTAAATCCTAAAATCATAACTCTAATTATCTCGTGCCAATTGCCAAGCAATTTCGGAACTAGAATCTAATTTATCAGTCTTTAAGTCAATTTTTCGGTCCGGACTCATAACTCTAAAAATTTCAGAAAAATTTCTATAAATCCTCAAAAATATGAAATACATGATCCTACACTCCAATTCCAATTTTCAAACCCCTAAACCTCAATTTTTCACTCCAATTCAATATTCAAACACAATCTATACAATAATCGTAGAATTACCAATTAACACAATTATACCAGGGATATGTCATACATGCATGTACACTCATATGCTAGTGCAACAATAATCATTTATCTATAAATATAGAGGCTAAATGCATGTGCAATTTAAAATATGAATGCACTCAATACTAGCCCAATCCGAATTACCAATATGCCCATCACATCGATAACGGGATGTTACAATAATGCACATATTTCATTCCAAAATTCACACATCAAATTAAATTGAAATACATCAAGGTAAAAAAAAATCAGAATATAAGTGTAAAGTGTGCACAGATACTTACAAGTCTTTCTGCATTCTTGTGGTAGGTAATAGATTCTCCAATGTGTATGGGAAGATTCTCTCCCCCCAGTCCTTCACGTCTGTTAGTAGAATTGCGCTCTGAAATGGATATTGCCTCGGGTGATGTCTAATACTACTGTCAACGACTTCATATTTCTTCTTAAATATAAGGAAGTTGTATACCAATCTTATGTATCGCACCAACAAAATCTCTATAACATCTACGAGCTTCTCTCTCATACTTTATAAATAACTTCGCCTAAATTCATAATTCAAAAATTTCTGAAAAAAGATAAATACTTATAACCTACAATATTTATCTAATTAATGTATAAAATTAATTACAAAAAGTACAAAATATATTTTGTACCTTAAACTCCTAATAATAAAAATTCTTTATCACCTAAGAGATATTTTCTATATATAATCCTCAAGATCAATCTTCTTCTTGCACTTGGATGTCATGTTTCTTGAGCACGATCTAGATGGAATCAACCTAATATAAAAACAAATTTATATCATTTTTAAATTTAATTTTATAACTTAATTATAAACATATGACGTTTCATGTATTTTCAGTTACAGATTGTTGACAATTATGATATAAGTTCTTCCATCAACTCCTTCAACTCTAGGCTGTAGATCACCTCCTTCATCCGTGACATTTACCCCTGATATCTCTATCGATATAAGGGTGGTGAATGGTGTAAAATTGTTGGATGACGTAGCAGCAAATACAAAAAGTGATGCCACATCTACATGTGTAGTAGTTGGAGGTACAACATCTGATTCTATTGCAGCTACAAAATGTGATGCTTCACTTGGAAAGTAATAGGCTACAAATCGTGGTCTGAACCTTAGTCGCATCATATTATGTTTTCTCTTTGGTGACATATTTTAACCTGAAATTCATATTTTATTGAATATTTCAGAAATATAACAATTTCAATTCAATAAATAACAATATATTGTTGATTCAATAATTGATTTATTTAATATAATATTCTATTACAAACACAAATTAATCACTATCAGCATTTAATTGTAAATCAAAATCATCATCATCTTTTTTTTCCTGAAGAATTAGAATCAAACTTAGGCTCCTCTTCACATCCCTTACTCTCCTCATCATCTCCAAATGAAATTTCAACATATTCATTATTTGAATCGTTCAAAGGTTCATTCTCGTCATATATAATAGATGCATTTATTTCATAAACATCTTCTTGAAAAGCTTTACTTTCAATTTTCTGTTCTCCTTTTCCATATGATTCAAAAACACCTCTAGGTTTAACTTTATAAACGGCCAACCAATCTCACTTATGTCTTCGTTAGCTGGAAAAAGGAACATAATATGTCTCGATCGCTTGCATTGCCAACACGAAAGGTTCAAATTGTCTAAATCTTCTTCGCTGGTTTATTTCAAGTAGATTGTATTAGTTATGCACTTTTGAACCAACATTAGGAGTTGGATCAAACCAACCACTCTTAAATATCACACTTCACTTTATTGGCAATGCAGGGTACTCAATTTCAAGTATCTCAATAATTTTACCATAGTAATCCATCAATTCTCCATATATGCAAACCTCATTATTTATTATTACTATGCTATGACCATGATATTCTGTATAATATTTGTATCCATTAACGAAATACACCAGATACAATTTAACAGTTTGCAAAAGTCCTTTTCTAAGGCCTACATAAAAGAAATTATCATATTAAATAGTATAATGTCATTTGAACACTTTAATCTTATAATTCAATCATTTCAATAATTATAAGTGAAAACTAACATATTTTTCGAACCATCGAAGAAAGTATCTTCCAACTTCTTTATTGATATCATTATGCGTTTTATTGGGCATTAGCTTATGTAGCCATTCCTCGTATAATCTAAAAATAGTATTATGTATTTCAGTTATGAATAACACTAAATTTCAAGACCCAAATAATCAATTTCAAAATCAACTTCAACTTACTGCACGAAAGGTTGAACCTCTTAACTGCTTAATAAAATGTGACTATAGACAACCTTTATTTCTTCCTCTGTTAACATTCTTCTTGTTGAATGCCCATATGTTCATCCAATATATGTAAAAATGGATAAGTTACCATCAGTATCACCTGTTTCTCTCTATCGTCATTACGAGGAACTTTTATTTCTCCTGTGTGCACATGTGGCTCAAAATAATGTGAACAAATTATACTTGCTTCCTCCACTAAATAAGCATTACATATCGAACCTTCAACTTTAGTCTTGTTTTTTACATTTTTCTTCAAGTGATGCAAATAATTACATTAACGAATAGGGTTATTACAATTATGTTATTAAAACATGTTATTACTTTAATTTAAATATTTACTATAATTACCTCTCAAATGGATGTATCAATTGATATTGCACTAGACCAACAAGTTTATCCTCTTGTGCTAAATGCATGGGTAAATGCTACATATAGCCAAAGAAGTTTGGAGGAAAAATCCCTTCTAATTTGAACAAAATTATTGGAATTTTCCTTTCTAGTTTTTCCATTTCAACCAAATTTATTTTAGATGATGTTAAGCTTTTGAAAAACTAACTTAATTTTGTTATAACTTCCCAAACCTTATTCGGTAACAACTCCCGAAATGCAATTGGAATTAGCCATTGCATAAACACTTGACAATTATGAATTTTCATTCCAAATAATTTGTACTTCTTTATGTCCACATACCTTGCCAAGTTTGAATCATAACCATTGGGAAACTTTAGATTTTTCAACCATTCACAAAATATTTATTTTTGTTTTTAGTTTAAAGTGTAACATACTTTCAGATATTTATTGGTGTAAAGATCTTTATCTAACTCGTTCCTTCTATAAAAAAGTTTCAAATCAGCTGTGATTTCGCATTGTCTTTTGTCCTCCCTTCAATGTTCATTATGATATTGAACAAATTGTCAAAATATTTTTTCAATATACATCATATTTAGATTATGATGTATTAAATTAGTTTTCCAATATGACAAATCCCAAAAGATGTTTTGTTTTCTCTAACCAAAATTTTTACTAATGCTTATATTAACTTCATTAGCTTCAAATTTTGTAATTTTTTGCAACCCTAATTCAATAATCTCTTGCAATATCTCGTCACCAGCTTTGTGAGGGGTAGGAGGTATTTGCACTATCTTATTCTTAATAAATTTTTGTTTACTGCGTCTAAATGGATGATCTAGAGGAAAAAATTTTCTGTGGTTGTCAAATCAACATGTTTTGCCCCCGTTTGGAAGATAAAATGTATCATAATCATTGCCACAATAAAGACAAGTTAATTTTCGTATTGTGCTCCATCCAACAACATAGCATATGCCAAAAAATCACTAATATTCCACATCAAAACTACTCCCAACACAAAATTTTGTTTCAAAGACATATCATATGTCTATACACCATATTTCCAAAGATGTTGCAATTTAGATTCCAATAGTTGTAATAATATCTCAATTTTATGCTTTGGACTTGTAGGCCCTGACACAATCATTGTCAAGAGTATATATGCCTCATTCATACATATCCATGGAGGCAAATTATAAAGAGTAATTATGATTGGCTATGATGAATATTGTTGGTTGGATTGACCAAAATGTTGGAATCCATCTGTCGACAACCCCAACCTAACATTTCATCTTTCAGTTGCAAACTCATAATGGGTGTTATTGAAATTTTTACATACCAGTGCATCTGATAGATGAATCATTAATCCATCTTTCTGTTCGTGTTCATACTGTATTTCATGTGAGATGCAGTAACATCAGAAGCATATATCTTTAAAGTCTTGGAGTTAGCGGAAAATAATACATCAGCTTTCAAGGTACTAATTTTTGTTTCATAAAACACTTTTTAGGCTTGAAGCTAGATTGACCACAAAATTTGCACTATTGTAATTCCACATCATCTCCCCAATATAATATACATCCCAATATGCAATAATCAATTTTTTTAATAGGCAAAACAAGACCCTTAATAAGTTTCTTCATATTGAAAAAACTATTAACCACTATATGATCAGGAGGCAATGATTCATTATACCATCCAAGAATTTTATCAAAAATATGATAAAAAATATGCCCTTAAGACTTTATGTTAAATATTCAAGCAATTGGAGACAATTGAGTCATTATCTTACAATTTGGCCATAATTCTTAGTTAACTGAGTGTAGTAAGTCAAAAAATTGTTTTGTATGTGAGCCTGGTTCTTCTTCAAGATTTTTTATATTTTCCTGAAAGATACAACCAGCTGCATTATAAGCCATTTACATGTAAGGATTTTCAATTATACCCACATTATTAGTTCTAAATCCAATCCCCCTTCAGAGTCGTCCAAATTTACTAACAAGTTTACTTCATTACCCCTTGAGATGCTACCAATCAATGACTCTCCCTGTCGTGCCTACTCTAAATAATTTGGAAAAAACTATTTTCTCAGCAAATGGCCATTCACTTCATTAATGTGAGGGAAATAAATATGTTTGCCTTTTTTATATGGACATATGATCTTTAGGCCATTCATATATATAGGTTGAGAACATGCATAATGAATAAAGGCTTCAACTTCCTCAACAAACTCAGGATTAATGAAATCATAAGGTGCTAATCGTCTATACATCCAAGATCTATCAACATTATTTATTTATGCAAAAACTGTTAATTTAAAAAAGTGATTTCATAGTTAATATCCTTTGTGCCTTTAAGTTGACAGAACATTTAACCTTTACTTTACACAACATCCCCTAAGTATTAATCAATTGAATTAATCACCTACAATTGATTTTAATACTTTGGTATGTGGCATTGTTTACACCTGTGAATCGAGAAAGCAAGTTCTTGTTGTGACTCCTAGGCTCGCGAAATTTTTCACCGATAAGCCTCATAGAAGCTATATCATAGGTTTCTAGCCTATATACCCTCTTAAGGGTTTATTATGCCTCAAATCATCTGTAAGATCTCAAACTCATTCCACATATAGTAAATACTTATGTAATCATATATCTACTCATCACTAATTTAAACAAAACCCAAACATAAATGATTACAATATTAAAGAAGATCATCAAATCTCATCAATGATTATAAGAATATTCTAAACAACAATACAAAATCAAGACTTCTTTTGCATTCAAACAAAACCCAAACGCATTAGAATCGTATTAGTAAAGCAACACATATGGTAGACATTAGTTGAACGACTTACTTGAATAGACGAACAACTATAAGCTACAAAGAAGAAGGATGAGTGACGCTCTTCAACACAAAATAGGGCATCGAAAAATAATATTTCATATTTAATATAATACACTTGTTCAATAGTTTTGTTATATTTTTAATATATTAAAACAAGCAAAGCAGAAAATAAGGCAATATGAGTTTTAATATATAACGCAAACGATAACGTTTACTTTAAAATTTATCGACGAAATTTACCAAAAAAAATTATTTCGTCAGTAAACGAAAACGACGTTGTTTTCATTTTATTAGAAACGTTGAAGCCAAAGCAAACAATGACGTTTACTTCAAAATTTATTGATGGAATTTACCAACAGAATAATTTTCATTGATAAACCCCAAACTTATTTATTTCGTTAAATATTCCCGCCTTTTTTACCGACAATAATTTTATACTCTCTCTATATTCCGTCAGAAAATTTACCAGGATAATTTCCTTCCATATTTATCGACGGATATTTTTTCATCACAGAATGAAAATTTTCCCCATAATTGTACTTACGGAACATAGTTTTTTGTTCGTAATTTTCTATGGTTTCATTTTCGTCAATAATTTTTATCGCTAATTACTAATTTTCTTATAGTGAGGTATGTGCATTGTTTTGAGTTTTTCGATATGTCATATGAACCACAAGTTCTAAGTGAATCTTCTTGAGTAGTTTTTAGTTCTTATGTTTTATGTTCAATTTTAAGAAAATCTCACAATATTGCCCAAAGTTAATAGTTGTGAGTGCCTTCTATGTATTTAGATAAATTTAGTAACAAGATGAGATTTTGTTATTTGTCGACCAATAAAATTTAGGTATGTTGATAACATGTTATTGACCTCCTTAAACTCTCCATCTTAGTGAAATTCTTACTGAGTGTTGTTGTTTGTAATAAGATGTTATAGTAAGGATTTGAATAATTTCAAGAAGGTATCACTTATTTGACTTTATAATCTATGTACAATTTTATTTACTAAGTAACATTGCAATACATAACATTTACAAAGATGAGAATTACTCTAAGGTGGATTCATATGGTAAAATTACCATAATTTACCATGATAATTATTGGTTGATAATTAATTTGATCATAGCAATTATGTTAGTTGATGGCTTATTTATATGTATTTACTGTTTACAAAGTGTACATAAGATATCTAAACTATATTAGACCTTGCACTGTTTATATTTGTCGTCTTTTATATCATTGCGTGTTTTCTCATATAATCATGTGTCCTAAAAATACTAATGTATGAAAACACACAGGAGGTGTTTGAAAAAAAGACACCTTTAAAATGTTCATTATGGATAAATTAATTTGTCAAATTTGGATTGAATGTAAGCAAGAGCATAGTCTAGTTGAAAATGGTGAATACAAAAGCAGAGGATGTTGTTGGAATGACTTACAATGTACTTGTAAATATAGAAGGTTGAGTCGGAAGATAAATTATAACATTAAATGATTTCAATATACTTTGGCATAGACTTCCTCCATTAAGGCAATAGCATGTCGACACATATCTAGAATCATGTTCATAAAAGAACAAGCTTCTGTTTAGTTAGATATTGCGGTCATGTAGTAGTGGCAATCTCAAGTCTTATATTATCTCATAAATGGTGGTAGAAAAGGCCTTAAATGTAGGGAGAGCATATACCATGCTTATTTGCTAGAATCTTGACAAGACGTGATGCCAATAAAATACTACTAAATAGGAAATTTTATTATATAATTTAGTTAGAGCCTAGTGTTGTTCCCTTTATAGAGTCATATATCGAATGCCTCCTTTAGAAGCATCATCGCACTATAAGTTGAGGGAGGAAGAATAGTATTTCATTATTACAAGTATATATTTTAAAAAATATGTATTTGAATATTTTCTTCAATTTAAAAAAGTATTATTCATTTAACATAATTAGTTGGAGCAAATTCTTCTAAAGATAAAAAGGATTTAGGGAGGGTGTTGGCTATTCTTGATTTGGCCATTAAGCCATATATTTTCCATAATTCTTACATGAAATGAGTAACATTTATAACAAAAGAGTAATTATAATATAAAATAAGTATAAATGTTTTTATTCAAACCATTCAAAATATCTTTAGTTTATATTTTATAGATTTTAATATTTTATAAAAATATAAAAAGTTTATTAAAAGAAAAATAAAATACATATTAATGGTTTTGCATTTAATAGGATTGAATCTATATTAAAGGTTTTGTGAAAACATTTAGGAGAATTGGTAGAAGTAAGGCATGTGTTTCCCTCAAAAGCTCCTCATAATACCCATGATCTCTTCTAAAGAAGCTAGATGGTACATTATGTAACATTTACTCCATGATGACGAACTCGACATCGATGGTGATATCCGAGTCAGGTGCCCATGAGGGTGACGCGCTACATCACTCGGTCAAAAACTCAAGTATAATTTTTTTTTGTTTTGTTACGCAAACATACACACACACAAATTATAACATATGCGGAAAACAATTATAACCAATTTAATGGCCTTGGGGCCCTTTTCAATACAAACTGACTTAATCAATAATACAGGATATCAGAAAATAAAAACACACTAATGCAGACGCAAACTGATCCCGACCTCTATCTTTCACTTGCATACAATACTCCCATGTCAAACGGGGTATTCTTCAAGACCTGAAAAAAATAGATGCAAATTTTGGGTGAGTTTTGCGAACTCAGTGAGGAACCATCATCGATGGTTCACTCAATTCATGCATATTCAATCGATTTATCATAAAATACATACGGTCACATTTCTCAATTGTAAGGCGATTCGCCTTTCACACAATTCACATTCAATCACACCATATATGTAATGCACATGGGACATCGCCCAATTTTTACGGTGTTGTGACCGGCGCCTATCGATGATCGATAGTTAGGCGCGTCAGGGAGTAGGAGAGCCCTCGGTATGCACTAACTCCCTCGAGATTGAGGCTCGGTTCGATGAATGATGTTTGATGGGCTTAAAGCCTTATCTGATGAGCACCGTGGTTCTAACGTTGGCTGCTCGGTCACTGTTGTCATTATGTGATCATGCTCTTATGCATGAATGCATATGCTTCAATTCCCATTTACAATCATTTACATTTCAGTATTCAATTTCCGTTTCTTCGGACTTTCGGTCCGGTATTTCAGTCATATGCCTTTACCATTTGTTTCATTGATGCATTCATAATCAATTATACACAATAGCACTTCTATATCACGTTCCCAATATTTCGGACACCCATGGTCCGAAATCAATCAAAATCAAACACACATATCCATCCATTATCTCCACATGGCATCAATGCATAAAATTAAACACACATAGATTGAGGAACCAACTAGGTTACTCACCTAATAACTTCCGAGCTAATGCCGGGAAGTCTCTGCAACGTCCGTGGGGTGACGTTCCAACTGTGCCTCTATAACAATTAACATAAGAATACATTACCAACTGAATAGTTAGAAATATCAAACAATGCACATGGAATAAGTAAAACGTGTATAATGCATGTTCATGGCATTCCCGGCCCTAATCCAAAATTTTCCCATAATAAAATTCGTCTAAAAATTAGAAACTTATTAGCGCTGTCGGTGCGTAATTCGGACCTCTATAGGTCCCCAATTAAACAAAACAGTGATTAAAGGCTTCGTTACTAGGGGCCACGTCAATTTCCCGTCCAAAAATTTCCAATTTCTCACAAAATGAAATTAAAGGTTCTACGAATCCGATGCGATTACTTCCTATATCATATTCACGCAAATTATTTATTTATGCTTAATCATTTTACCCATGATAGTAATCCCACTATCAGATATACACTTACAGTAATAATATAGTCTGAACTCAACAACCTTCCTGTTTACACCCGTCCTCGCTCGTGAGGATCATATACAAGCTCTATTCATCCACAACTGATCATTATAAGCACTTTCATTTCTTATTCTAACCCACATTGAATTCTTATAGAACTTCTTAATTTTTTTTCCCATAATCAAATTCGTCTAAAAATTAGAAACCTATTGGCGCTGTCGGTGCGCAATTCGGACCTCTATAGGTCTCCAATTAAACAAAACAGTGATTAAAGGCTCCGTTACCCGGGGTCACGTCAATTTCCTGTCCAAAAATTCCCAATTTCTCACAAAATGAAATTAAAGGTTCTACGAATCCGATGCCTCAAGAATCAGGTCAATCAGACGACGGACGGAAAAGAAATTGACAAAAGAATCACCAAATACCAAATAATCAAATAATAATAAATAAGAAAAACCAGCCTCGCAGGGGCGAGGCGTCGTCCTCGTGAGGCCGACTGATCCGGCCTCGTCGCTAGGGCGAGGCGTCGCCCTAGCGATGCCGTCCATCCGAGCCTCGTCACTAGAGGCGGCGTCGCCTAGTGAATGGGCATGATTCCACATTCCCATTCCTTTTTCCTAATTTCTAATCCAACTTCCAACACTCATAGCTCTTGGCACACAATTCAGAAAAATACAATTCATACCTTGTTGGAAAGATCATAAAACCCTCTACAATTCTCAAGAAGACCATAAAAATCAATTTCACCCCTAAGGGTGTCAAAAATCCCTTCAAAGCTACTGCCTACTCAAATCCCATTAAAACAGACAGTACATTGCAATTTCCATAACTCTCAGATTCTTCAGCCAGAAATTACCACATAAATATGATCAATAAGTTCACAATGTCATATACAACTTTCATGAACAACCCAAAATCAAAATCACTTGCTAACTAGGTCAAACAATTCCACAAAGAATCTATCTACTGAAATCAACCAATCTGGACAGTAATTTTCCAAACAGCATAACTCTTAGCAAAAATGTCACAAAATTCACTACCTTATATCCCTGAAAAGATAAGATCTTAAACTTCAATTTTCATGAAGAACTCAAAATCCAATTCAATTTCTAGCAATTTCAAAACTGTCATGCAAGTTACTGCCATGATCAGCAATTCATAACCTAATGCAGGTTCAATATTTGAAAAATCATAACTCCCAAATCTGACCTCTAAAAATTACACACCATATATCATTTTCCAGATAATTCCTTCCTCTGCAACTTTGCAGAAGATCACTCACACCAATTAAGTTCACATAATTTGCTAAAATTGCTTCCAATCCGCAAGCTCACAAACTCAACACTTAGGCTAGGTTTCATCAAAATGCTTAAAACCAGACAATAGTAATCAGTTCATATCTCCCAATATACAACTCGAAAATTAGCACGATCAGTGGAAATGGAAAGCTAACTCAATATGATACAACTTCCATGAAGACCATTTTCCTTAATTCCATCTCAATTAATTTAGAAAAATCAACAAAGTAATCAGGTCATATATGCAGTCTGTGCACAAACCCTACAAACAGAAACTTTCCATGCAAACATTCACCCTTCTAACTTTACCATTTAACAACACCTATTTCATACAAAGTTGAAGCCAACATCCCAAAGTTTCATTAGGCACAAACCTCACCTCATTTGCACACCTATACAATTAGTTATGATCAAAACATTACAATAGGTCAAAGATTCATTTTCCAGCTTTCAACATTAACCTAACTCCTATCACTTCTAATATCAATAACACATCACTAAGCATCCACTTAAACCTCTAATTCAGCCACAAACTTATCACAACATTTATTTGTATACTTAACAAACTTTGGAAGCACATACACAATTAACTTTCATTACTTTTCCATGCACCTAACTTTGCAAACTCAATCCAAAACCAAGCCAAATCAATGGAAACCTTATTCATTCATTCATCCATACACAAGCATATATTTAAATCCATTTAAACCTACCCTTATAATGATCAAATAAATGCTCAAAGGATTCCCAGGCATGCTTCTAACTACCAAAAGAAGGAAAGCAACTACAACTCTTACCTTAATCAAGTTGCAAGTTCTCAAATTTTCAAGTCTTTCACACTCACCACCTATGACAACTTAAACACCACTCACGACTACCCCAAGCATCACCAAGATCATCATCAACTCAAGGCTTCAACTTGGTTTGTGTGTGAAGAGAAGCAAGCAAGGAACCAAGGACAACTTCTTTCGTGGAATGAGAATAAGAAAAATTCAAAGGAGAAGGCCATTGAGGAAGCTACGGGTGAGTGAAAAAAATGAGGGCTTCCAAAGTGTTTTATACTTAAATGAATGAAGGAGAGAGTCGTGGGCAACCAGCCCACTAAAATAATTATTAAATTAATAACTTAAGATATCCCTAGGCAAGTGACAAGTGTCACTTGCCACGTGTCCTGATTTTAATTCCGGTTCCAAATTTCACTCCAATTTCTCTCCAAATTCCGATGGCTCACAATTCATAATTCCTAGAATCACGTACCTAAATTCCCAATGTCATTAGGCAGTCCTTTTGAGTACAGAGAAAGTCACTCAATCAGTCAGCTGGAATTTTCCGGTCCGGAAATTTCCGGGAATTTCCTCGAATTATTTTTTTGAAAATTACCTAAATTGCCCAAAATTGTAAAACATATAACAGTCCACTCCCAATAATTTTTCAAACACGAAAACCGCATTTTTCACTACAAAAACACATTTAGGCCATTTATCGGTGATTTTTCCGGTCCGGGAATTTTCTCCGGACAATTCCAGAAAAATTTCAATAAATCCCTAAAAATGTAAAACACTCAATGACGTACTCCAATATAATTTCCAAGTACAATAATCCCATAAATTTCACAAAAGATCTCAATTTGAAACCTGTTTAGGAAAATGTCATGAATGCATGTATACCATGTGCAAGTGCAACAAACCATCAATCATAGAGGCTATATGTTGTATGTGCATGCGAGATATAATTTAATACTTCTAACCCGTCTAAATTACTAAATATCCTTCCCATCGGTGATGGGATGTTACAATTCTCCTCCTAATAAAATTTCGTCCTCGAAATTTCATATCTGATGATCGGTGGCGGGGAGTCGTTTGATTACTACCTCTGTTTCTCTTGTTTTCACTACGACCAAATTCGGTCAAAGAACGGAGATCAAAACAATCAATTACTTTTTTTCCTTTTTCAAACTTTCCATGATTTTATTGCTTTCTCCCGATTACATGATTCGTCACTTTCAATTAATATATATCAAATCATAACAATATTTCCAATTCTATCTATGAAACACTTTGTGAATCCAAATCATCTTTTAGGTTTTAGCCTAACTTACCAAACCATAATTCTATTCACACCACAATCGCATAGAGGCCTCTCATCACGAATTCAATTTCCCTTAACTACACCTTTATTTCCATCTAAGTACATTTTGGCCGAGGCCATACCCTTGAAAATATTTCATTTATCGCTTATCAGATGTCGTTATTATCAAAACACAAATCTTATAACCTCAGTGTGAATCAATTCAACTCAATGTCACCATCTTAAATTACTTAACCTATCACTTTATTGCCCTGATCACATAATATAGGGATAACGACTCCTTTTTGGCAGTAAGACCCCTTATACACTTTTCGAATGGTGACACCAATATAATGATTGTCATGCCATAATCCCTTTGCACTATACAAAAATTTCATATCCCAATGAAATCTAAAAATACCCGTTGGTTAATCACACATGTCATCGTTCACTTTGACAGACTATACCATCAATTGCAGCTTAACATTTTCACTTACCATAGGGCGCCCATAATCAGGTGTGCATTTACTTAGACAGATCAATTAAACCCGAACAACTTTTTCATCTACCAATTTCATTGTCTACATTTCAATCTTTTCATTATTGCATTATACCCATATATTTCCGCACTCAAATCAATATCACAGATATGAAATCATTCTTGATTTTGCACTTAATATCTTTTGACTCCAAATCACCAATCCTTATTTATAACTCTTATCACGGTAATCAATCCCAATTGTAACTTCTATATCATAGAACACTTTATTGACATTTACCTTATACATCGGAAATCTTACCATTGTCACATCTCTATTTTCCTCTATGAATTCACAACTTCAATGATATACCCAATATAACTCTAATATTGTATTTCACAAGATATCCGTCAATACTAGTACACTAACTATTCATCCATGCGGTCGAACCATACACTTTTTCCTAGTTTGCGATATCAATTACTTCCTTTTATCACATTCTAACACATTATCCTTTTCTCACCTTTTCTAACCGCTTAAACGACTAAGACATACTTATGCATATGACTCACATACTACATCGGGATCGGTTGTCCTTGTCTCTGCCGTGACATGACTTAAATGCACGTAACTTGACACGTTGTTTTGTTTTTGTTTTCGAAAGCCCATATAAGATTGTACTTTTGGGCTCGATACCACCTAAATGTAACACCCACTCCCCGCATCTACCCAACCCGACACGATGGTGATATCCGAAGTCCGTGCCCCATGAGGGTGACGCGCTACATCACTCAGTCAAAAACTTCAGTATAAGTTTTTTGTTTTGTTACATAAACACACACACACATAAATTATAACATATCACGGAAAACAATTATAACCAATTTAATGGCCTTGGGGCCTTTTCATTACTAATGACTTAATCAATAATCAGGATATCGAAAATAAAACACACTAATGCAGATTTAAACTGATCCCGACCTCTATCTTTCACTTGCATACAATACTCTCATGTCAAACGGGTATTCTTGAGACCTGAAAAAATAGATGCAAATTTTGGGTGAGTTTTATGAACTCGGTGAGGAACCATCATCGATGGTTCACTCAATTCACGATATTCAATCGATTTATCATAAAATACATACGGTCACATTTCTCAATTGTAGGCGTTTAGCCTTTCACACAATTCACATTCAATCACACCATATATGCAATGCACATAGGACCTTTGTCCAATTTTTACGGTGTTGTGACCGAGCGCCTATCAGTGATCAGTAGTTAGATGCGTCTAGGGAGTAGGAGAGCCCTTAGGGTATGCACTAACTCCCCTCGAGCTTGAGGCTCGGTTCGATATGATGTTTGATGGGCTTAAAGCCTAATCTGATGAGCACGTGGCTCTAACGTTATCGCTCGGTCCTGTTGTCATTATGTGATCATGCTCTTTTGCATGAATGCATATGCTTCAATTCCCATTTACAATCATTTACATTTCAGTATTCAATTTCCGTTTCTTGGACTTTCGGTCCAGTATTTCAATCATATGCCTTTACCATTTGTTTCATTGATGCATTCATAATCGATTATACACAATAGCACTTCTATATCACGTTCCCAATATTTGGACACCCATGGTCCAAATCAATCAAAATCAAACACATATCCATCCATTATCTCCATATGGCATCAATGCATAAAATTAAACACACATAGATTGAGGAACCAACTAGGTTACTCACCTAATAACTTCCAGAGCTAATGCCGGAAGTCTCTGCAACGTCCGTGGGTGACATTCCAAGCGTGCCTCTATAACAATTAACATAAGAAAACATTACCAATGAATAGTTAGAAATATCAAACAATGCACATGGAATAAGTAAAGCGTGTATAATGCATGTTCATGGCATTCCAGCCCTAATCCAAAATTTTCCCATAATAAAATTCGCCTAAAATTAGAAACCTATTGACGTCGGTTATGCAATTCGGACCTCTATAGGTCCCCAATTAAACAAAACAGTGATTAAAGGCTCCGTTACCCGGGACCACGTCAATTTCCCGTCCAAAAATTTCCAATTTCTCACAAAATGAAATTAAAGGTTCTACGAATCCGATGCGAATACTTCCTATATCATATTCACGCAAATTATTTATTTATGCTTAATCATTTTACCCATGATAGTAATCCCACTATCAGATATACACTTACAGTGATAATATAGTCTGAACTCAACAACCTTCCTATTTACACCCGTCCTCGCTTGTGAGGATCATATACAAGCTCTATTCATCCACAACTGATCATTATAAGCACTTTCATTTCTTATTCTAACCCACATTGAATTCTTATAGAACTTCTTAATTTTTTCCCATAATCAAATTCATCTAAAAATTAGAAACCTATTGGCGCTGTCATGCAATTTGGACCTCTATGGGTCCCCAATTAAACAAAGCAGTGATTAAAGGCTCCGTTACCGGGGCTACGTCAATTTTAGTCCAAAATTCCCAATTTCTCTCAAATGAAATTAAAGGTTCTCTGAATCCGATGCCTCGAGAATCAGGTCAATCGGACGACGGACGGAAAAGAAATTGACAAAAGAATCACCAAATACCAAATAATCAAATAATAATAAATAAGAAAACCAGCCTCAAGAGGGGCGTCGCCCTCATGAGGCCGACTGACCGACCTCGTCGCTAGGAGGCGTCGCCCTAGCGATGCCGTCCATCCAAGCCTCGTCACTAGGGCGAGGCGTCATTTCAATGACCGGGCATGATTCCACATTCCCATTCCCTTTTTCTTGATTTCTAATCCAACTTCCAACACTCATAGCTCTTGGCACACAATTCAGAAAAATACAATTCATACCTTGTTGGAAGATCATGAAACCCTCTACAATTCTCAAGAAGACCATAAAAATCAATTTCACCCCTAAGGGTGTCAAAAATTCCTTCAAAGCTACTGCCTACTCAAATCCCATTAAAACAGACAGTACATTGCAATTTCCATAACTCTCAGATTCTTCAGCCAGAAATTACAACATAAATATGCTCAATAAGTTCACAATGTCATCTACAACTTTCATGAACAACCCAAAATCAAAATCACTTGCTAACTAGGTCAAACAATTCCACAAAGAATCTGTCTACTGAAATCAACCAATCTGGACAGTAATTTTCCAAACAGCATAACTCTTAGAACAAATGTCACAAAATTCACTACCTTATATCCCTAAAAAGATAAGATCTTAAAATTCAATTTTCATGAAGAACTCAAAATCCAATTCAATTTCTAACAATTTGAAAACTGTCATGCAAGTTACTGCCATGATCAGCAATTCATAACCTAATGCAGGTTCAATATTTGAAAAATCATAACTCCCAAATCTGACCTCTAAAAATTACACACCATATATCATTTTCAAGATAATTCCTTCCTCTGCAACTTTGCAGAAGATCACTCATACCAATTCAATTCACATAATTTGCTAAAATTGCTTCCAATCCGCAAGCTCACAAACTCAACACTTAGGTTAGGTTTCATCAAAATGCTTATAACCAGACAATAGTAATCAGTTCATATCTCCCAATATACAACTCGAAAATTAGCACGATCAGTGGAAATGGAAAGCTAACTCAATATGATACAACTTCCATGAAGACCATTTTCCTTAATTCCATCTCAATTAATTTAGAAAAAATCAACAAAGTAATCAGGTCATATATGCAGGTACTGTGCACAAACCCTACAAACAGAAACTTTCCATGCAAAAATTCACCCTTCTAACTTTACCATTTAACAACACCTATTTCACACAAAGTTGAAGCCAACATCCCAAAGTTTCATTAGGCACAAACCTCACCTCATTTTCACACCTATACAATTAGTTATGATCAAAACATTACAATAGGTCAAAGATTCATTTTCCAGCTTTCAACATTAACCTAACTCCTATCACTTCTAATATCAATAACACATCACTAAGCATCCACTTAAACCTCTAATTCAGACACAAACTTATCACAACATTTATTTGTATACTTAACAAACTTTGGCAGCACATACACAATTAACTTTCATTACTTTTCCATGCACCTAACCTTGCAAACTCAATCCAAAACCAAGCCAAATCAATGGAAACCTTATTCATTCATTCATCCATACACAAGCATATATTTAAACCCATTTAAACCTACCCTTATAATGATCAAATAAATGCTCAAAGGATTCCCATGCATGCTTCTAACTACCAAAAGAAGGAAAGCAAATACAACTCTTACCTTAATCAAGTTGCAAGTTCTCAATTTTTCAAGTCTTTCACACTCACCACCTATGACAACTTAAACACCACTCACGACTACCCCAAGCATCACCAAGATCATCATCAACTCAAGGCTTCAACTTGGTTTGTGTGTGAAGAGAAGCAAGCAAGGAACCAAGGACAACTTCTTGCGTGGAATGAGAATAAGAAAAATTCAAAGGAGAAGGCCATTGAGGAAGCTACGGGTGAGTGAAAAAAATGAGGGCTTCCAAAGTGTTTTATACTTAAATGAATGAAGGAGAGAGTCGTGGGCAACCAGCCCACTAAAATAATTATTAAATTAATAACTTAAGATATCCCTAGGCAAGTGACAAGTGTCACTTGCCACGTGTCCTGATTTTAATTCCGGTTCAAAATTTCACTCTAATTTCTTTCCAAATTCCGATGGCTCACAATTCATAATTCCTAGAATCACGTACCTAAATTCCCAATGCCATTAGGCGTCCTTTTGAGTCTGAGAGAAAGTCACTCGGTCGGTCAATTTGGAATTTTCCGATCTAGAAATTTTCGAAAATTCCCGAATCATTTTTTGAAAATTACCTAAATTGTCCAAAATTGTAAAACATATAACAGTCCACTCCCAATAATTTTTCAAACACGAAACCGCATTTTCCACTACAAAAACACATTTAGGCCATTTAAGCGATTTTGCGCTCAGGAATTTTCTCAGGACAATTCCAAAAAATACCAATAAATTTCTAAAATGTAAAACACTCGATGGCGTACTCAATATAATTTCCAAGTACAATAATCCCATAAATTTCACAAAGATCTCAATTTGAAACTAAGTAGGAAAATGTCATGAATGCATGTATACCATGTGCAAGTGCAACAAACCATCAATCATAGAGGCTATATCTTTGTATGTGCATGCCGAGATATAATTTAATACTTCTAACCTGTCCTAAATTACAAAATACCCTTCCCATCGGTGATGGGATGTTACAATTCTCCCTCCTAATAAAAATTTCGTCTTGAAATTTCATGTACGATGATGATCGAAGGTAGGAGTCTGTTTGATTACTACCCTCTGTTTCTCCTTTGTTTTCACTACGACCAAATTCGGTCAAAGAACGGAGATCAAAACAATCAATTACTTTTTTTCCTTTTCTCAAACTTTCCATGATTTTATTGCTTTCTCCTGATTACGCACAATTCGTCACTTTCAATTAACATATATATCAAATCCTAACAATATTTCCAATTCTATCTATGAAACACTTTGTGAATCCAAATCATCTTTTAGGTTTTAGCCTAACTTACCAAACCATAATTCTATTCACACCACAATCGCATAGAGGCCTCTCATCACGAATTCAATTTCCCTTAACTATACCTTTATTTCCATCTAAGTACATTTTGGCCAAGGCCATACCCTTGAAAATATTTCATTTATCGCTTATCAGATGTCGTTATTATCAAAACACAAATCTTATAACCTCAGTGTGAATCAATTCAACTCAATGTCACCATCTTAAATTACTTAACCTATCACTTTATTGCCCTGATCACATAATATAGGGATAACGACTCCTTTTTGGCAGTAAGACCCCTTATACACTTTTCGAATGGTGACACCAATATAATGATTGTGATGCCATAATCCCTTTGCACTATACAACAATTTCATATCGATGAAATCTAAAATACCCGTTGGTTAATCACACATGTCATCGTTCACTTTGACGGACTATACCATCAATTGCGACAACATTTTCACTTACCATAGAGCCCATAATCGGTGTGCATTTACTTGAGCAGATCAATTAAACCCGAACAACTTTTTCATCTACCAATTTCATTGTCTACATTTCAATCTTTTCATTATTGCATTATACCCATATATTTCCCTTTCAAATCAATATCACAGATATGAAATCATTCTTGATTTTGCACTTAATATCTTTTGACTCCAAATCACCAATCCTTATTTATAACTCTTATCACTGTAATCAATCCCAATTGTAACTTCTCTATATCATAGAACACTTTATTGACATTTACCTTATACACTGGAAATCTTACCATTGTCACATCTCTATTTTCCTCTATGAATTCACAACTTCAATGATATACCCAATATAACTCTAATATTGTATTTCACAAGATATCCATCAATACTAGTACACTAACTATTCATCTGTCTGGTCGAACCATACACTTTTTCCTAGTTTGCGATATCAATTACTTCCTTTTATCACATTCTAACACATTATCCTTTTTCTCACCTTTTCTAACCGCTTAAACGACTAAGACATACTTATGCATATGACTCACATACTACACTGGGGATCAGTTGTCCTTCATTGTGACATGACTTAAATGCACGTAACTTGACACATTGTTTTGTTTTTTTTTCTTCAGAAAGCCCATGTAAGATTGTACTTCTGGGCTCTGATACCACCTAAATGTAACACCCCACTCCCGCACGACCCGAACCCGACATCGATGGTGATATCCGAGTCCGTGCCCCGCGAGCGTGACGCGCTACATCACTCAGTCCAAAAACTCAGTATAAGTTTTTTTGTTTTGTTACGCAAACACACACACACACACAAATTATAACATATGCGGAAAACAATTATAACCAATTTAATGGCCTTGGGGCCCTTTTCATTACAAACTGACTTAATCAATAATACAGGATATCAGAAAATAAAAACACACTAATGCAGACGCAAACTGAGCCCGACCTTTATCTTTCACTTGCATACAATACTCCCATGTCAAACGGGGTATTCTTCAAGACCTGAAAAAAATAGATGCAAATTTTGGGTGAGTTTTGCGAAC
This sequence comes from Erythroxylum novogranatense, assembly GCA_029891385.1. NCBI lineage: Eukaryota > Viridiplantae > Streptophyta > Magnoliopsida > Malpighiales > Erythroxylaceae > Erythroxylum > Erythroxylum novogranatense. Next base: position 124,905 of record JAIWQS010000203.1, read on the forward strand.
TCAGTGAAGAACCATCATCGATGGTTCACTCAATTCATGCATATTCAATCGATTTATCATAAAATACATACGGTCACATTTCTCAATTGTAAGGCGTTTCGCCTTTCACACAATTCACATTCAATCACACCATATATGCAATGCACATGGGACACTGTCCAATTTTTTACGGTATTGTGACCGGCGCCTATCGATGATCGATAGTTAGACGCGTCAGGGAGTAGAAGAGCCTGGGGTATGCACTAACTCCCTCGAGCTTGAGGCTCGGTTCGATATGATGTTTGATGGGCTTAAAGCCTTATCTGATGAGCTGTGGCTCTAACGTTATCTGCTCCGGTCCTGTTGTCATTATGTGATCATGCTCTTATGCATGAATGCATATGCTTCAATTCCCATTTACAATCATTTACATTTCAGTATTCAATTTCCGTTTCTTGGACTTTCGGTCCCATATTTCGATCATATGCCTTTACCATTTGTTTCATTGATGCATTCATAATCGATTATACACAATAGCACTTCTATATCACGTTCCCAATATTTCGGACACCCGTGGTCGAAATCAATCAAAATTAAACACATATCCATCCATTATCTCCATATGGCATCAATGCATAAAATTAAACACACATAGATTGAGGAACCAACTAGGTTACTCACCTAATAACTTCCGAGCTAATGCCGGGAAGTCTCTGTAACGTCCGTGAGGTGACGTTCCAACTGTGCCTCTATAACAATTAACATAAGAATACATTACCAACTGAATAGTTAGAAATATCAAACAATGCACATGGAATAAGTAAAACGTGTATAATGCATGTTCATGGCATTCCCGGCCCTAATCCAAAATTTTTCCATAATAAAATTCGTCTAAAAATTAGAAACCTATTGACGCAGTCGGTGCGCAATTCGGACCTCTATAGGTCCCCAATTAAACAAAACAGTGATTAAAGGCTCCGTTACCCGGGACCACGTCAATTTCCCGTCCAAAAATTCCCAATTTCTCACAAAATGAAATTAAAGGTTCTACGAATCCGATGCGATTACTTCCTATATCATATTCACGCAAATTATTTATTTATGCTTAATCAGTTTACCCATGATAGTAATCCCACTATCAGATATACACTTACAGTGATAATATAGTCTGAACTCAACAACCTTCCTGTTTACATTCGCCCTCGCTCGTGAGGATCATATACAAGCTCTATTCATCCACAATGATCATTATAAGCACTTTCATTTCTTATTCTAACCCAAATTGAATTCTTATAGAACTTAATTTTTCCCATAATCAAATTCGCCTAAAAATTAGAAACCTATTGGTATTTGTCGGTATGCAATCGGACCTCTATAGGTCCCCAATTAAACAAAACAGTGATTAAAGGCTCCGTTACCCGGGGCTACGTCAATTTTCCGTCCAAAAATTCCCAATTTCTCACAAAATGAAATTAAAGGTTCTACGAATCCGATGCCTCAAGAATCAGGTCAATCAGACGACGGACGGAAAAAAAATTGACAAAAGAATCACCAAATACCAAATAATCAAATAATAATAAATAAGAAAAACCAGCCTCGCAGGGGCGAGGCGTCGCCCTCGTGAGGCCGACTGACCCGACCTCGTCGCTAGGGCGAGGCGTCGCCCTAGCGATGCCGTCCATCCGAGCCTCGTCACTAGGGCGAGGCGTTGCTCTAGTGACCGGGCATGATTCCACATTCTCATTCCCTTTTTTCCTGATTTCTAATCCAACTTCCAACACTCATAGCTCTTGGCACACAATTCAGAAAAATACAATTCATACCTTGTTGGAAAGATCATGAAACCCTCTACAATTCTCAAGAAGACCATAAAATCAATTTCACCCTAAGGGTGTCAAAATCCTTCAAAGCTACTGCCTACTCAAATCCCATTAAAACAGACAGTACATTGCAATTTCCATAACTCTCAGATTCTTCAGCCAGAAATTACCACATAAATATGCTTAATAAGTTCACAATGTCATCTACAACTTTCATGAACAACCCAAAATCAAAATCACTTGTTAACTAGGTCAAACAATTCCACAAAGAATCTGTCTACTGAAATCAACCAATCTGGACAGTAATTTTCCAAACAGCATAACTCTTAGCACAAATGTCACAAAATTCACTACCTTATATCCCTAAAAAGATAAGATCTTAAAATTCAATTTTCATGAAGAACTCAAAATCCAATTCAATTTCTAACAATTTCAAAACTGTCATGCAAGTTACTGCCATGTTCAGCAATTCATAACCTAATGCAGGTTCAATATTTGAAAAATCACAACTCCCAAATCTGACCTCTAAAAATTACACACCATATATCATTTTCAAAATAATTCCTTCCTCTGCAACTTTGCAGAAGATCACTCACACCAATTAAGTTCACATAATTTGCTAAAATTGCTTCCAATCCGCAAGCTCACAAACTCAACACTTAGGCTAGGTTTCATCAAAATGCTTAAAACCAGACAATAGTAATCAGTTCATATCTCCCAATATACAACTCGAAAATTAGCACGATCAGTGGAAATGGAAAGCTAACTCAATATGATACAACTTCCATGAAGACCATTTTCCTTAATTCCATCTCAATTAATTTAGAAAAAATCAACAAAGTAATCAGGTCATATATGCAGGTACTGTGCACAAACCCTACAAATAGAAACTTTCCATGCAAAAATTCACCCTTCTAACTTTACCATTTAACAACACCTATTTCACACAAAGTTGAAGCCAACATCCCAAAGTTTCATTAGGCACAAACCTCACCTCATTTGCACACCTATACAATTAGTTATGATCAAAACATTACAATAGGTCAAAGATTCATTTTCCAGCTTTCAACATTAACCTAACTCCTATCACTTCTAATATCAATAACACATCACTAAGCATCCACTTAAACCTCTAATTCAGCCACAAACTTATCACAACATTTATTTGTATACTTAACAAACTTTGGCAGCACATACACAATTAACTTTCATTACTTTTCCATGCACCTAACCTTGCAAACTCAATCCAAAACCAAGCCAAATCAATGGAAACCTTATTCATTCATTCATCCATACACAAGCATATATTTAAAGCCATTTAAACCTACCCTTATAATGATCAAATAAATGCTCAAAGGATTCCCATGCATGCTTCTAACTACCAAAAGAAGGAAAGCAAATACAACTCTTACCTTAATCAAGTTGCAAGTTCTCAATTTTTCAAGTCTTTCACACTCACCACCTATGACAACTTAAACACTACTCACCACCTATGACAACTTAAACACCACTCACGACTACCCCAAGCATCACCAAGATCATCATCAACTCAAGGCTTCAACTTGGTTTGTGTGTGAAGAGAAGCAAACAAGGAACCAAGGACAACTTCTTGCGTGGAATGAGAATAAGAAAAATTCAAAGGAGAAGGCCATTGAGGAAACTACGGGTGAGTGAAAAAATAAGGGCTTCAAAGTGTTTTATACTTAAATGAATGAAGAGAGAGTCGTGGGCAACCAGCCCACTAAAATAATTATTAAATTAATAACTTAAGATATCCCTAGGCAAGTGACAAGTGTCACTTGCCACGTGTCCTAATTTTAATTCCGGTTCCAAATTTCACTCCAATTTCTCTCCAAATTCCGATGGCTCACAATTCATAATTCCTAGAATCACGTACCTAAATTCCCAATGTCATTAGGCGGTCCTTTTGAGTCTGAGAGAAAGTCACTTTCGGTCGGTCAATTTGGAATTTTTCGGTCGTAAATTTAGAGAATTTCCCGAATCATTTTTTAAAATTACCTAAATTGTCCAAAATTGTAAAACATATAACAGTCCACTTCAATAATTTTTCAAACACGAAAACCGCATTTTCCACTACAAAAACACATTTAGGCCATTTACCGAGCGATTTTGCCGGTCCGAGAATTTTCTCCGGACAATTTCAGAAAAATTCCAATAAATCCCTAAAAATGTAAAACACTCAATGGCGTACTCCAATATAATTTCCAAGTACAATAATCCCATAAATTTCACAAAAGATCTCAATTTGAAACCTAAGCCGGAAAATGTCATGAATGCATGTATACCATGTGCAAGTGCAACAAACCATCAATCATAGAGGCTATATGTTGTATGTGCATGCCGAGATATAATTTAATACTTCTAACCCGTCCTAAATTACCAAAATACCCTTCCCATCGGTGATGGGATGTTACAATTCTCCCCTCCTAATAAAAATTTCGTCCTCGAAATTTCATATACGATTGATCAGGAAGGCAGGGGAGTCTGTTTGATTACTACCCTCTGTTTCTCACTGTTTTCACTACACGACCAAATTCGGTCAAAGAACGGAGATCAAAACAATCAATTACTTTTTTTTTCCTTTTCTCAAACTTTCCATGATTTTATTGCTTTCTCCTGATTACGCGCAATTCGTCACTTTCAATTAACATATATATCAAATCCTAACAATATTTCCAATTCTATCTATGAAACACTTTGTGAATCCAAATCATCTTTTAAGTTTTAGCCTAACTTACCAAACCATAATTCTATTCACACCACAATCGCATAGAGGTCTCTCATCACGAATTCAATTTCCCTTAACTACACCTTTATTTCCATCTAAGTACATTTTGGTCGAGGCCATACCCTTGAAAATATTTCATTTATCGCTTATCAGATGTCGTTATTATCAAAACACAAATCTTATAACCTCAGTGTGAATCAATTCAACTCAATGTCACCATCTTAAATTACTTAACCTATCACTTTATTGCCCGATCACATAATATAGGGATAAAGACTCCTTTTGGCGATAAGACCCTTATACACTTTTGAATGGTGACACCAATATAATGATTGTCATGCCATAATCCCTTTGCACTATACAACAATTTCATATCCCAATGAAATCTAAAAATACCCGTTGGTTAATCACACATGTCATCGTTCACTTTGACAGACTATACCATCAATTGCAACTTAACATTTTCACTTACCATAGGGCGCCCATAATCAGGTGTGCATTTACTTAGACAGATCAATTAAACCCGAACAACTTTTTCATCTACCAATTTCATTGTCTACATTTCAATCTTTTCATTATTGCATTATACCCATATATTTTCGCACTCAAATCAATATCACAGATATGAAATCATTCTTGATTTTGCACTTAATATCTTTTGACTCCAAATCACCAATCCTTATTTATAACTCTTATCACGGTAATCAATCCCAATTGTAACTTCTCTATATCATAGAACACTTTATTGTCATTTACCTTATACACTGGAAATCTTACCATTGTCACATCTCTATTTTCCTCTATGAATTCACAACTTCAATGATATACCCAATATAACTCTAATATTGTATTTCACAAGATATCCGTCAATACTAGTACACTAACTATTCATTTGTTTGGTCGAACCATACACTTTTTCCTAGTTTGCGATATCAATTACTTCCTTTTATCACATTCTAACACATTATCCTTTTTCTCACCTTTTCTAACCGCTGAAACGACTAAGACATACTTATGCATATGACTCACATACTACACTGGGGATCAGTTGTCACTGTCTGCCGTGACATGACTTAAATGTACGTAACTTGACACATTGTTTTGTTTTTTTTTTCAGAAAGCCCATGTAAGATTGTACTTCTGGGCTCTGATACCACCTAAATGTAACACCCCACTCCCGCACGACCCGAACCCGACATCGATGGTGATATCCGAGTCCGTGCCCCGCGAGGGTGACGCGCTACATCACTCAGTCCAAAAACTCAGTATAAGTTTTTTTTGTTTTGTTACGCAAACACACACACACAAAAATTATAACATATGCGGAAAACAATTATAACCAATTTAATGGCCTTGAGGCCCTTTTCATTACAAACTGACTTAATCAGTAATATAGGATATCAGAAAATAAAAACACACTAATGCAGACGCAAACTGATCCCGACCTCTATCTTTCACTTGCATATAATATTCCCATGTCAAAAGGGGTATTCTTCAAGACCTGAAAAAAATAGATGCAAATTTTGGGTGAGTTTTGCGAACTCAGTGAGGAACCATCATCGATGGTTCACTCAATTCATGCATATTCAATCGATTTATCATAAAATACATACGGTCACATTTCTCAATTGTAAGACGTTTCGCCTTTCACACAATTCACATTCAATCACACCATATATGCAATGCACATGGGACATTGTCCAATTTTTTACGGTGTTGTGACCGAGCGCCTATCAGTGATCAGTAGTTAGACGCGTCTAGGGAGTAGGAGAGCCCTCAGGGTATGCACTAACTCCCCTCGAGCTTGAGGCTCGGTTCAGTAACAATGTTTCAGTGGGCTTAAAGCTTTAATACAGTGAGCCTGTGGCTCTAACGTTGGCTGCTCCGGTCACAACTGTCATTATGTGATCATGCTCTTATGCATGAATGCATATGCTTCAATTCCCATTTACAATCATTTACATTTGATATTCAATTTTCGTTTCTTGGACTTTCGGTCCGGTATTTGATCATATGCCTTTACCATTTGTTTCATTGATGCATTCATAATCGATTATACACAATAGCACTTCTATATCACGTTCCCAATATTTGGACACCCATGGTCCAAATCAATCAAAATCAAACGCACATATCCATCCATTATCTCCACATGGCATCAATGCATAAATTAAACACACATAGATTGAGGAACCAACTAGGTTACTCACTAATAACTTCCGAAGCTAATGCCAGAAGTCTACTAACGTCTGTGGGGTGACGTTCCAGCGTGCCTCTATAACAATTAACATAAGAATACATTACCAACTGAATAGTTAGAAATATCAAACAATGCACATGGAATAAGTAAAACGTGTATAATGCATGTTCATGGAATTCCCGACCCTAATCCAAAATTTTCCTATAATAAAATTCGTCTAAAAATTAGAAACCTATTGGCGTTGTCGGTGCGCAATTCGGACCTTTATAGGTCCCCAATTAAACAAAACAGTGATTAAAGGCTCAGATTGCGGCTCGTCAATTTCCGTTCAAAATTCCCAATTTCTCACAAAATGAAATTAAAGGTTCTACGAATCCGATGCGATTACTTCCTATATCATATTCACGCAAATTATTTATTTATGCTTAATCATTTTACCCATGATAATAATCCCACTATCAGATATACACTTACAGTGATAATATAGTCTGAACTCAACGACCTTCCTGTTTACACCCGTCCTCGCTCGTGAGGATCATATACAAGCTCTATTCATCCACAACTGATTATTATAAGCACTTTCATTTCTTATTCTAACCCACATTGAATTCTTATAGAACTTCTTAATTTTTTCCCATAATCAAATTCGTCTAAAAATTAGAAACCTATTGGCGCTGTCGGTGCGCAATTCGGACCTCTATAGGTCCCCAATTAAACAAAACAGTGATTAAAGGCTCCGTTACCCGGGGCCACGTCAATTTCCTGTCCAAAAATTCCCAATTTCTCACAAAATGAAATTAAAGGTTCTCTGAATCCGATGCCTCAAGAATCAGGTCAATCGGATTGACTTGACGAAAAAGAAATTGACAAAAGAATCACGAAATACCAAATAATCAAATAATAATAAATAAGAAAAACTAGCCTCGCTGGGGCGAGGCGTCGCCCTCGCGAGGTCGACTAATCCGGCCTCGTCACTAGGGTGAGGCGTCGCCCTAGCGATGCCGTCCATCCGAGCCTCGTCACTAGGGCGAGGCGTCGCCCTAGTGACCGGGCATGATTTCACATTCTCATTCCCTTTTTTCCTGATTTCTAATCCAACTTCCAACACTCATAGCTCTTGGCACACAAATCAGAAAAATACAATTCATACCATGTTGGAAAGATCATGAAACCCTCTACAATTCTCAAGAAGACCATAAAAATCAATTTCACCCCTAAGGGTGTCAAAAATCCGTTCAAAGCTACTGCCTACTCAAATCCTATTAAAACAGACAGTACATTTCAATTTCCATAACTCTCAGATTCTTCAGCCAGAAATTACCAGATAAATATGCTCAATAAGTTCACAATGTCATCTACAGCTTTCATGAACAACCCAAAATCAAAATCAGTTGTTAACTAGGTCAAACAATTCCACAAAGAATCTGTCTACTGAAATCAACCAATCTGGACAGTAATTTTCCAAACAGAATAACTCTTAGCACAAATGTCACAAAATTCACTACCTTATATCTCTGAAAAGATAAGATCTTAAACTTCAATTTTCATGAAGAACTCAAAATCCAATTCAATTTCTAAAAATTTCAAAACTGTCATGCAAGTTACTATCATGATCAGCAATTCATAACCTAATGCAGGTTCAATATTTGAAAAATCATAACTCCCAAATCTGACCTCTAAAAATTACACACCATATATCATTTTCAAGATAATTCCTTCCTTTGCAACTTTACAGAAGATCACTCACACCAATTCAGTTCAAATAATTTGTTAAAATTGCTTCCAATCCGCAAGCTCACAAACTCAACACTTAGGCTAGGTTTCATCAAAATGCTTAAAACCAGACAATAGTAATCAGTTCATATCTCCCAATATACAACTCGAAAATTAGCACGATCAGTGGCAATGGAAAGCTAACTCAATATGATACAACTTCCATGAAGACCATTTTCCTTAATTCCATCTCAATTAATTTAGAAAAAATCAACAAAGTAATCAGGTCATATATGCAGGTACTGTGCACAAACCCTACAAACAGAAACTTTCCATGCAAAAATTCACCCTTCTAACTTTACCATTTAACAACACCTATTTCATACAAAGTTGAAGCCAACATCCCAAAGTTTCATTAGGCACAAACCTCACCTCATTTGCACACCTATACAATTAGTTATGATCAAAACATTACAATAGGTCAAAGATTCATTTTCCAGCTTTCAACATTAACCTAACTCCTATCACTTCTAATATCAATAACACATCACTAAGCATCCACTTAAACCTCTAATTCAGCCACAAACTTATCACAACATTTATTTGTATACTTAACAAACTTTGGCAGCACATACACAATTAATTTTCATTACTTTTCCATGCACCTAACCTTGCAAGCATAATCCAAAACCAAGCCAAATCAATGGAAACCTTATTCATTCATTCATCCATACACAAGCATATATTTAAACCCATTTAAACCTACCCTTATAATGATCAAATAAATGCTCAAAGGATTCCCATGCATGCTTCTAACTACCAAAAGAAGGAAAGCAAATACAACTCTTACCTTAATCAAGTTGCAAGTTCTCAATTTTTCAAGTCTTTCACACTCACCACCTATGACAACTTAAACACCACTCACGACTACCCCAAGCATCACCAAGATCATCATCAACTCAAGGCTTCAACTTGGTTTGTGTGTGAAGAGAAGCAAGCAAGGAACCAAGGACAACTTCTTGCGTGGAATGAGAATAAGAAAAATTCAAAGGAGAAGGCCATTGAGGAAGCTACGGGTGAGTGAAAAAAATGAGGGCTTCAAAGTGTTTTATACTTAAATGAATGAAGGAGAGAGTCGTGGGCAACCAGCCCACTAAAATAATTATTAAATTAATAACTTAAGATATCCCTAGGCAAGTGACAAGTGTCACTTGCCACGTGTCCTGATTTTAATTCCGGTTCCAAATTTCACTCCAATTTCTGATGGCTCACAATTCATAATTCCTAGAATCACGTACCTAAATTCCCAATGCCATTAGGCGGTCCTTTTGAGTGAGAGAAAGTCACTCAGTCAATCATTTGGAATTTTCGGTCCGAAATTTCGGAATTTCCCGAATCATTTTTTAAAATTACCTAAATTGCCCAAAATTGTAAAACATATAACGATCCACTCTAATAATTTTTCAAACACGAAAACCGCATTTTCCACTACAAAAACACATTTAGGCCATTTATCGACGATTTTGCCGGTCCGGGAATTTTCTCCGGACAATTCCAGAAAAATACCAATAAATCCCTAAAAATGTAAAACACTCAATGGCGTACTCCAATATAATTTCCAAGTACAATAATCCCATAAATTTCACAAAAGATCTCAATTTGAAACCTAAGCCGGAAAATGTCATGAATGCATGTATACCATGTGCAAGTGCAACAAACCATCAATCATAGAAGCTATATGCTGTATGTGCATGCCGAGATATAATTTAATACTTCTAACCCGTCCTAAATTACCAAAATACCCTTCCCATCGGTGATGGGATGTTACAATATGAATGTGCTTTATTTTTTTGAGAAATTAAAATTAAATTAATAAATAATGAGGAAGGAACAATGACTATTGGAGAGTAGCATCACTCTCCAATAGTAATAACACCGTTAGAGTTACTACATAAAAGACATTATGAAGGCACGACATCGTTTGGTCACATTGAGTAAATCAACACGTAAAAACAATATGCAACGCTTGTTTTGTTACAAAGAAGTAAAGGAACCCCACCCATCCTCAGAGCATTTTGGGAATGTTCTGAATTAGGGTTGTAGTAACGGTAAGAACCTCCACAATGCCATTTTGGTAAGAACCTCCCCACTCATCGTGTTTGGAACTTCATCAAATGATGGCTACTTTACCCATCTTCCCTTGGTTTTGTAAAGGGCATAGAGGAGCTCGCCCAGTGACTTGAAATAACGAACTTCCTCATATAAGATCTAACTCCCATTTCTTTGTCTTGAATGATCTTGTTCCAATTCCCAGCATGAATATTGTTCTCTACCCTTCTGAATAATAGATTGTAACACTAAATCTGATGATCGTTCCATGTTTTGGAACTTTCGTTGATTTCTTTCTTTCTATATCTCTTGAGTAGGTATGGCAAGAAATAGCACCTTCCTCTTCCAGAGTGGAGTCGAAGCTTATGTTTATACTAGAAACTTAGCTATCTTGATGAGTGAATTAGAAGACCCATGCTAAGAGAGGAAAATTTTGATCCTATTCCAAATAACACTGGAAAAAGGGCATAAAAAGAATAGATGGTCCTTAATTTCAGTTCCTCTCTTACATAGACAATAGATTTAATCCAAATTCTGGATAAATTAAAGTTTGTCCATTATTGCTATTCTATTCCTAACCACCATCCCTAGAAGGAAAGTAAAACTTGGTTTGAGAATATTACACCAGATAACCTTGTCCCAAGGATCATCTTGATCAGAGTGATAGAACCATTTCCTGTAGGTTTCGTTAGAGAAGCTCTCGATAAGAGACCCCATCCATAGATAACAATCCTGAGATTTAAAATCAAGAAGGTAAGAAGGTTTAAGATGATGGATTACATTTGGAAATTGAAGCCATCCATTTTGATTGATAAGAACAACCATATTAGATTTATAATCTAGCCCTGGAAAAGCAGAATAAGTAATGGGGTTTAAGGAAAGAGGACCTGAACTAGTCCAATTATCATGACATAGGAAAGTAGTATGTCCATTCCCAATTTTACATAAAACATCATTAGCAACTTCATCCTTTTTATTTAAAATCTGATTAAGGAACCAAGAATAGAATGGCCTTATAAAGAGGGACCATATGTTATTCCTTTTTAAAAAGTAACTATGAAGCCATTTCATCCATAATGAATGCTTATCCTGGATCATTCTCCAAAGCCTTTTAATCAAAAAGACATTATTAGCAACTCTTATAGAAATGATTCCTAGACCCACCTTCTCCTTTGGTTTACACAGATCAGTCCATTTAACTTTAGGAAAACTAGAACCTCCATTTGACATACCCCATAAGAAATCCCTCATCATTTTCTCCACAGTTTTGACTAGCTTTTTCGATAAGGGGAAGTGATTACTCCAATAAAGATGGAAGGAACATAAAACATACTTAATAAGTTGGACTCTTCCACCATAAGACAAAAATCTATTAGTTCATTTGCCGAGTCTCCTTTGAATTTTTTCAATAAGAGGTAGACAATCATTGAAGGATAATCTTTTAGTGAAAAAAGGAAGACTCAGATACTATAGAGGAGGAAATTTCCTATCCATACCAATCAGAGAGGAAATAATGTCTTGGAGAGGTTTTGCTGTAGTAGAGAGTACAAAGTGACTTCTGTGAAGATTCAATTTAAGACCTGACATCTTAAAGAACTCATTAAGAGTGTCCATTTGTAACTTAACAGAGTCTAGATGTGATTTGGAGAAGAGAATAAGATCATTTGAAAAACAAAGATGAGTGAGTGAAAGTCTTCTACATTTGGAGTGGAACTTGAATTTAAGATTATGAGAGACTTTGGCCTTGATTACTAGCGTGAGCACTTCCATACATAAGATAAATAAGTAAGGAGATAAGTGATCCCCTTGTCTGATTCCTCTCTTCCCCTTGAAAATTTTAGAAGGTGAATCATTAATAAGTACACTGTAGGCAGTTGTTGTGACACAAGCCTTGATCTAGTTAATAAAGAGATTAGGAAAATTGAACTCCTTAAAAACCCTGAATAGGAAAGCCCAATTGATGAAATCAAAAGCTTTTTTGAAATTAATTTTGACGGCACGAATAGGGAAAGAGTTCCTTATGATATATCCTTTAAGGAGTTCTTGAGTAATAAGAATGTTATCACTAATATCTCTAATCTTCATAAAGGCATTCTAATTTTCATTGATAATGAGATTGAGAACTTCCTTCAACTATTTTGTTAGGATCTTAGCAATGATTTTATAGAGAAAATTAATGCATGCAATCGGCCTGAAATCACTAAAAGTTAAGGGGCTAGGAGTTTTGGGAATTAAACACAAAAATGTTTTATTAAACTCCTCTAGGAGCACCCTTTTAGCAAAAAACTCATGAATTACCTCTCTTATTATTGGTCCTATAATGGGCCATGTCTTTGAAAGAAAAAGCCATCAAGTCCATCTGGTCCGGGAGCTTTCATCCCATTCATTGCAAAGATCGTACCATTGATCTCATCATTAGTAATGTCTTTTACCAACCCCTTAGCAGCTTCAGGTGAAATTTTGTTGAAAATAATGTCCTTCAGGTGAAATTCAACTCCTTCAACGTAGCTTTAATTGCTTTAAGTTTTTGGCAGCACATGAATTGCCTAGAGCCCAGAACTTGAACTAGTAAACCCCTCCTGATTGCATCATCGAATCCATCCACTTTAACAAGATAGTTATTAAATCTAAAGGGATGTGGGGTAAAGTACGTATGGAAGAGTCCTTCAATTAGAAATGGAGTATGATCAGAGAAGAGAGGATCCATGAATACAACCTTACTATTGGCCCATTAACAAGTGCCTTGTCTAAAATTTTCCAAATTAGCCAAGAATCCTTTTGTTTTATAGTCTATGTGAAGAAGTAACATTCCATTTTGAGATCAATTACACCCATCTGCTCCATACATAGTTTTAGATCTTCATTGTAGCTCCTTAGGCTACAATTTCTTTTTTCTTCAGATCTGAAGATTGTAGAATTGAAATCACCCGCTATCATCTAGGGACTAGATAGGGTGTTTTGAATGCCTTTTGAAGTGGTCCATAGAGAGATTCTTTGAAATTCAGTGTTGAAACTGTAAATAAAAGAAGAGTAGATAGTAGTTCTTGCTAAAATGAAATGCCTTTTAAGATGTATCAACTGCTCATTGGAAAGTATTTCCTCCACTTTGACAAAATTAGCATTAAAACCAATAATGATTCTAACATAATGATTATAACGATTGTTGGATAAAAAGGACCAACAAGAGCTAAAGATCTTTACCTTATTCATTTTCGCATATCTAATTTTAGTTTATAGCAAAACTACAATAAGAGGCTTTATCCTCCTGACAAAATCCCTTAAATAATTTCACTTTTCTGGGTAGTTAATACCATAAACATTCCTTATTAGGACTGATATGACAATATATTTTTACCTTTAGCCCCTTTCCTCCTTCCACACTTTTGACTTCTTCTACTGGTCACATTTTGAAGGTTTTCAAGCTCACTTCCATCAGTCACCTTTTCATTAAAGGAATTAGGATAAGAAGTAGCATCCTCCTCATATAGGGAGTCTGTTTTACCACCAAAGGGTAAGGAATGGGTAGCATTTGTTAAATCTGCCTTATTCTGGACCTCTCCTTATCACCAACCTGAACCTGTTTAGACATATTCGCCTCCTCTTGGATGACATTCTTTGTATCCACCACTAAACACATTTTATTCAATTAACATTTGATGGAGGTGTTTTGCTATTTTCCTCAATTCCTTGTACCATATTATCTAGGTTGGTTGAGGAGTGTTTAGTGCGACTAAAATCATCTTCAAGACCCATTAATTTGCAAAATTGCCTTTAGAAAAAACTTACTAGTTGGTTTCACACTTTTCCTTGCATAATAAGCGAGGGTTTCCAACTATATGAGACATAAATCATGTCTTCTTGCGAGGCATTGTCAATACCAAGTTGTATAATTGGGATATATTCGGAAGTTCCTTGGATCTGTCACACACGACACATATCAACCCATAGCCAACTCTCTTCCTCTTTGCGGTGGTTTCATCCATACATATAGGTCTACCAATGAAGCTAGCCAAGGAACTAAGTCCTTGGGTAGTCCAATACTCTAATGGAATGTTATGTAAGTTAGTCCACAATGGAAAGTTATGCACCTTAATGTTTTCAAGCTTAATACCCGATTGTCATTTTGTAGGAATAGAGGAAGTTATGCTACATGCCAAGGACCTTCCTTTAATATCTTATTTGCTTCATCTTGAGAGGTAAAAGTGAATAAAAATAGATTGTCTTTAGTAAGAAGAACATCAGAAAGTCCTATATTTTCCCAATGACTAATTGTCCATTTTTGAATGATAGGAAAAACAGGTCGTCATTCCATAAAGAATCATACCAAGGAGGATTCCCATATTCTCGCACCATTCTATAAGGTCTCAATATCTGAAAGCATTACTGACTTGCCATCAATAACTTTTGGTGGGTTATACTGAAGAGTGACACCAGTTGGCTCACTCACAACTTGTTTCCAACTTTTGTTCCATAGAATATTAGGAGAAGAAGATCCGGTGAAAGATTACTTAGACTGCAGGGTATTGTTTGGGGAGGAAAAAGGAGGGTTCGAGGTGGTGAAAGAGGGTAACAGAGTCTGCTGAATCTATTGGATGTGAATCAGGGGTTAGGAAGAAAGCTATTTTTCGGTAGGGATGATAGGGGAGGAAGAATTTGGAGAGGGTAAAAGGGGGAAATCATCTTTGAAGTTAGGTTGCATTGAGCTTAGTTGATAAGGAAAAAGGAAAGAACAACTTTTTAGAATACCAAAAAGAGGTGATAAGGTAAAAGATTGAGAAACAAAGTTGACTGAAAGGTAGGACATTTTCAAAGAACCCTTATGGAGAATATCATAAGTTTAACACCACACTCTCACAGGATCGCACTGACATCCACGAGTGATAGTCGAATATGTAACCCACAACAGTGGCAAGTTAAAGCACTCACATCACTATTTTAAAAATGGCATTTCCATTAATAAAATACCACAATATTGAAAATCCAAAAGTTCCTCATTTCATTTCATGAAAATCGAATGTATATATATTGTAGCTTTCAAACATCCATACATGTACATCATCGAAACCTAATACAAAATACACTACATGAAAGAGGAATTATACAAAAATTCCTAAATAATCCTTCAATCTCAGCTGACTGACCTTTGAGTCATTTCTCTGATCCAAAAGTACAAGAACTATGCTTCTTGTAGAGTTTCTCTGTCACTAATGTTTTCTCTCGGTCCTAAAATGTCAACGTTACAATTCTGATGAGTTTTGCGAACTCAGTGAGGTAACTATCCTTGATGGTTCACTCAAATCGTATAACATATTACATATATATCCACATAATTCACACCATAGTATTTATCATCATGAAGCATTACATAGCACTTTGTTTACAATTTTCACATTCTCATTCAAATACAAGTCAACAATACCTACAATCATTCAAAAAAACATATTAGATGCATATGCAATGTTCATGATACTCATTCCGATTAGTACGTTGTTGTAACCGAGTGCCTATAACCGTCTCATATCTATTGTGGATACCAGGCTCATTGATAATTATCCCTTATTCGTTGGGGACATAGGGATCATTATACATAGTGAGCCTTGGCTTTAATCACATTTTGAGCTTTAAGCTCGTTTTCGATGGCTACTCAGTCACTGTTGTCATTATCTGTTCATACATTCATGTAATGGAATGCATCACATTAACATTCATATTCTTAATCAATCACATGATTTCATATTCACATTCAAAATACATTTATCATCGGACCTTGGTCCGACATTCAATAAAATTGTCGAGTACACTTATTTCAATGAGATTCACATACAAGGAGCACTACTAACATCTCATTCATGCATCAAATGCCTCGGACTTTCAAAGTCTGAAATCAACACAATCAAATTCACATTCATAGGATAATTCAGAACATAATTTAAAACAAACAATCAATTAAGTGAGACCGTCTAAGTTACTTACAGTTGCTCCATAAAGCTATTGCCTTGAAGTCTCGATAACATCTGGCTGGTGACACTCTAATTGCTTCTCTATATCATGCAATATACATTTACACATATCACAATTTTGCACAATTATATAAATACTCATTTATGCATATATATATATATATATATGGACTATGTACAATGCATGTTCAATGACAATCTCGGGTATATTTTCTTTATTTTCATCTTATGATCATTCATATGTTAACACTCACATATGTCTAAATTGAACTTAGGTTTACTCCTCAATTATACAAGATCATTTAAAGTTCATCATTCAATCATTCATCAAGGTCATTCAAGCATTAAAAGATCACAAAATATCCAATTTATCATTCACATTTACTTAATACACATCATTGACCTTTTTTAGATCACATTATCCTTCATAGGATCACTTTTATTCTTAGAACGTCTCAAAATTTCAGATTTAAGCACTTAATGTATAACAATTCATGCTTACTTTATATCCTCATTCATCACCCTAAACATATCACTCATTTGGTCACTTATTCAAGCATTGTTTTAGGTTCAATTCAAGCTTCATTCAAGCCTAAAGGCATCATATGAAAGTACCTAACCATTTGCTATCCTAAACCACAAATAAAAGAAACATATTTGATGTTTAACCTGTTCCCACAATCGTGGGTTATGCGAATCGAAATTCCCGTAGTTTATCTTCAAAATTTCCAACTTTTTCTCAAAACAAACTTTTAAGTCAACTTTGCCTGATCATTATGACAAGAAAAATAGAGTATTTAGGCAATACTTTCTTCTAGAAAATTGTTCCCCTATGTCTTAAGTTTCTAATGACACCAATATCATACAATTTTATTCATTATTCTGAAAGTTATACTTAAAACACTTCAGACTATTCTTAAACTATACTACACCCAAGACTGACTTCAAGTCTAATTTTGGAATTCTTAGAGATGTAATTAAAATTAGATTTCTTCATGAAACTTGTAGCCATATGTCTCTAGTTTAATCTAAATTAAAATTATCTCATTTAGATATCTACAATTCAAGTTATGGCTACAAATATGTATTCAATGAAAATACTTCATCTAGCTTATTCCAAAGACACTTCATCACCATTTAGTCTCTCAATCCTCCTTAAAATAGCTCATATATGCCATTAAAACATTAAAACAAAACATACATCTATTTATTGCAACATCAACGTTACATATCTCAACTCCTCTATCATGATCATTCAATATCAAATTACTCATCATAAATGTTTCATTTACACTAACCATAATGATTAAGGCATAACTTACTTGATCTAGCTTCACATTCTTGAACCCTTCAAGAACATCAAGAATCCCTAATTTTTAATGTTTTAAAAATCTGGACGGTGAAGGATCAATGGTTCAATCGAAATTCAACCGTGATTGAACCGATGACTAATAAATATATAAATTTTATTATATATTATATATAAGATAATTTTAAACATACTATTTAGCTATTTATCTAACTTAAACCTTCAAACTTCAAAACATACAAGTTTTTTTTAAGTTCACCATCACAACACAAAATAAGATAACAAAGATCACTAGTCATATTTCATCAAAGAGATAAAAAAAAGATCACTAATAATAATATTCATTCAAGTCAAAATCAAATGCTCCTTCATCATTGCCAATATGAACATCTTCAACAGATTCCAAATTTTGTCGTTCGACAATTTTTCAACACCTAATTTCATAATAAACAATAATAGACAAAATTACACTTGGAAATAATATATCTAATCTTTAATATTATATTACAAAATAAATTAATAATAACTTTCATGTTGTTGTGGTGCTTCATAAATTATTGGAATTGCATTTTCCTGATAAATAGCATTTTCCTGATCTTCCTTACTAAGCTCTGGGAATCCATCATTTTCAATGATCCAAAAAATCAATTTTGTCTATAGATTCATAATCAATAGGATCATATTTCATCTTCTTGTTTGGTAACCTAAAACAAAACATTAATGGTAAGTTCAAATATAACTATGTTGGAAATCGCAAACAATAATAATAAGTTAATAACGTTTAACTAAAAGTGGAAAAGCGAAAATATCGATTCTTCAAACGCAAGTTGTAAGTGACATAAACATGATCATATAGCCTTTGATGCTCCAATTTATTTCTCTTCTTGTGTGAATGCATTCAAAAAGCTTCAATTTCTCTCATGACGGAAGAGGAAGATGTTTGGCTAAGAATACGAATAGCCAACTTTTGCAATGTTGGAGCACTACCCCCATATAATCACCACCATTAATCTACAAAAAAAAATTGTAATTATCTAACAACAAAATACTCATAGATAATAAACATTAAAAGTATTAAAGAATATAATTAAAAATTAAAAAATATTATATTAGTAGTAATATTGTTGGATCCCGTTTCCGGAATCCAACTCTTACCAAAATACCATCATACTTGAGCTTGGTTTCCTTGTAATTCTTCTTGTTCTAATACCACATCTATTGGAACCGAAACCCAACAGCTTAAATCTTAACACTTTCACTCTTGCTTTGTTACAATATATGTTGGACCCCGTTTCTAGAGCCCAATTTTCTAAGTCCTGAAGCCTTGTGCTTATTACCTTATAGAGTCATTAGCTATCACTCCACAATTGTGGTGAGCGCACACTATTTAACCATCAAAAACACAAGTTCTCATCAATTTCCATATCTATTACTTACACAAATCCTATGCAACATCATAACTTGTATCAATCATATCTCTTCATTCCGAAACGGACATTCACGGGAAAGATTGTGTGTTTTGGACCTTTTAAAGGCCGAATCTGACTTTGTGGTCTTCTTTAAAGTTGTAGATCTATAAGTATACTTTCAAATGGTCTAAGAACGAAATCAATCCGACTTCTATATTAAAAGTTATGGCAATCGCGCCAAGAGAGGTACAAAGCGATTTAGGGTTTGAGCATGTTAAACTCTTTTGATTATAATTCCCTCATCCGACCTCCAATTGAAGCAATTCTTGAGGCAATTAATTCCTAAGGCATGTATGTATTCCTCCATAAAATTTGTATCATTTGGAGTTGATTTGAGAGAGTTTGATTTAGAACAAGTGAGAGGTCGGTTAGGAGGGCTTGTTTAGGGTATGAATACATTCTGGTATTTTGATGATATCTTGAGTTGTAGAACTCCGATTGAGGTTATTCTTTCTTCAAAATAAACAAGAGACTTAGAGCTATGATTTATATGAAGAAGTCAATTTGAAATTCTGTTTTGAAGTTTTCCAATTTCTGTTCGCAAGCAGTAAAATTGAGTTCGAGTATGGTGACTATTTTATGTGGCACACCATGGAACAATTTGTAAGTAAAATTTAAAGATTTTATGAGAATAAAGATGAATTGATAATATCTATTATCAAAAAATTGGATAGCTATTGTGGTTTAATGCAATAACCCTTAAAGATGATGTGCACGCCAAGTTAAGTTTCATGATTTTCGCAAGAGGTTGGGTTAGGAAACGGGATCCAACAAATATAATAGTTACCGTGGTGTAAGGTGCTTAACTTTAACACCTTAAGAGCGCTTTCTCGATTGAAAGTACCTTGGCGATCAGATAAACTTGAAACTCTTGAATGCCTTTTGACAATTACACAAAACTTTTTATATCAAGCATATCAAGAAAAGATATAATCATATTCTTCTCATGATAGCCTTGAAGATAAAAGAAAGTAGGATTCAAAAAATATGCTACAACATAAAGATTAAGCTTTAAGTGCTTCTCCCATCGAGCCTTGATGATATCGGTGTAAGGCTTATATAATTGTGGCTTCTGTTTAAAGATCTCCTTCACTGCATTTTTTATCCTAAACATGACCTCATAAACATAACCGAAAGAATGTTTTTCATCCACATATACAATTCTCAACAATCGAATGATAGGAGCACAACTTTCACTATGATCAAGCAATCATTCCAAAATTTGCTATATAAAAAAATAGAACTAACAACTTTTCCTGTTGCAGTCTTTACCAATCTATGACTAGTAAAATGCTTATCAATAACCAAAGCTTATAAGTCATGCTTATGATCGTAAACATTTCAAAGTAATGAAAGTAGTGACAAACCGAGTTACCCTTGGACGCATTATCTCTCTCCAACCTTCCCTTTTTCTTAACCAAGATAAGAAGATTATATGATTGTACACAAAAGAAGTTACCTTTGATGCCTTTGAAACAAGTTCTACAACATGAGGCATATTACCAATATCCTTTAGAAGGAGATTCAAACAATGTGCAGCTCAAGGTGACCAAAAAATATGCTCGTAGCGTTCATGTATCAATTTCTCAACTGCTACATAATTTGCTGCATTATCTATCACTACATGAACAAAATTAGTTGCTTCAACACACTCAATAATTTTAGAAAATAAATTAAATAATGATCTCGCATCTTTTACCATATCTAAAGCGTCAACAGATTTCACAAATGTTATACATAAAAAAAAGTTAAAAGCTTAACTTGTATAATAACAAGCCAAATTCATAATATTATACTTTCTGGACAATAAATTAGAAAATTTATCATGATCACTCCACCCATCTGCCATGATTGTACTTTTGCCCATTTTTGTCTATTTTTATCAACAAGTAACTGACATTCTCTCTTACAATCTCTAACAAATTAACCTCAAATCATAATATGATGGACCTTTAATCCCAGCCCAATAAAGAAGAATTGCATCCAAAGCTTCTTGAAAGTAAGGAGACTGAATTGTCTTGAAAGGAATACAAACATCAAAAATCCATCTAACAATTGCAATATATGCCTTGTGAATTGCTTCTTTACTAGATAACACACTTCTCAAACTTGGTTGAGACCTTGGAGTTGTCCTTGGAGGAAAATATGAATATCTTTCCATATCAATAGCTTTCCTTTTCTCTTTGCGTTTACGAAGTGCTTGTCTCTTAGTTGAACACATTTGTTGTAGTTCTTGAATTTCCTCTTGAGATTCAGGTTGATCACCATATGCTTCATTCAAATTCTCATTTTGTTTCTTTTGTTGCACTTGCCTTAATGACTCCAACTGTAACGCCCCAAATTAGGGGTTAGAATATTAAAGAAATTTAGTACGAATTATGAGTGTTATTTGCTCATTAACTTATTAACTATTGGCTTAAATTGTGCATAAGTATTTTGGCATGCATTCATGGCATTTTTCGGGTTAATTGGTTTGATGATAAATTTTGTGAGTCAACCTAGATGATGTCTAGGATTGATTTATTGGGAGTGCTATTTGCCTGCACATGAATGGTGAAATGATCTTGTTACATTGTAAAGCTGTTAAGTCCTAGTTGTGGGTAAATAGGCATGCCTAGAAAGGTCTGCAATGATCTCGTTATTTGACACTTTGGTGTCTCGATATCGAGACATATGTCTCTCCTCCGATACTAATTATGGTATCTCCTGTATAAGTCCTGTTACCACTTACATTCATGGATTTATAGTTTGATTTGTTACGTATTTTGATATCGATTGATTATTACGATTACGAAGGATCTCTGTGTTCTGTGATTACATTTAGTATAAAAATCTATTTCAAATGTATTCTTTACATTTTCTCAAATCGGTTAATATAGATTAGTTATTACACACTAAGCTATATGCTTATATGACGTGGATTTGCCCGTGTAGGTTGAGCTAAGAGATTAAGGATCGACAAGTCAACCGCATGGCCAAAAGAGTCTGAGTTTTGGTTACTGCGAAAATGTATTTTGTTTGGTTTGTTTGGGCTGTAAATATTTTTTCGATTTGTTTCTGAAATTATGAGATGTATTATATGTATTACGCTTAGTTTTAAAAATGCATGTGAAATGTTTTGATTTGTTTGTCTGTCGTGGGTGGCATCTATTTATCCTCCCAGGGGGTATTTGGGTGTTACATCTTTTGGTATCAGAGCGCCTGGTTTAGGCAGTTCTGGTTTAACAAATACTTGCCTATTGTTTGTTGTTGAGTGTTTACGTTGTGTTATGGCCTAATGCGTGTCCCATGTTTTGTCTAAATTAAGACGATGGAAGGATCTCACGAGATTGTTCGAAGTTCTTTGAGAGTAATCATTGGAGCAAACAAGTTCGAAACACCGGGACCATCATGGTCAATCGAGGAGAAGCCGAGGTTCCACCTCCTCCTCGGCTCGTGGAGAAGCTTTGATTAATTTGCCCTGGATATGATGACCTTGTTGCATCGAATGACAACACCTAAGGCTCGATTGATCAAGCGAGGAAGTATGGGGTGAAGAATTTTGGAGACATCTTTGGAGGAATCAGAAGGGCCGAGTTACGGATTGAGAAGGTGAAGAGGGTCTTGGATGAAATTAGTTGTCCAGCAGAGCGGATGGTTCATCAGGTTGTTTCCCTTCTTGAGGAGCCGCTTATGAATGGTGGAAATTTGTTTCTGAGTCCTCGATTCGGTGCCTCGACTTGGGAATTCTTTGCCCAAGAATTTAGAACTAAGTATGTGATTTGAAGCTTCTGAGAAGGATCGATGGAAGCAATTCCTGAATCTTAAGCGAGAGGTTTATGCATTCTTTGGTATGATCGGGAGTTTAATCGGCTCGATAAATATGCCCTGAATCTGTCTTGTTGAAGAGTTTGATGTCATCAATTTGAGGAGGATTGCATGATTGATCGAGGAGCATCCTGGCGTTTTCTATGTTACAACAAGTTACTTACCATCGGTTAGTACAGCTGCAATAAAATAGAAAGACAAGAGGCGATCGGGAAAGAAAGAAGTCGAGAAGAGGCTTTAATAGAGGAGGTCGGTCTTGGAAGCGAAGTCGGAAGGTAGTTCATCTGCACCAGAGTTGCTCGAGAGATCGTAATGAGGGAAAGCAACAAAACTTTCCTACACTTGCCTCTAGTAGGGGTTCCTCTGGGGTCGAGGTTACAGTGCTCGAGTGCTCACACTTTCTATTCACCATTGGGGTGTCTGTTTGGAGAGCTACAGGTGCATGTTTTCATTGTGAAGACGGAGCATATGATTGCAAATTGCCCTATGAGGCGATGCAGGATGGCTGAAGCTAGTGGAGAGGTTTAGCATGCTTGATTGGGAGCAGAGGTCGAGGAAGAGGTCGGCGGATATACTCAGAATAGGGCTAATCGAGCTCGCATTGAAGCGGTGAATCGACCAAGCTGTGCGCATACGCTTCACTTCGAGCTTATGCCTTTGAAAGCTCATGAGGATCGGGATGCACCGGATGTCATTCTTTGGTATGGTTTCTCTCTTTGGTTACGAATTGTATGCATTAATTGATCTGGATCTTCACATTCATATATCTGTCTTTGGAGAAATGTTTGATAAGGAGATACTTATAGATCGGTTAGAATATGACATGCATGTGACTAGTCCTGCAGGCGTTAGTGTGTTGGTGAATCGGTGGTTAGGAATTGTCCGGTTATGATTCAAGGCGATAAGTATCTGCAGATCTGATTAGATTACCATTTCACGAATTGATTTGATTTTGGGTATGGATTGGTTGTCTAAACATCGTGTGATAATTGGTGTAAGGCTAAGATAGTTTTCTTGAGGAGGCGACCGGTCGAGATTGTATTTCATGGTGGTTGCACAAGTGCTTTAACTAATGTAGTATCTGCTATACAAGCTCAAAAGCTTCTAAGAAAGGGGTGTGAAGCTTATCTAGCGTTTGTACTTGATTCCGGAAGGAAGGTGGTAAGGATAAGCGCTTGATAAACACATAGTGAATGAGTTTCGGATGTTTTCCGAGGAACTACCGGCTTCCTCAGGAGAAAGAAGTGGAGTTATCTATCGAAGTTATGCGCTCGTACTACTCCGATATCTAGAATGCCGTATAGAATGGCTCTCTTGAGTTGAAGAAGTTGAGATTCGATTCAAGAACTTACGAATAAGGGGTTTATTAGACCCGGTGTCACCGTAAGTGCTTGGGTGTTGCTCGTAAAGAAGAAGGGTGGTACAACTGCGCATGTGCATCGATTATCGGTAATTAAATAGGGTCGCAGTGAAGAATAGGTATCCTTTACCAAGGATTGACGATCTATTTGATCGGTTGAGAGATGCAGAGTGTTTTGAAGATAGATCCGTGATCGGGGTATTATCGACTTGGGTAAAGGATGTGGATATCTTGAGAGGCGCATTTAGGACCGTTATGGACATTACGAATTCTGGTAATGCCGTTCGGGTTAACTAATGCTCAAAGACATTTATGGATTTGATGAATAGAGTATTCGGGCCTTATCTGGACGATTTCTTGTGGTGTTTATTGATGATATCTGGTACATTCGAAGGAACATGAGCATATTGACCATCTCGATTGTATTCTGAGACCTGCCGGAAAGGTAGTTGTATCTGAAGTTGAGTAAATGTGATTTCTAGCTTCAGGAGGTATCATTCTTAGGGTATGTTGTCTCATCTGAAGGAATTATAGTTGATCTAGTAAGATAAGGCGGTTGTTAATTGGAAGCCACCAAGGAGCGTGACAGAGGTGAGAAGTTTTTGGGTCTAGGCTGGTTATTCTGATACATTTGTTAAGGGGTTTCGGTGATAGTATCCCTTTAACTAAAGCTATTACGGAAAGGAGTGAAGTATGAATAGTCGATAGATGTCGAGTAGCTTTGATCGGTTGAAATGTATGCTTCTTGAAGCTCTGTATTAGTTCAACCTACTTACGGTAAGGAGTATGTTACGTATCTTGATGCATCAGGATTGGGTTAGGTTGTGTTTTGATGCGAGGAAGGAAGGTAGTTGCTTATGCTTCTCGACAACTAAAGACTCATGAATATAATTACCTACTCATGATCTGGAGCTTGCGGTGATAGTGTTTGCCTTAAAAATTTGGCGACCTTATCTGTATGGTGAAAGGTGTAGAATTTTACAGATCATAAGAGTGCGAGTGTCCGCTTACTCGGAAGGAACTTAATTTGAGACAACGGCGTTGGTTGGAATTATTTAAAGACTATGATTGTATTGTAGACTACCATCGGGTAAGGCTAATGTTGTAGTAGATGCCTTAAGTCGAAAAGACTATCTCGACTTTATCTTTGAAGCGATTGGATGGAAGTTGGGATCGATAGTGCCTTGATGGCTCAATTGATAGCAAGGCCCACGTTGAGACGGGGAGATTTGTAATGCTCGAAGAGGCGATGATAAGTTACAACAACTTATCTTGGCTACTCGGGAAGGTAAGCGACTGATTTTTACATGCGGGGTGATGGTGAATTGTATTATAAGGGCCGGTTGTGTGTGCGCCTAATGATGAGCGAAGAAGAAGATATTGTTTGAGGCTCATAATCTGATCTTTACTATGCATCCGGGTGGAAACAAGATGTATCGAGATTTGAAGCGGTATTCTTGGTGGTGGGTATGAAACGGAGGTTGTGGATTATGTAGCAAAATGTCGACATGCCCGGTGAGTTAAGTGAGCACGGAGTTCCATCTGGTTTGTTAAATCCTATTCCTATTCCTAAATGGAAATGGGATAACATTACCATGGACTTTGTCTTTGGACTTCCTCTTTTCAAAGGAAACATGATGCGGTATGGGTTATTGTGGATAAGTTCACCAAATCGCTCATTTTCTACTGTTAAATCTGACTATTCATTGGATAGGCTTAGATTTGTATGTGAATGAGATTGTAAGACTGCATGGAGTACCATTATCGATTATTTCGATCGTGATCCTCGATTTACCGAGATTACGGAAAAGTTCTGAGGAAGCATTGGGTACTCAACTTAAGTTTAGTCTTGCTTTTCATCCCAGACAGATGGACGGTCGAGCGAGTTATCTGATTTTAGAAGATATGTTGAGGGGTTGTGTTAGAGTTTACATTGGAACCCCTCACAGTGCGACACATGTCCAGGCGTCTGCGGGACATCTCGACGCCGCGCATCCACGAGGGCGATTCCTCACCACTAATTAAACCTCGAATTGAACTTAAGTGTATGCGTCATCAAGAATAAACCTTGATAAATTTACTATAATCATCCTCCAATAAAATTTGATCTGCTTAGGGCCCATAATTACTCCTATGCCTAAGCTAATCCGAAATCCTATGCCTCTAGGTCAAATGAAAACAGAAAACGCCTCATTCGGATCTTTATATCTCACAAAAATGCAATTTCGCACAAAACTGACACACATTGGCCATAAAGTCCAACGGTGACCCGACACTCTCATTTTACCAAAAAGAAATAGAAAATGTTACTAATTAATCAATACTTTAAAATTCATGCAAATCGGAGGTCAAATGGATAAGAATCAAGGAAAATAAGAAAAGATATTATATTTGCTTTAAAATCAATTTATTTTACATTTTATAACCTTTCATCCCAAAATCGAATTACGAAGAGTTATTGTTTATTTCATGAAGAAAACAAAAGTCTTTTCAATCATTAAAAGAAGTAAAGATTTGATTAAAGTTGTTGTTTAGCTAATTACCATATGAATAGTGAAAATTTACGAATGAATAGTAAAGCGGCCAAATGAATAGTAATCAGAAATTTTCAAGCGCCCATAACTTTTTCATCTTAATTCGAAAATTAATCTATTTTATACCGTTTTAAAGATCTTAACAAGCTCTACAAACTTCAAGAAATACCTTTCACTCAAAATCTTACTCTAACATGCCCTAAAATCCAAAGCAAGGTGGCTGCCCATTTTTTTAAAAATGGACAGCACCTCCTAAAATGCACTAGCCAACTCTTGATTTTCAACCAAACTTCATACCTACACAAAATCACTTCTATCTTCCAATTTTACACAAACATCCAACAACCAAACCTCATCAATTCCAATGGCAACAACGCAATCTTAGGCATTCTAACCTAACTTCTAAACATCAACTCATTTCCAAACATAAAGAAACTACAAGCTCATGCTTGCTTTTACAAACATACAATCATACATCCATACATGCTTAGAAAACATATCCAATATACAATGAAAACTTCAAACCTTAATATTTACATGAAACAAGCAAACAACATGCTTTAAAGAGCATTTCAACAGGATACATCAAGATTCCAAAGAGAAGCGTTCTGAAAGCCAAAATGCTAGTCAAAACATTGTTTTCAAAAGTATGACTTCAAAACAAAAGCATCGAGTAATGCCTTATTCTCGTCTGACGACCGATTTCTCGCTCAATACCTATGGAGGAGGAAGGGGGTGAACACTGACAGCTCCGTGGGTATGAGTTAATAATTAAGCATAAACTAAAGCATTCATCAACAATTTCATTTCAAGTCAATATTGACAATCTCGGTTTCTAATACAATAAAACACTTACAACAAGATCAGCGAATGTCATATAATAACAATTACATATCAAATGGTTTGAGTGATTCTAACGAGACGTACTACATGTCCGATGCGACCATGTGTAGCAGTGAGCAGAGGGAGTCCGATTTGAACTCCTATGCCCTTAAGCGGGCAAAGGGAGAAGCTAAAAGACAAGTGCGCACTTCATTAGCAGAGGGATCACTACAAACCCAAAAATCATGCAATTTCACTTTAGGCATTCATCCAAAATCACATACTCACATCTTTCTCATTTTCAATCAAGTTTTCAAACATTACAATATTCATAAGAATTTGCCACAAATGGCCATTACAACTAGTTACTTTCACATAATCATCAAAGTCTCATATTGGCACTTTATTACTTGTCAAACAATTTTATGAATCTTTACACAATATAGTTACATAAAAGGCACATAATACATGTTTACAATATCACAAACAATAATGCATTCAAAATTTGAAAGTCATAGGAAACCATTCAAGAGACAATTAAGTAGCTTATTACTTAACTATTAAAAAGTTACCCACCTTGATTTCTTTGATTCGAACTTGGATATCTTGACCCGATTGATTATCTCGATCCTCCTCGATCTCCAAGCGCCTTAAATGACTAAAACAAAGCATAAGAATGCTAATTAATAAAAAGCACCTATGCTGGAATTTTTCCAAGACTATTGAAACTTGACTTTAATCTAACCTAACCATTCCTAAACCTTTCCTAAGCTATACTAACCATAACCCCTATCAATTTACTACATTATATTGAAAATTCTCAACCATTTAGCCATCCATGCATACTGATTTTTTCACTCAACTTTCCTAATTTTTCTTCTTTCATTTTCCTTCACAACACACTCTCAAACCACCATTGGACTAACCCTAACAACAAAGCAATAAAATTCCAAATTCTCCTTCCTTCATGAAACCTACAACATCACCTACTAATTTCTAATGATAGGAAACTCTTTCCTTTCTCATTCTTTCCTAAAACCTCTTCCAATCATTCATTTAAAGCATGAAAACAAAACCCTAACAAATCAATTCAAAATTTTGAAACCTTAGCCTAACACAAATCTGATTTTTTTTCTCTCTCCTCCAACACAACAAATCCTTCTAATCTCTCTTACAATCACCAATATGAAACAAAAACTAAAATTCTAACCATAAAACCAAGATTTTGAATTTTCTCTTACCTTGTAGTGACCACGAAATCTCCTTTATGCTTCTAAAGATGGAGAACCTCTTTCTCTTCTTTTCTTCTTACATAAAACACATGAACCAACCTTCTTCTTCTTCTTCCTCTTGATGGCGAAACCTACTACCTTCTTCCTCCTTTAAATTTTGAAACCTTCCTAATCTCCTCCTCTCTTGAAACTTTGGATGGCTAAGTAAAGGACCTAGGTTTTGGCTTCTTTCTCACTTATTTCCTAAGCCAAAAACGACACCACATTTGCCTCCCTCCTTTGCATTTTCGTTTCCCTCTTCTTTTTCCTTAAGACACTTCCTAAACTTCCTTACATTAACCTAACCCTAACTCTTTAACTTAAACCTAGCCCAAGTTATTTCCTCCTTATAACCTTTCCAAATTTCATTTCCCTCCTTCTAACTTAAATTTTCATGGGCTCCCTCTTAAAAGCCCAAAAGTCCAACTTTCCTCCTTCTAACTTAAACTTTCCCAAAATTTCATCTTTCCTCCACCGATTACTAATTTCGTGGGCTCCCTTAAAAGCCCACTTGCTTCCTTTCTTTTCATTTACTTCTCCTTTAAAACCCTAGCCCACTTAATTACTTCCCCTCATTTAAAAGACATGCCAAAGGGCTAAAAGCCTCTTAAGTAACCTAAAGCCTTAAAACCTTATCAACACTTCCTAATTTATCCTAACACTATTTTATGGCCTCATTACCATTTTCTTATTCCTTTTTTAACTACACCAAAATTAAAATTCTAAATTAACTAAATTCCTTCAATTAATAATTATTGCACTAAAATCCCAAATTATTCTAACCAATAGGAAATCTAATAAAACCCTAATTTCATACTAACCAAAAGACAATTTAAATTGCAAACCTATTTAATAGGGAAAAAGGGATCGGGGTCTAACATTTCTTCCCCCCTTAAAAGAATTTAGATCCTCAAATTCTTACGAATCGATGAAGAGTTGAGGTACTTCTCCTTCATAGCTTCCACTTTGGCTCCCACGTGGCCTCTTCCACCGAATGGTTCCTCCATAACACTTTTACTAAGCTGCCTTGTCTTATTTCGAGAACCTTTTCTTTTGTATCCAGAATCTCCTCTGGAAGCTCTTCATAACTCAAATCCTCACTCAATTGAACTTCATCAGCTTGAATGACATGGGAGGGATCTGATCGATATCTCCTCAGTATAGAAACATGAAAAATATCATGTATCTGAGATAACTCTGGAGGCAAGGCTAACCTGTAAGCCAACGGACCAATCCTCTCCAGAATCTCATACGGTCCCACATACCTCGGACTCGACTACCACTTTTGCCAAATCTTGAATCCTTTCCACGGAGAAGTCTTAAGAAACACTTTATCGCCATGGCCTCATACTCCATCTCTTTCCTATGAGCATCCTCATAGCTCTTCATCTCATCTGAGCCGCCTTTCACTGTGCTTAATCAAATTGACCTTATCAGCGGTCATCATGTATCAACTCTGGACCCAAAGTCTCTGTCTCCTCTACATCCCAACACACCGAGTCCTACATCTCCTCCATAAAGAGCTTCATAAGGAGCCATCTGAATGCTCGAATGATCGAATTATTATATGCAAATTCGATCAAAGGCAAGTGTTCATCCATGCCCCACTAAAATCAATTACCAAGCCACGAGCATTCCCTCAGAGTCCGAATGGTCCTCTCTCGGTGACCATCGGTGCGAGGATGGAAAGCGATCTTGAAACTTAACTTAGTGCCCATAGCCTCCTAACCGCCCAAAATCTCAAGTAAAGCGAGGGTCCCGATCGAGATACAATCGAATCCGGATCCCATGCAATCTTACTACCTCATCAATATACTTCTTTAGCTAGCACATGCAGAGGATCTGTTTGTCTGATGGCCAGAAAATGGGCTGATTTCGTTAATCTATCCACAATCACCCATATGGCATCATGCCTCCTACTAGTCCTGGGCAATCCCATCAGAAAGTCCATAATCACTTTCTGCCACTTCCACTCAGGAATGGACAATGGCCTCAGCGGCACGAAGGTGCTCGATGTTCACTTAACTTAACTGGCACACGGACACTTGCTCACATACTCAGCCACATCTTTCTTCATACCTCTTCACCAGAAATGTTCTCTGAGATCCCTATACATCCCGGATTGCTGGGTGCATAACATAAGGTGCATTGTGCGCCTCATCCAGAATCTCATCTTTAACCTCTTTAACATCAGGAATACAGAGCCTATTCTTGACTGTCAGGACTCCATCATCACTTAGCACCATATCGGACTCCTTACCTCTCTGCACCTCTTCTCGCAACTTACTCAACTCAGGATTCTGAACCTGCAACTCTTTCACTTTCTCTCTGAGGATCGGTCTTATTCTAAAAGTAGCAATCATGCAATCAGACTCTTCCTGCGTCAAACTAATCCTGAGTTTAGCCATCTCTTCCAATAGCGGCGGATAGACATGCGCACATATGCTATGGAAGACTTCACTTAAGGCATCTGCAATAACATTTGCCTTACGGATGATACTCGATCAACAAAGTCATAGTCATGGCGGCTCGATCCATAAACTACATCTCAAATTCAGCTCCTTCTTCGACTCAGCGGATATTTGAGACTCTTGTGATCTGTGAAGATCTGGTTTGCACTCCATACAAATAATGCCTCCAGGATCTTGAGGCAAAATCACATTGCTAACTCCGGATCATGGGTCGGATAATTCACCTCATAAGGCTTTAGCTACTGGTGAGGCATATGCTATCACCTTATCTTCTGATAAGCACACATCCTAACCCCTTTACGGAAGCATCACTATATATGAAAAATTCCCATCTCACTGTGGGCAAAGCTAGAAGCTGGAGCACTAGTCAATCGTGCTTGACTCCTCAAACTTCTCAACATTCATCACTCCGGATAAACTTGATTTTCCTTAACAACTTAGTCAAAGGAGCAAGAATCAAGGAAAATCCCTCCACAAATCTCTATAGTAACCAAAGCTAAACCCGTAAAACTCCTCACCTCTTTCCTTTGTCGTGGGCGTGCCAATTTACTACAGACTTCAACTTTCTTTGGGTCTACATGCACCCCATTCTTAGAAACAATATGACCAAGAAAGACCACCTCACGCAGCCAAAATTCACATTTCGTGAATTTGGCGTACAATTCTCTCTCCCTCAGTCTCTGCAATACAATCCTCAAGTGCTTCTCATGATCTTCCTCACTCCTAGAATACACCAGAATGTCATCGATAAACACGATAACAAACTGATCCAGAAACTCCTTAAAAATCCTATTCATCAGATCCATAAATGCAGCAGGAGCATTGGTTAGTCCGAAAGGCATAACCAGAAATTCATAATGGCCATACTGGTGTCTCGAAGGTTTGTCTTGCTCACATCGGACTCCTTAATCTCGAGTTGATGGTAGCCAGACCTAAGATCAATCTTGGAGAAGACCGTTGCTCCTTGCAGCTGATCAAACAAGTCATCTATCCGGGGCAATGGATACTTGTTTTTCACCGTCACCTTATTTAGCCTCCTGTAGTCAATGCACATTCTCCAGGTTCCATCTTTCTTTCTAACAAACAAGACCGGCCCCCGGGGTGAAACTCGGCTAATGAATCCCTTCTCTAACAAATCCTCCAACTACTCTTTTAGCTCCTTCACTCACTAGAGCCATCCCTGTAGGTGGAATCGAAATAGAGTCATCCGGGAGCCAAATCAATAGCAAACTCAATCTCCTCTCGGTGGCAAGCAAGGCAACTCCTCAGAAATACATCGGAAATTCCCTCACAATGGAATATCCTCACCTTACTCTCCTTCACACTGGTATCCGAAACACGCCAAGAAGGCTTCACAGCCTCTTCCCATCAGTCTATCAGCTAACAAAGCTGAAACAAGCCGTGGCGGTGTCAATTTTCTATCTCCTCTAAAAACTACTTTCTGACCCTCACCCAGATCAAATTCCACTTCCTTTTTACCACAGTCCAGCTTCGCCTTATACTTCTCCATCACATCCATTCCGACGATCACATTTAACCCCTGCAGATCTAGAGGTAGCAGATCCACTACCAAACTAGATCCATTAATCACAAGCTCACAATCCCGAAAGATCCGGCTCACGATAACAGTCCTCCCTAACGGAGTACTAACAAACATAAAGTCATCCAAAAGAACTGACTGTATACCAGGCAAAAACACGCTTTCAGAGACAAAGGAATGTGGAACCGAATCAAAAGAACATAAACATCAAAATGAAAAATTTGAGCCATACCAAGAATAACCTTGGTGCGGTGCGGCCTCCTCTCAGTCATATAAATACCAAGCTTGTACTTGCGCTCTCGGCCCCCAAGCGGCATGGGCTTCTTCATTGTCCCAGAATCGCCCACTCAGGCTGGTCGGTCCCCACTGTCTCCACTCTCCTCTCGAGCACATGGTCGAGATCCCGCCTCGGGCCCACAGAGAGATCTCTAATCCTGTGTCCCTTCTCTCCACACTTGAAGCAAGCACTGATAATTTACGACATTCACCTCGATGGGGTTCCCCTGATGCTCACATAGAGGGGTGGGTTCACATCTCTCGTCTGCTTGCTTTCTTCCCACCGAGGAGGCTGCCTCGACTCTGCTTCAATTGCTCTTTCTCTTGAGGGGCACCACGCCTCCTGACTCTGACACGAAACTCTTCTCACCTCTGAGCGATCTGAACACTACCCCCTCTCCTAGGAAACTGCTCTCTGCCCTTTCTTTTCTTGCTCACCTCTTGTCTAATGTTCTCCAGTTTTTCTGCCTGGAGTGCCGCATCCACCAGCTGCTGATAATCAGTGAAATTATGAATCACTACCTTCTCCCTGATTCCCAGGTGGAGGCCTCCCTCAAACTTTCTGCACTTGTCTTCTTCATTAGCCACCATGTAGGCTGCATACCGAGACAGTTGGGTGAATCTCAGTTCATACTCACTAACAGACAGCTCCCTCTGAGCCAAATTCATAAACTCTCTGGCCTTTTCTTGCATATAAACCCGAGAGAAGTACTTTTTCCTGAATAATTCTCCAAAATCCCTCCATGATAACACGGGAGGTACAGCCTGACTCTGTGGCACCGACTCCCACCAGTGAAGAGCATTCCCCTGCAATAGACTCACTGCATACTCAAGCTTCTCCTCATCTGTGCATTTCATCTGTACAAGAACCCTCTCTGTTCTTTTCATCCAAGCCTCAGCTTCCTCAGGATTGGTAGTACCATGAAAGTCCACCGCACCAAACTTCCGTAACTTATCATATTGCCGCCCGAATCACCGGGGTAGCACTGCACTCGAGATCCCCATCCCATGGCTAAGGTGAATGCACAGGCAAAGGCTTGGAAAAACTGCGGATCCATCGCGGGCATAGCGGAGGAGGACGAGGTTGCTCCTCATGTTGCACACTAGGTGCCCTCGAGCCATGGTGAGTGTGTCCCTGCATCTTGTGGGACATGCGACTCATCATGCTCCCGACGGAACTAGGCGAGAACAGGTTCCACGGATCTCGCCGAGGTGGCATATTTACTTCTTCAAATAAAACCGGTGAAAAAAACTTTAATTCAAAAGTATCGTGCAACACTCGAGTTATAATCATCTAAAATCATCATTTATTGAAATCACCATGTAGGCATGTAAAATCAATTAAAACAATGCAAAAGAACACTAATCATGTAAGTTTAATAAAAATCATGAAAACCCTAAAGTTCTCCTTCTACGAATCTAAACCGAAAGCTCGATACCATAAGTGTTGGAACCCCTCCACAGTGCGAAGCGTGTCCGGCGTCTGCGGGACATCCGGACGCAGCGCATCCCACGAGGCGATTCCTCACCACTAATTAAACCTCGAATTGAACTTAAGTGTACGTCATCCGAATAAACCTTGATAAATTTACTCTAATCATCCTCCAATAAAATTTGATCTGCTTAGGGCCCATAATGTTGGGACCCGATCCGGAGCTGGCGCCTGACTCGAAAGCGGAAGGCGAGCGAATCACAAAGGCGAAGCGAATACACGATTGCTCATGGCGAAACAAATCATTAAGCGAATCGAAGCCAACTTGGAAGCGAAGCATACAAACAAAGTCAAATCGAATTGGCTTGGAGACAACCAAACAAACGATCACGAATCACAAATCGAATCGGTGCATTCGATTTGAAATCAATCACCGACATCCGTGAACAAAATCTTAGAAATCACCGTCGGCGTTGGAAACCTTAAGACATTCTAAATCCGTATTATTATTTTTCTTTTCTTTTCTTTCTTATTCCTTTCCTTTTCATTTCTTTCATAACCAAACTCAATCCAAAATACATTCACATACAATCGCACTTATCCATATGCAATACCATAATTCAATAGCCTTATCCAAATCTCAAACCACAATACCTTATCATACTCATAATCATATACACATCCCATACATAACTTAAAGCAATGCATAATTCCATAAATCCATACACCTTATACTCACTATATACACAATTTCATAAATCACGACTTTATACAAATCATAGTGGCATTTTCAAGCCTTATACATTACCCGTAACCCTAAACCAAAGTACACTGATACAACAATTCTAGACTTCTCAAAGAACCATTTAACTTACCAATAATACATTATAAACACATGCAAATAGAAATCTTCATTTTCTTTCACCCGATCTTCTTCTCATCACTGTGGATGGGAATGAAGGGGGTGAGCTTCGACTGTGGGTAACAGTTTATAACAAAAATATAAGCAAAACCCTTGAAATTCTTTTTTCTTTTACAGTCTTAGAAAACATTGCTTTGAAATCCAGTAAAGAACATTTTCCAAAGTTCTTTCCTCTTTGTATTCAAAATTGCATTTTACAAAACATATGATTTTAGACTTTCAGCCATAAACCCATAAGTTTATAAAACATGAATGCATCAACTTGACGATTCATAGATGCAATGGCAATCACATAAGCAATGCCAACAACAACACATGGCTCGAGTTCAGTAAACCTGACGGATAAACCGAAGTTTATACCGTAATCTATTCGAGTCCTATTTCTCGGGATCTCGTGGCCTCGGCGGGCGTGGGAGAAGGCTATAATTTTCCATACATCGGCGTGCGTGTGACTATCCATCCAGTAACTCTCTCACCCACAAAAGCATATAAGCAATGCTCAAGATCATTTATCAAAATGATATGCTTCCGTTTTCTTTTCTTCTTTCCATTCAAATCACAATGCCATGGCACACTCCAATGGCATAACATTATCACATCAATAAACATATTCAATCTCAATTCAACAATGTAATCACGTATGGATCAACATCAGAACAATGAATGCAAGTGATTTCTTCAAGACATAAATCAACGTATCGGGTTCATAAAGCACATTATTCAATTTATTATTATTATTATTATTATTATTATTATTATTATTATTATTATTATTATTATTATTATTATTATTTTATAAATCTTGTATTTTCTTAAAACATTAGAAAATATTTTCATAACTTATCAAATTAAATGAAAATAATGAATTTAACAATTCTGAAATTTCTTAAATCCAAATCACGAAATAAATTTCAAAATCTTTCTTCATTTCTCGATTCATTTTAAAACTTCGTAACCCTTTTCTAAAAATATTAAGAACAATAAAATTCAATACTTTCTCAATTTTTCAATCAATCTCCCAAATCATTTGAAGACAAGAAATTGGGCCTTTGTGTCATTTTCAAACTTCAGAAATTTTCTTAATTTATCAAACATTTAAAACTTGTATAAATTCTTAAAGCAGCTTCTAAAACCATTTCAAACACCTTTCAAAATCGTACTTTTCAACATTTAAATAAACCTTATTTTCTAAACAATTTCAAATGCATTTGAAATCACACTTTGTCAAACATTTTATAAATAAGTTTGGAAATCGTAAACTTTTCAAACACTTTTATAAACAATGTAGAAATCATAATTTTCAAATACTTTTATAAACATTAGACATTCAGAAATCGAAATCTTCCAACCACTTTTATAAACAACATTTTCTAACTAATTTGAAAGTATTCGAAATCATAAATTTTCAAACATTTGCATAAACCATTTTCTAGACAATTTCAAAGCATTTTAGGAATCAAAACTTTCAAATATTTCCATAACAATATTTTCTATACACTTAGAATTTATCACGGAAATCACAAGTTTTCAAACTTTACGTAAAACCATATTTTATCAAAGTTCTTAAAACTAATCGGAAATCATAATTTTCAAACCTTTATCATATTCAAGCTCGATATCATTTATTGAATTCTCTTTCTTTCGAATATCTGAAATGTCATGGAATCTTTCGAGGCATAACACAAATGTATTTTGCAATTCATCAAAAGCTCATGTATGGAATCAATGATGATTTTTCAAATCATTCACACAATGATGCAACAACTTATGATGCAATTGAAATCGGAAAATCCCTTTATTTAAAGAAAGCGGTAGTGGCTTATAAATTCTATTATAAGCGGTACCCACCTCGATTCGATGCTGAAAGTTATTCCTAGCTCCAATTTGTCCATTGGTTCCTTCTTTCTTCCAATTTAACTTCACACTAAAGCAATTTCACCCAAAATCAACATCATAAATAACTTAATCCTCAAATTGAACTTAGAAAACATAAATCCCTCATATATTCAAGCTTTCTAAATTACAAATTTTAAAGCCCCAAATTCTAAATTTGGGCATAAACCCTAATTCTCAAAATCCCAAATTAAACCCATCATACTTAGCAATCATCAAAATTGACTTCATACTCAACAAACCCATACCATTTTCCATATTTCTAAACCATAAATCGAAGAAACATTTCAGCTCAACTTTTCTCTTACCTCAAACTTTTCACCATTTTGGTTCTTAGCTCATGTTGGAGCTCTCGTCATCCTCCACGTTTTCCTTCATGAAGAAACATCAAAATCACACTTAAAACCCAGCAAAATCGTGACCTAACTTCTTCTTCTTTTCCCATCTGAAACACTCTTCTTCTCTCTTCTCTCTTCTTTCTCTTCTGTTTTGCTCTTTTGTATTGTGCTTCACAAGGGAAGAACGACAGCCCACTTGCTTTTATAATGCCATGTCATTTAATGAATGAGGAATGACCCATATGCCCCTCCATTTAAGCCTATAAACTTAACCCTTTGAGTAAACTTCCAAAATTGCCCCTTCATTGGTCTTTAAAACTGACATCTTGTCTGAGTATTTCGATCAGGTAAATGAAGTCATTTGATAAAACTTTCTTCTAAAGAAATGTTCCTTTATGTCTTACTAATCTATCGCTTCAAGAATCGGATCGATCGGAGCTCTATAGCTCAAGATATCTCCAAAATACTGAAGTTTGTTCTTCAGACCCGAGGCTAAACACTACACCTAACTTCCGACCCATATTTGGAAGTCTTAGAGGCTCCATTGTCGATCGGCTCCTTCATAAATTTTGTAGCCTCATATCTATAGTTTAATTAGAAACAAGAATGAACTGAATCCGAGCTCTAGAGATCGAGATATCTCTAAAATACTGAACATTGCTCAGCCATTACAACACCGGGACTGAACACTATACTGAACTTCCGACCTATATTTGGAAGTCTTAGAGGCTACATTATAGCTCGGCTCCTTCATAACATTTGTAGCCCCATGTATCTATTTTCATTACCAACAAGAATCAACTCAATCTGAGCTCTAGTGAGCTCTAGCGACCTATAACACTGAACACTGTTCAACTATTATAATACCGAGACTGAACACTACACTGAACTTCTGACCGATATTTGGAAGTCTTAGAGGCAACATTATCGATCGGCTCCTCAGATGAATTGTATATATATGTCTCTAGTTTAATTTCCAAAAAGAATCAACTCAATCTGAGCTCTAGCGAGCTCTAGCGACCTATAATACTAAACACTGCTCATACCATTACAAAGCTGAGACTGAACTCTATACCTAACTTCCGACCCGTATTTGAAAGTCTTGGAAGCTACATTGTCGATCGGCTCCTTCATAACATTTGTAGCCTCATCTCTCTAGTTTAATTTCCAAAAATAATCAGATCGATCGGATATCAGACGAAGAAGTTATGTTCAAAAGAGTGAAGGGAGGTCAAAGCTCGGTCAGAAAAATCAAAGCTCGGCCAGAACGAAGATCGGTCGGCCATCAGAGGTCGGTCGACCAACAGAGGTCGGCTCGGCCAACAGAGGTCGGTCGGCCAACAGAGGTCGGCTCGGCCAACAGAGGTCGGTCGACCATCAGAGGTCGGTCGACCATCAGAGGTCGGTCGGCCAACAGAGGTCGGTCGGCCAACAGAGGTCGGCCAGCAGAGGTCGGCCAGCACCTAATCCGACCTTCAAACTTCTAACACTCATAACTTTTGACTCCGAGCTCAGAATTTTACAAACTTGATACCGTTGGAAAGATAAAAGAGAGATCTACAAGTTTTAAGAAGGACTCAAAAGCAAGCTTGGTCTTTAAAGGGGTAAAAAGTGTACTAAAAGATGATTGCTCGATAATCTCCTTAAAACTTTACACAGCACCTCAACTTGCAAACATCATAACTTTTGATCCAGAACTCCAAATTTGACAAACTTAGTGTCTATGGAAAGGTAAAAGAACCCTCTACAACTTTTATGAAGGCTTTAAGAATCAGATCTACCTATAAATGGGTCAAAAACTCCACACAAAGCTGACTGGTCGGTCAGCTTCACACTAAACAGCATCAGAACTTCTAAAAATCATAACTTTCTACTCCCTTGTCCAATATTTTCGTGCTTTATATCAATGGAAAGATAAAAACATAATCTACCACTTTCATTAAGACCACTTTGGCTAAATCAATCTAAATCAATACAGATTTGCCATTGAAGTCTCTAAACATCATCTCAACACATCAACTTCACATCTCAACACATCAACTTCACATATTCACCCACTACCACAAACTCTTCAACTAATTCATCTCAAACACAATTCAAATCTCCAATAAACTATTCCAAAGTCATTTCCCACATCAAACTCAACACCAAAGGATATCGCATACATTTCTCTTTCACAAAAGTCATACATAATCTTACTCTTAATAGCATTTTCCAAACCAAGCAAAATACACTTAACTTTCAAATATCATAACTTTCAATCCCGATATCGAAAAATAGCATACTTTATGGCTACAAAAAGCTCTCAACATAATCTACAAATTTCATGTAGATTATTTCCTCAAAATCTACCTAAATCAAAAGTCAACTCTTTATTCCAAAAGGTCAAACTTTCTAATTTTCTTCAACATATAATACTTTCACTAATCATTTCTTGCTTTTCAACTCCATTTCAATCAACTCATTCACTTTAATTTTCATAACTCATACAAATCTACTCAAATTTCAAAGTCATCAAAACCAATCACTTCATTTGTCATCAATCTCCTTTAAATACAATAACATCTACAACACAATACCTATACAAACACACTCATTGAATTCCATTTTAATAATTCTAATTTCTATCAAAAGATCGGGGTCCAACACATAATTACTCCTATGCCTAAGCTAATCCAAAATCCGATGCCTCTAGGTCAAATGAAAACAGAAAACGCCTCATTCGGATCTTTATATCTCACAAAATACAATTTCGCACAAAACCGACACACATTGGCCATAAAGTCCAACGGTGACCCGACACTCTCATTTTACCAAAAAGAAATAGAAAATGTTACTAATTAATCAATACTTTAAAATTCATGCAAATCGGAGGTCAAATGGATAAGAATCAAGGAAAATAAGAAAAGATATTATATTTGCTTTAAAATCAATTTATTTTACATTTTTATAACCTTTCATCCCAAAATCGAATTGCGAAGAGTTATTGTTTATTTCATGAAGAAAACAAAAGTCTTTTCAATCATTAAAAGAAGTAAAGATTTGATTAAAGTTGTTGTTTAGCTAATTACCATATGAATAGTGAAAATTTACCAAATGAATAGTAAAAACGGCCAAATGAATAGTAATCAGAAATTTTCAAGCGCCCATAACTTTTTCATCTTAAGTCGAAAATTAATCTATTTTATACCGTTTTAAAGATCTTAACAAGCTCTACAAACTTCAAGAAATACCTTTCACTCAAAATCTTACTCTAACATGCCCTAAAATCCAAAGCAAGGTGGTTGCCCTTTTTTTTTTTTTTAAATGGACAGCACCTCCCCTAAAAATGCACTAGCCAACTCTTCAATTTCTAACCAAACTTCATACCTACACAAAATCACTTCTATCTTCCAATTTTACACAAACATCCAACAACCAAACCTCATCAATTCCAATGGCAACAACGCAATCTTAGGCATTCTAACCTAACTTCTAAACATCAACTCATTTCCAAAACATAAAGAAACTACAAGCTCATGCTTGCTTTTACAAACATACAATCATACATCCATACATGCTTAGGAAACATATCCAATATACAATGAAAACTTCAAACCTTAATATTTACATGAAACAAGCAAACACCATGCTTTAAAGAGCATTTCAACCCGGATACATCAAGATTCCAAAAAGAGAACGTTTACAAAAGCCAAAATGCGAGTCAAAACATTGTTTTTCAAAAGTATGACTTCAAAACAAAAGCATCGGAGTAATGCCTTATTCCCGATGCGACGACCCGGTTCCTCGCTCAATACCTGTGGAGGGAGGAAGGGGGGTGAGCACGACGACTCCGTGGGTAACAGGTTAATAATTAAGCATAAACTAAAGCATGCATCAACAATTTCATTTCAAGTCAATATTCAACAATCTCAGTTTCTAATACAATAAAACACTTACAACAAGATCAACGAATGTCATATAATAACACAGAATTACATATCAAATGGTTTGAGTGATCTAACGGGATGTACTACATGTCCGATAGCGACCATGTGTGGCCGTGAATAGAGGGAGTCCGATTTGAACTCTATGCCCTAAGAGCGCAAAGGGAGAAGCCTAAAAGACAAGTGCGCACTTGTTAACAGAGGGGATCACTACAAACCCAAAAATCATGCAATTTCACTTTAGGCATTCATCCAAAATCACATACTCACATCTTTCTCATTTTCAATCAAGTTTTCAAACATTACAATATTCATAAGAATTTGCCACAAATGGCCATTACAACTAGTTACTTTCACATAATCATCAAAGTCTCATATTCGGCACTTTATTACTTGTCAAACAATTTTATGAATCTTTACACAATATAGTTACATAAAAAGGCACATAATACATGTTTACAATATCACAAACAATAATGCATTCAAAATTTGAAAGTCATAGGAAACCATTCAAGAGACAATTAAGTAGCTTATTACTTAACTATTAAAAAGTTACCCACCTTGATTTCTTTAATTCGGAACTTGGATATCTTGACCCAATTGATTATCTCGATCCTCCTCAATCTCAAACTCCTTAAATGACTAAAACAAAGCATAAGAATGCTAATTAATAAAAGCACCTATGCTGGAATTTTTCCAAGACTATTGAAACTTGACTTTAATCTAACCTAACCATTCCTAAACCTTTCCTAAGCTATACTAACCATAACCCCTATCAATTTACTACATTATATTCGAAAATTCTCAACCATTTAGCCATCCATGCATGCTGATTTTTTTCACTCAACTTTCTAATTTTTCTTCTTTCATTTTTCCTTCACAACACACTCTCAAACCACCATTGGACTAACCACAACAACAAAGCAATAAAATTCCAAATTCTCCTTCCTTCATGAAACCTACAACATCACCCTACTAATTTCTAATGATAGGAAACTCTTTCCTTTCTCATTATTTCCTAAAACCTCTTCCAATCATTCATTTAAAGCATGAAAAACAAAACCCTAACAAATCAATTCAAAATTTTCGAAACCCTAGCCTAACACAAATCTGATTTTTTTTTCTCCTCTCCTCCAACACAACAAATCCTTCTAATCTCTCTTCTAATCACCAATATGAAACAAAAAACTAAAATTCTAACCATAAAACCAAGATTTTCGAATTTTCTCTTACCTTGTAGTGACCCACGAAATCTCCTTTATGCTTCTAAAGATGGAGAACCTCTTTCTCTTCCTTTCTTCTTACATAAAACACATGAACCAACCTTCTTCTTCTTCTTCCTCTTGATGGCCGAAACCTACCACCCTTCTTCCTCCTTTAAATTTTCGAAACCTTCCTAATCTCCTCCTCTCTTGAAACTTTCGGATGGCTAAGTAAAGGGACCTAGGTTTTGGCTTCTTTCTCACTTATTTCCTAAGCCAAAAACGACACCACATTTGCCTCCCTCCTTTGCATTTTCGTTTCCCTCTTCTTTTTCCTTAAGACACTTCCTAAACTTCCTTACATTAACCTAACCCTAACTCTTTAACTTAAACCCTAGCCCAAGTTATTTCCCTCCTTATAACCTTTCCCAAATTTCATTTTCCCTCCTTCTAACTTAAATTTTCATGGGCTCCCTCTTAAAAGCCCAAAAGTCCAACTTTCCCTCCTTCTAACTTAAACTTTCCCAAAATTTCATCTTTCCCTCCCACCAATTACTAATTTCGTGGGCTCCCACTTAAAAGCCCACTTGCTTCCTTTCTTTTTCATTTACTTCTCCTTTAAAACCCTAGCCCACTTAATTACTTCCCCCTCATTTAAAAGACATGCCAAAGGGCTAAAAGCCCTCTTAAGTAACCTAAAGCCTTAAAACCTTATAAACACTTCCTAATTTATCCTAACACTATTTTATGGCCCCATTACCATTTTCTTATTTCTTTTTTTTTTAACTACACCAAAATTAAAATTCTAAATTAACTAAATTCCTTCAATTAATAATTATTGCACTAAAATCCCAAATTATTCTAACCAATAGGAAATCTAATAAAACCCTAATTTCATACTAACCAAAAGACAATTTAAATTGCAAACCTATTTAATAGGGAAAAAGGGATCGGGGTCTAACAGTTTCCCGGGAGTTGGGATAATTATCTGACTTTGATGGAGTTTGCTTATAACAACAGTTATCAGACGAGCATCGGTATGGCACCTTATGAAGCGTTGTATGGTAGGAAGTGTAGAACTCCGGTATGTTGGGCGAGTTAAGTGAAAACAAGATGATCGGGCGGACATTGTGATGATCTGGAAGAAAAGATTCAGATTATTTAACAAAGATTGAAAGCTGCCAGTGATAGGCAGAAGTCTTGTGCTGATTTAAAAAGGAAGGATATTGAGTTTCAAGTGGGTGATAAGGTGTTTCTAAAAGTATCACCATGGAAACACATAATTCGGTTTGGAAAGAAGGGTAAGCTTAGTCCGCGATTCATTGGTCCTTATGAAATTTTGAAGAGGGTTGGACCCGTAGCTTATC
Source organism: Erythroxylum novogranatense (assembly GCA_029891385.1). Lineage (NCBI taxonomy): Eukaryota > Viridiplantae > Streptophyta > Magnoliopsida > Malpighiales > Erythroxylaceae > Erythroxylum > Erythroxylum novogranatense. The sequence goes on from JAIWQS010000203.1 coordinate 169,374, forward strand.
AGTTAGCTCTTCCTGGAGAATTGGCCAGACTGCATGATGTGTTTCATGTTTCTATGTTGAGGAGATACCGATCTGACGCCTCACATAAGATTCCGGTGCAAGAGATTCAGGTACAACAGGATTTGTCATATGAAGAAGGGCCAATTTTCATATTAGCTAGAGAAGTAAAACAATTGCGGAACAAGACAGTACCATTGGTAAAAGTCCTCTGGCAACATCATGGAATTGAGGAAGCAACCTGGGAACCAGAGGAAATCATGAAGGCCCAGTATCCGCAATTATTTGGATCAGGTATAAATTTCGAGGACGAAATTTCTTAAGGAGGGAAGAGTTGTAACGCCCCATATTAGGGGTTAGAATATTAAAAGAATTTCGTACGAAATATGTTTGTTATTTACTTATTAACTATTGGCTTAAATTGTGCATAAGTATTTTGGCATGCATTCATGGCATTTTAAAGTTAATTGATTTAATGAAACTTCGGAGTGATTTGGACAGTATTATTATAATTTTCGTAATTTTTGTATACGTCAAACATTTTTAGAAATTAATGGCGGATTAGTTTTGAGTTGCCAATTTATTTTGAGAGTCATTATTTTTTGACGAAAATTTGGTAAATTTTCGGAAGTCTTCTGGAACTTTTGGGTATTTGTTGGGTAATTGTTACAACTAAGATTCATAACAATATTTTTTGGTTATTTATTACTATTTGGACCTATTAGCTGTTTATTACCTGTATCGCAATCTAAACCTACTAGCAACGATTTAAATCGAACAATTATCGTTTATTCCTCACCGAATGCCTCCCTTACCCATCCATCAGTAGAGTTAGCGAAGCCATTCACTCACCAACACCTGCTATTGGAGTTTTCTTTGGAAAGCTGGTAAGTTTAGTTTATCATACACGAGTTACATCTTTGTTTTTGTTTTTGTTTTAGATTTATCATGTTTGAAGCTTAGGATAATTCTGATAGGTTAGAATTGCTAAATATGTTAGTTGTAAAGTGAAGAAGTTAATCCTTAAGAAATTTCATCCTCGAAATTCATACTTGATCCGAATAATTGCGGATACTGGGCCTTCATGATTTCCTCTGGTTCCCAGGTTGCTTCCTCAATTCCATGATGTTGCCAGAGGACTTTTACCAATGGTACTGTCTTGTTTCGCAATTGTTTTACTTCTCTGGCTAATATGGAAATTGGCCCTTCTTCATATGACAAATCCTATTGTACCTGAATCTCTTGCACCAGAATCTTATGTGAGGCGTCAGATCGGTATCTCCTCAACATAGAAACATGAAACACATCATGCAGTCTGGCCAATTCTCCAGGAAGAGCTAACTGATAAGCTACGGGTCCAACCCTCTTCAGAATTTCATAAGGACCAATGAATCGCGGACTAAGCTTACCCTTCTTTCCAAACCGAAGTATGTGTTTCCATGGTGATACTTTTAGAAACACCTTATCACCCACTTGAAACTCAATATCCTTCCTTTTTAAATCAGCATAAGACTTCTGCCTATCACTGGCAGCTTTCAATCTTTGTCGAATAATCTAAATCTTTTCTTCCATATCTGTCACAATGTCTGGCCCGATCATCTTGTTTTCACTTAACTCCGTCCAACATACCGGAGTTCTACACTTCCTACCATAGAACGCTTTATAAGGTGCCATACCGATGCTCGTCTGATAACTGTTGTTATAAGCAAACTTCATCAAAGTCAGATAATTATCCCAACTCCCAGGAAACTCTAACACACAACCCCTCAACATATCTTCCAAAATCTGTATAACTCATTCCGATTGTCCATACATGCGGGGATGAAAGCGATCTAAACTTAAGTTGAGTACCCAATGCTTCCTGTAAACTTTTCCAGAATCTCGAAATAAATCGAGGATCACGATCAGAAATAATCGATAATGGTACTCCATGCAGTCTTACAATCTCATTCACATACAAATCTGCAAGCCTATCCAATGAATAGTCAGGACGAACAGGTAGAAAATGAGCAGATTTGGTGAACTTATCCACGATAACCCATATCGCATCATGTTTCCTTTGAGTAAGAGGAAGTCCAGTGACAAAGTCCATGGTAATGTTATCCCATTTCCATTGAGGAATAGGAATAGGATTTAACAAACCAGATGGAACCTGGTGCTTAGCCTTAACCTGCTGGCATGTCAGACATTTTGCTATATAATCCACAACATCCCATTTCATACCTGACCACCAGTAATATGCTTCAAATCCTGATACATCTTGTTTCCACCCGGATGTATAGTAAAGACTGTATTATGAGCCTCAAACAATATCTTCTTCTTCAGTTCATCATTAGCTGGCACACACAACCTGTCCTTATAATACAATTCACCATCACCCTACACAGAAAAATCAGTCTGTTTACCTTCCTGTGTAGCCAAGATAAGTTGTTGTAACTTATCATCAGCTCTTTGAGCATTACAAATCTCCTGTCTCAACGTGGGCCTTGCTATCAATTGAGTCATCAAGGCTCTATCAGATCCCAACTTCCATCCAATCTGCTTCAGTGATAAAGCCGAGATAGTCTTTCGACTTAAGGCATCTGCTACAACATTAGCCTTACCCGGATGGTAGTCTACATTACAATCATAGTTTTTAAATAATTCCAACCAACGTCGTTGTCTCAAATTAAGTTCCTTCTGAGTAAGCAAATACTTCAGACTCTTATGATCTGTAAAAATTCTACACCTTTCACCATACGAGATAGTGTCGCCAAATTTTAAGGAAAACACTCTCTGCTAAGCTCCGGATCATGAGTAGGGTAATTATATTCATGAGTCTTTAGTTGCCTTAGAAGCATAAGCAACTACCTTCCTTCCTACATCAAAACACAACTAACCCAATCCCGGATGCATCAAGTAGGTTGAACTAATACAGAGCTTGATGGCATACATTTCAACCGATCAAAGCTACTCGACATCTATCGGACCATTCATACTTCACTCTTTTCCGTAATAGTTTAGTTAAAGGGATGCTATCCTTTGAAAACCCTTAACAAACCGACGGTAATAACCAATTGACTCAAAAACTTCTCACCTCATCACGTTCCTTGGTGGCTTCCAATTAACAACCGCCTCTATCTTACTAGGATCAACTCTAATTCCTTCAGATGAGACAACATGCCCTAAGAATGATACCTCCTGAGCCGAAATCACATTTACTCAACCGTATACAAGCGCCTTTCCCGCAGGTCTGTAATACAATTCGGAGATGGTCAATATGCTCATGTTCATTCTTGGAATAGACCAGGATATCATCAATAAACACCACAACAAACTGGTCCAGATAAGGCCTGAATACTCTATTCATTAAATCCATAAATACTGCTGGAGCATTAGTTAACCCAAACGACATTACTAGGAATTCGTAATGTCCATAACGGGTCCTAAATGCAGTCTTCAGTATATCCACATCCTTTACCCGAAGCTGATAATATGTAACATCCCATCTCCCATAGGAAGGATTTATTGGTAATTTGGGACGGGTTAGGAGTATTGACTTAGGTCTCGGCATGAACATGCAATATATAGCTTTTATGAGTATTGATTTGGTTGCACATGCACAGAGTATATATGCATTCATGATATTTCCCGGCTTAGGTTTTAAATTGTGATCTTTTGTTAAATTTATGGGATAATTGTATTTGAGAAATTATGTGGAGTTCGCCATAAAGCGTTTTACATTTTAAGGATTTATAGGAATTTTCTGGAATTTTTGGGGTTGTTGCGGATAGGAAAATTCAACAGATTATTGGGTGAAATTTTTTGTCTTGAACAGGATTGACTAATGGCATAAGATTAGTGGATAATTAATGTTAAGAATTATTTTAGAGTCATGATTAGTGTTTAAGTGAGATTAAGAAGAGATTAGGATTAAAGTAAGTTAATTAACTTAGCTTAGCTAATTTTTGACTTTTCCATTCCTAAAAAAAAGCTAAATGGCTCATGTTTTAATATTTTTGTCATTTTATACTCATAACCTACGACTTTCTCCTTGCAGTAGATATATATAAATCATTTGAAAGCTTTTGAAAGCTCATCCTCATCCTTCATCACCCGAAACTTGCTTGCTTCCTCTTTGGTGGTTTCTTCTTCTCCTTCCTTCCATTCTCCTTTGTTTCTTTTAATTGTTTCTTCTTAAGTGCTTATCCAAGACCTAGTTGAAGCCTTGTAAAGATGATGGTTTGTATGTTGGGGGAGTGATATTCGTGGGTATTGGTGAGAGGTAAAGCTTGGAAGATTGAAGTAGAAGGTGTTGTGAACTTGAAGGAAACTAGAACTTGCAACTTATTGGTGAATAGTTAGGTTTGTATGGTTTTTCTTTTAGTAGTTAGAAGCATGCATGGAGACTACATATATCTGAACTTGATCATCATAGGGGTAGGTTTGAATGGGTGTAATTATGTGCTTGTGTATGGATGAATGAATGATGAATGAATGATTATAGTTTTCCTTGAATTTGGCTTGGTTTGGATTGAGTTTGTTAGCTTAGATGAATGGAAAACCTTAGGAAGATGCATTGTGTGGTTGCTGCCAATTGTGTATAATTCTAGAAGTGTATGTTGAAATGAGCTTGTGGATGAATTAGAGGTAAAATTTGATGCTTAGTGAAGTGTTATAGATGTTAGAAGTGAAAGGAGTTAGATTAATGTTGAATGCTGGAAATTGAGTTTTGAACCTATGGTACTGTTTTGATCATAATAAATTGTATAGGTGAGCAAATGAGGTGAGGTTTGTGCCCAAGTAAACTTTGGGATGTTGGCTTCATTTTAGTGTGAAATAGGTGTTATTAAATTATAATGTGAGAAGGTCGAAAATTGGCATGGAAAGTTTCTGTTTTGTTGGCTGTGAACAGTATCCGCAAATGTGTTCAATGAATTTTCTGATTTTCTAAATTAATTGGTATGGAATTAGGGAAAATGGTCTTCATGAAAGTTGTAGCCTATTGAATTAGCTTTCCATTGCCACTGATCTTGCTATTTTCGAGTTGTATGTTAGGAGATATGACCTGATTACTGATGACTGTTTTCATGCATTGGCTGAAACCTAGCTGGATTGGCACATTTAGTGCACTTTCGGGTTTGGAGGAATTTTAGGAATTTTGTGATTTGATTTGGGGTTTGCATTGTACTGAAGAGTTTTAGATATCAGACTGATCTTGAACATGGTATATGGCTTCTAATTTTGGAGGTCAGATGTGGGAAATATGGAATTTCAAAATCTGGACCTACATTGTGATGTTAAGTGTTGTTTAGGTCAGAAACTTGCATGACAGATTTGAAAATGTTAGAGGCTGAATTGGAGTTTGTTTATTTCAGGAAGAATTGAAGTTTGGGATTTTATCTTTTCAGGGATATAAAGCTCTGATTTTAATGACTTGTCTACAGGGAGTTATGTTGGTTATAAAGTTACTGCTCAAATTGCATAGTTTCAGGGACAGTAACATTGAGTGAATTAATTGACTTGTTTAGCAATGGAAATTGATTTTGGGTTGTTCATGAAAGTTGTAGAGGACATTGTGAACTGATTGAGCATATTTATGTGGTAATTTTTAGCTGACTAATCAGTGAGTCCTTGCATTTGTGAGTTACTGTCCTATATTTATGAGTTTTGAGTAAGCAGTATCTTGGATGGGATTTTTGACACCCTTAGAGGTGGAATTACTTTTTGTGGGCTTCTTGAGAATTGTAGAGGGTTTCATAAGCTTTCCAATGAGGTATAGTGGGTATTTTTCTGATTTGTGTGCTAAAAGTTAGAGTAATTGAAAATTAAGATTGAAATCTGAAAAAAAAGGCGAGTAGCAGTGAAACTGCCGCCCTCATGGCGACGTTCGCCTCGCCTCGCGAGATTTAGAGGCTGGTCGCGAGGCGGCGCCTCGCCTCATGACAGTGAGGCGATTACGCCTCATGAGGGCGGCGTCTCGCCAGCATGAGGCGTTCGATATATATATATATAATTATTTTTATTTTGATTATTATTTGTTATTAAAAGGTATAATTGTTCTTTTGTCAATTTCTTTCCCGTCCGACGTCCGATTGACCTGATTCCAGAGGCATCGGATTAGTTGAATATTTAATTTCATTTTCTGAGAAATCGGGAATTTTAGGCGAATTTGGCGTAGCCCCTATCGACGGAACTTGTAAACACTGTTTTATTTAATTGGAGACCTATAGAGGTCCGAATTATGCGTCGGCGCCTATAGTTTTCTAATTTTTAGGCGGATTTTGTGATGGGAAAATTTAGATTAGGGCCGGAATGCCATGAACATGCATTATACACGTTTTAATTATTCCATATGCATTATTTGGTCATTCGAACTATCTGATTAGTAATGTGAACCTATTGTGTTTGCTATAGAGGCTCGGTTGGACCGTAGATCCACAGACGTGGCGAGAGACTTCCGCATTAGCGGAAGTTATTAGGTGAGTAACCTAGATGGTTCCTCAATTATTATTTGGTTATATTTTGCACTTATACAACCTGTGGAGATAATGGATGGGAATATGTGTGATTGATTTTGATTGATTTGGACCATGGGTGTACGAAATATTTGGTATGAGATATCGAAGTGTTATATGTGATCTTCATGTGATTACGTGGAAATGACTTATGGAATTTGTTAAATGGGAATCGGTTATGGTGTGGATTTGGACATTTGCATTCATACATAATTGCATGATCGGTAATTGTGATTGTGACCAGAGCGATAGCGAGAGCTTTAAGCTCAACGTGATTGGGCCTTGAGTCCACAGTGATCTGAGCCTATGGCTCACCGAGTAATGCGCCTTTAATGGGACGATTTCAGCGCTCGATCAACAATGTAATAAACTGAAAAGCGTCTCATATACATTTCATATGCATTTAAATTGGTTCCTCGACCGATATGATAATTACGTGGTATTATTGAATGTGATTTGGTGAAATAATTATGTGACTCGTGTATATGCATGAATTGGGTGAACCATCGATGATGGTTCTCACCGAGTCATAAACTCACCCAAAATTGCAAATTATTTTTCGGGACCGAGACAGTTGACTCATAGCTCGGATAGACTTTTCTGCCGTGTAGATTGAGTTGGCAAGAGAAGTCATGGCACATGTGTCGGTCACCGGCACTTTTGGAGGGATGACCTAGTTAGCTTCTGTTTGATTTTCTTTTGGAGACATGTATGAGACACTTTCGGTTGTATAAATTATCGCTTTGAGGATATGAAATGAGAAAGTTATGTCTTGAAAAATTAGTGAATTCCATACTCTTTGCTTTATAATACATTGATGCCATGTGGAGTTGGTAGTTTGTTAGAATGGCGCACCCTTATCGTAGGGTGTGTATCGGAATGACCTACAGGCGTTCGGTACATCTCCTATGGTAAGGGGTGCTACATATCCCCGATCGCAGATCTATCTTCGAAAACACTCCTGCATCTCTCAACTGATCAAATAGATCGTCAATCCTTGGCAGTGGATACCTATTCTTCACTGTGACCCTATTTAACTGCGATAATCGATGCACACGCATGATGTACCATCCTTCTTCTTCTGAGCAACACCGCACACCCCACGGTGATACATCGGGTCTAATAAACCCTTATCCGAAGTTCTCATAATCTGTAACTTCAACTCCTTCAACTCAGTAGGAGCCATTCTATACGGTGCTCTAGATATCGGAGCAGTACCAGGCATAACTTCGATAGATAACTCCACTTCTCTCTCTGGAGGAAGCCCAGGTAGTTCCTCAGGAAAAACATCTGGAAACTCATTCACTACAGGAATATCAAGCAGTTTATCCTTACCACCTTCCTTCTGGGAATCAAGTACAAACGCTATATAAGTTTCACACCCCTTTCTTAGAAGCTTTTGAGCTTGCATAACAGATACTACATTAGTTAAAGCACTTGTGCAACCACCATGAAATACAATCTCAGACTGGTCGGGCCTCCTCAAGAAAACTATCTTAGCCTTACAGTCAATTACTGCCTGATGTTTAGACAGCCAATCCATACCCAGAATCAAATCGAATTCGTGAAACGGTAATCTAATCAGATCTGCTGCATACTCACTGCCTTGAATCATAACTGGACAATTCCTAACCACCTGATTCACCAACACACTACTGCCCAGAGGACTAGTTACACGCATGTCATATTCTAACTGATCTATAAGTATCTCCTTATTAAACATTTCTCCAGCACAAATATATGAATGTGAAGATCCAGGATCAAGTAATGCATACAATTCAGAACTAAAGAGATAAACCATACCAGCAATGACATCTGGTGCATCCTGATCCTCACGAGCTTTCAGTGCATAAGCTCGAGTGAAGCGTAAAGCACACTGGTCGATTCACGCTTCGAGTGCGAGCTCGGATTAGCCCTGTTCTGATTATATCCGCCTCGACCTCTTCCTCGACCTCTGTTCCCAACTGAAGCATGCGAAACCTCTCCACTAGCTTGTGCCATCCTGCATCGTCTCGAGAGGGCAATTTGCAATCATATGCTCCGTACTGCCACAACGAAAACATGCACCTGTAGCTCTCCAACAGACACCCCAATGGTGAATAAAGCAGTGTGGGCACTCTGGAGCACTAGAACCTCGACCCCCAGAGGAACCCCTACTAGAGGTAGTCGGTGTAGGAAAGTTTTGTTGCTTTCCCCTCATTACAGATCTCTGAGCAACTCTCGGTGCAGATGAACTACCTTCCCGACTTCGTTTCCCCGAAGACTGACCTCCTCTATTAAAGCCTCTTCTCTGACTTCTTTCTTTCCTGATCGTCTCTTGTCTTTCTATTTTTATTGCAGCCTGTACCAACTGATGGTAAGTAACTTGTTGTAACATAGAAAACGCTGCCAGATACTCCTTGATCGAATCATGCAATCCCTCCTCAAATTGATGACATCGAAACTCTTCAGTCAGTACAGATTCAGGGGCATATTTACTGAGCCGATTAAACTCCCGATCATACTCAGCAACAGACAAACTCCTCTGCTTAAGATTCAGGAATTGCTTCCACCGATCCTTTCTGTAAGCTTCCGTCACATACTTAGTTCTAAATTCTTGGGCAAAGAATTCCTAAGTCAGAGGCACCGGTAACTAAGGACTCCGTAAAACAAATTTCCACCATTCATAAGCAGCTCCCTGAAGAAGGGAAACAGCACAGTGAACCATCTGCTCTGCTGGACAACTAATTTCATCCAGTACCCTCTTCACCTTCTCAATCCAGAACTCGGCCCCTTTAGATTCCTCCAGAGATGTCCCCGAAAATTCTTCAGCCCCATACTTCCTCAGTTGATCAATCGGAGCCTTAGGTGTTGTCATTCGATGCAACAAGGCCATCATATCCTGGGATAGCTTAATCAAAGCTTCTCCTTGAGCTAGAGGAGGAGGTGGAACCTCAGCTTCTCCTCGATTGTCCCTTGATGGTCCTGGTGTTTCCGAACGTGTTTGCTCCGGCTGATTACTCTCAACAACTTCGTCAACAATCTCGTGAGATCCTTCCATCGTAATTTCTCAAGACAAAACATGGGACATCGCATTAGGCCATAACACAACGTAAACACTCAATAGCAACAATAGGCAAGTATTGGTTAAACCAGAACCGCCTAAACCAGGCGCTCTGATACCAAAAATGTAACACCCAAATACCCCCTAGAGGATAAATGGATGCCACCCAAGACAGGACAAACAAATCAAAACGTTTCACACATGCATTTTTAAAAACTAAACGTAACACACATATAATACATCTCATAATTTCATAAACAAATCGAAAGAATATTTACAGGCCCAAACAAACCAAACAAAATACATTCTCGCGCAACACAAAACTCAGACTCTTTTGGCCACTGCGGTTGACTTGTCCCAGTCCTTAATCTCTTAGCTCCGAACCTACACGGGACAAATCCACCGTGCTAAACATATAGCTTAGTGAGTAATAACTAATCTATATTAACCGATTTCAGAAAACAGAAAAAATGCATGTCGAATGATTTTTATACTAAATGTAAGCAAAACACGGAGATCCTTGAAGCGTAATAATCAATCGATATCGAATCTGAACAAATCAAACTATAAATCCATGAATGAAGTGGGTAACGGACTTATACAGAGATACCATAATTAGTATCGGCAGGAGAGACATATGTCTCAATATCGAGACACCAAAGTGTCAAATAACAGAGAGCAATTGCAGACCCTTCTAGGCATGCTTATTTACCCACAACTAAGACTTAATAATTGTAAAAGCGTAACAAGGTCATTTCGGTCATTTCATGCAGGCAAATAACACTTCCAATAAATCAATCCTAGACATCATCTAGTGTACCTAAAGTACTTACACCGAAATTTTCTACCTATATTACGTACTAAAATTATCGACCAGACATTTACCTAAATCGCACTTAATGTTTATTGTCCCGACAATATCGGCAAGGGTCTTTCCTCTATAATAGGAACACGGACACAAATTATTATTGTGCTTCATTACTGTATGATAACTAAGTATGATGCATGTTCATGACAAATTTCCGAGATTAATCAACAACTCATAGAACCAAATGATCCATGAAGTTTCAGGAAATTAGCGATACAGCAAGTATTCAAATGAAAGCAAGTCTTTATTAAATCTAAAAATGTACAAATTACATTAATTCTCAAATGCTATGCCAATAAGCAACATAACGATCATAGGACATGTTAAGAAGAGAAAAAGAGTACGAGCTGAATCATTTAGCTCTACACTAAGAATGAAACAAAGATGCATAATAATAAGCAGTGGACAAAAAAAATGAAATAGCGGACAATATTTGAAATTTGGTTTTCGTCAAGAATCACTTGTGAGGTAAGGGATGAAGTAAATGATGGAGGAGTGGTATCTATTTATAGAACATTTTTGTAAACTAGCCATTTTTGTACCGTTAACTAGCCGTTATTACCTAGTCGTTATACATTTTTGGGTAAAAAATACGTCTGATTATCGCTCACAACACGTATGGTTCTTGTTCACAACACGCATCGGCATCGTTCACAAATACGTACATTTCCATGTAGCAAGACATTGTTCACAATTCACCACTATTCACCGTCTTCAACCTCCGACTCTGAAACTTCTTCTTTTTTTTTCTTTTTTTTTTCATCTTCCTTTAACTTCTTCACTTTACAACTAACCTATTTAGCAATTCTAACCTATCAGAATTATCCTAAGCTTCAACCATGATAAATCTAAACAAAAACAAAAACAAAGATGTAACTCGCGTATGATAAACTAAACTTACCAGCTTTCTAAAGAAAACTCCAATAGTAGGTGTTGGTGAGTGAATGGCTTCGCTAACTCTACTGATGGATGGGTAAGGGAGGCATTCGGTGAGGAATAAACGATAATTGTTCGATTTAAATCGTTGCTAGTAGGTTTAGATTGCAATACAGGTAATAAACAGCTAATAGGTCCAAATAGTAATAAATAACCAAAAATATTGTTATGAATCTTAGTTGTAACAATTACCCAACAAATACCCAAAAGTTCCAGAAGACTTCCGAAAATTTACCAAAATTCCGTCAGAAAATAATGACTCTCAAAATAAATTGGCAACTCAAAACTAATCCTCCATTAATTTCTAAAAATGTTTGAAGTATACAAAAATTACGAAAATTATAATAATAATGTCTAAATCACTCTGAAGTTTCATTAAACCAATTAACCCGAAAAATGCCATGAATGCATGCCAAAATACTTATGCATAATTTAAGCCAATAGTTAATAAGTTAATGAGCAAATAACACTCATAATTCGTACTAAATTCCTTTAATATTCTAACCCCTAATTTGGAGCGTTACACCAACATTTTTTGACAGACATCATGACTAACCTTTTTACAAGAACTTATTTGACCAGGTACACCGGCAAGATTTTATTTCATCCTATTTATGCCACCTCCTCTAAAAACCAATGAGCAGTGTAGACAAGTAAATATATTAGTAGCACCCTCTTTATGCAAAACAAAATGTTCCCATGCAGGATAGGTTTTTCGACGATGTGGATTAACTGAGTTCGTTGTAGATTGCTGTCCGAATGATTGTGTGTTGGGATTAGGAGTATTCGAATCATTTGGAGTACTAATCTCATTAGGAATATCCATGTTTCTAAATTCTGAATTTCCTATAAAAATTAAAAAATACATAAAATATTATAATGTCATATTCATATATAGCATTAAATCTCTCTAATCACAAATTTTTAGCAAGACTACTAACTAGATAATAGATTATGTACCAAACTAGCTTTTATATAGGTAAGTTACTCACAACAAACTATTAGGTGATACAAATTATAACAAGTAAATTATTACATCTAATAATCTAATTAATACATAACGGAAGATACCAAAAAGAAAAAGATATGTGAATTTAAAAAACTTGTCCATAATTAGAATTAAACAAAGAATGACCAAAACTTGGACCATTCTTTGAAAAAAAAGTTATTAGATAAAGGCATAAAACAACAAAATTTGCTAAATTTATATAGAACTTTAGATAGTACCATAGTTCATAGTTCATAATTCATATTAATAATTAATTTTAGTTAATTAAACACATAATATTAAATTAAATTATTCATACTTCTTATTAATATATATTAAATAATTTAATAATATATATTTAGTTAATAGTAATTAGATTATGAAAAACCTAAACTAGTTTTTATAGTTTTCATAATTTTGAAAACATAAAGAAATCAAAACTAAAACTAAAAACTAAAACTAAAAACTCAAATAAACATTTTTTAAACAGAAAACTAAAAATAAAATAAAACAAAATAACCTCTAAATTTTCTATTGATTAACAATATACTAAAGGTTATTAATTAATTCTTTAAATCCAACATAGTTTGTGTATGGTTTAACTTAAAAGGTGATGTTATAAAGTATAGTACAACATAAAAAATATCTTGTTATTAAAATATTTTAAAAAACTTGAATTAAAAAAATACTTTGCTATGAAACTACCCCGACATATGGTTTACTAAACAAAACATCTCAATGTCTTAAGTTGTATATGAACTTTGCACTTTGCAGTAAGAAAGGTCTCTGCACAAAAGAAAGGTCCATGTAATGCACAATACATGTTTGACGCAAAAGTGGAAACAGACGCAAAAGTTGAAAGTTGAAGAAACAGACGCAAAAGTGGAAACAATGGAAACAGACGCAAAAATTGAGTATTGAATTTTGGTAAGACTAGCCAACCATTTGTTTATTGATATCCAGAATCAGAAACATACCCAAAGAGATGTTGAATTCCGCCTAGAGGAGAATGAAAATAAAAATAAAAAGCCACGGAACTTTGAAAGAAATGAACCTGCAAATTCTCAAGAGAAGCATTGGAAAAATAAAATACAAACTTATTAAGAGAGATAGAGAGAGAGACGTGAGAGAGAGAGATAAAGAGAGACTTGAACTTCTAATAATTTTAGGCAATGAAGAGTGAACAGTGGCAGTGGCTGAGATGAGACCTAAGACTTGAGAGAGAGTAGTGTTCTGTCTTTTTAATTCCTTGAGTTTTGATTCATTTTAAATGAACTGACCGATCCTTTATTACACCAGTTTAGAGGTTTTTATCGATCAGACCGTATAATGAACGGGCCAATTACTCACAAAAAATAAGGGCTAAATTGAATCGTTTCATGCTCCGGGTCACCGGTTCTTCGGTCCGACCAGTCGGTCGGTCCGACCAGTCGGTTCGGTTCAGTTTTCAAAACACTGCTAATTTTTCATGCATCTCACAGTCATCATGAAGGTGGATTAGGTTAGGTTTTCTTGTGTCAAATGAAAGAGACAATAAGATGAAAGTAGCAATTGATAGATGAGAGAGCAAGTTTCAACGTTGGTGGAGGTTGGTAACAAAATTTATGAAGAAGGTAAAGATAGTTACGAAAAAGAAGAAGAAGGCAAAAACAAAACAATAACTTGGTCTTTCTAGTTAAAAGAATCGTGAGTTTAAAGGCTTGGCCACATGTCTAATTTTAATGGATTTAAACTAGTTCTTTTATTTAACTAATCCAATCAATTACAATTCCTACTCCAATTGTCTCCAAATTTTTAATGACACTTGTCAATAAATCACAAAGTCATTTATCAAAATTTTCACTGCAATTTTGCAGTTAATTCTACTATTATTTATCAATTGTCTTACCACTTGGTATTTTTCCTAGTCCAAAATGCCCAAAATTTTAAGAAATTTTCAAATTTCACCAAAATTCTAAATAAATACATATACTCTCCAAATCAATTTTCATCACATAAAAACCACAATTCTCAATACAATAACATTTATAAAATCAATTATACTTAGAAAATATCAATGAATGCATGTATAATCATTTAAATGTGCAAAAATCAATATTTACATGTTTGTGTATGATATATTATGCATGAGCATGAAATGCACTTTCTAACTTCAGAATAATCTCTCATATACATTATTCTGGCCTTAACATGAGTAACGAGATATTACAATAAGGAGGCTGGAACAAAAGCTGAAGGCACTTAATGTAGAGAGAAGGAAGAGCATCTCACTCCTCTCTCTTTATCTGGAATTCATCTTTTGTGTTAAAATTCATCTAGTTTGAGAAATTTCTTTTAAGATAAAAATGGATTTAGGAGTGTGTTGGCTACTATTGATTTATCCATTAAGTCATATATTTGCCATAACTCATAAATGAAATAAGTAAAATTTATAACAAAAGAGTTATTATAATATAAAATAAGTATAAATATTTTTATTCAAACCATTCAAAATATCTTTATCTTATATTTTATAGATTTTTAATATTTTATAAAATATAATGAAGTTTATTAAAAAATACATATTCTTTATGGATATAAAAAACTTATCTATCTAACAAATATTGCATCTAATATGATTGAACCTATATTAAAGGTTTTGTGAAAACAACTAGAGAATTGATAGAAGTAAGGCATGCGTTTCTCTCAAAAGCTCCTTATAATTCTCATGATCTCTTCTAAAGAAGCTAGACGGTACATTACAGATGTGATTTCATTATTGAGCATTAAATAAAGCAACCATAAAAAAACAAATAACATATTCCACAAGTATATGATTTGATGGATAGATCAAGAAATACGTTAATGTTTTCAAAATTGGAACTTCGTTCAAGTTATTAGCAAATTAAGATTGTAGATGGAGATGAGCTATAAACTACATATTACTATGTATGGTGCCTATAAATTTTAGGTAATGCCTTTCACTTGACCTATGCTCTTATCAAAATTTATAATCTAATCAATGACGTGATGTGAGAGTTTTTGCATGAATTTTTGAAGGTGTATCTTAATGATATTGTGGAATATAACAACTTTATGAACGAACATGTTACAATTTTTGAACATGTTAACAAAGATCTTTCATCATAGAGAAAAGTCTACTTGAATTGGTTTTAAGCCAGTAATCCCTTACTCTATTGGAGGTTACAAAACAACATATAGGATGTAAGTATCCTAATACTTATAACTTTGCAAGGGATAAGCAAAAATTGTTGAAGGAGGCAAAAGATAACCTTTGAAAGGTTACGCATTGGATTAAGATGTATGTTAGCTAACATCGATGATCATTAAATTTCACTCTTGGAGAAAGAGCATTGTTGAAACTTACACTGCAAATCTGAAAGAAAACCATTAGAAAATGTTATCAGGGACACATTCCTAAGTATGATGGCCTCTTCAAAGTTATTAAAAATTTGGTAATATTGCTTACCACCTAAAATTGTTGGAAAATTAAAGATTCATCTCAATAGCTTTTTGTGCATGTTTTATGAACATAAGGAAGAACTAAAGAGGAATAATCCTAGACGTGCTCCTCCAATGGTGTAAAAACAATTTCATAAGGACATAACCATAATAATTGATCATTGATTGTTAGAAACAACACAAGTAAAATTGTTATACAAAATTTCTCATACAATGAAAAGGGAAAGATGTAACATATGCAACATGGAGAGAAAGATACATGCTTTTACGATTTGAAATTGAGATTAAAGCTTATCTTGAAAATTTCCTGATGAGGATGCCAACTTCTTTTGATGAAGAAGGACTGTCAGCTCCTCTTCACATTCAAATGAATTTACTAACAAGATGAATCCTTTGTTACTTGTTGATCGACAATATTTAATTATGTTGGTAATATGTTCTACTAAGGACTTGCACAGCTTGGTGAAAGCATCAAACATTTGGTTCTAGAACTTTTGCACAACTTTATTTATTTAAGTGATAGTGCAATACACAGATTTTGGAAGGATCATGATTTTAGTTCTAGAGTGGATTCATGTAGTGCAATTATTATGACAATTTATTAACAGTTAATTTGATTGTGAGAATTATATCAATCCATGTCTGAACACCAGCCAATAATTATTTGGTTGGACTAAACATAATAATCACTAACTATTTGTATAATTTTGTATGAATTAAATATTTTTCCTAGCATTTTGGGATGTAATTATATATAACTTCCATAATTATTGGCTTTTGTTATTTTCCTTTAATTAACATAAAAACTTTTGTTTGTAGTACTTGCTCCTTTAGTTATTTTATTTATTTAATATTTTTTAATTGCTTGTTTGTTTTATTTACTTATTTATTTTCTTACTTTTATCTATGTTGTTTGATGATATTATTTCAATGGATGAAACAAAAAGGTTTTTAATGTCAAGCTAGAACTTTAGAAAGATACGTTAGAATCGAAGGTTTTAAATTGAATATAGCTAACATTAAGTACTTAGAATATGACTTTTCGGATCATAGAGTGGCTTCTAATATGGAGGTAAAGATTGATTCATAAGTTATGCTATGTAACTTTTCAAGCATCTAGGATCTATCATTCAAAACAATGGAGAGATAAATTAGGAAATTATTCACCGTATTAGATCAGGGTGAGAAGATACAACTCAATCTCAAAGGTAAATTCTATTATTGGGCGATTAGGTCGGTTATGCTCTACAGTGCAGAGTGTTAACCTATCAAATAATGCATAATCATAAGTTAATGGTGGCGAAAATGAGAATGTTTTGTTAGATGTGCAACCTTATTATAAGAAATAAGGTTAGGAATGTACTATTAAGAGACAAAATAAAGGGGACTAATATTAACAAAAAATTAAGAGAGATAAGGCTTAGGTGATTCAGACATATTAAAAGGAGACAAGTTGACACTTCAGTAAGAAGATGTGATAAGATTGTACTTAGGGATTGTAAAAGAAAAAATCAAGACCTAAGAAGAAGTGGGAGGAGGTGATCAATAATGATATGGCTCTGTTAAAACTTACCGAAGATGCAAGCCTCAATAGAAAACTTTAATCAGGGTCGTTCCTAACGTTTTATAGGTCCTGGACGAAGTAAAAAAAAACCTCAATAACAATATACAAATATTTAAACTTTAAAAGTATATTTTTATTATTAAGTTTTAATATCCATACATAAATGACTTAATTTATAAGTCTAAATATTCAACAAAATATTAAATGATCATAACATTAACAAATAATATCTTGCAAATGTCGATAACAATAAAATCACTAAAATAGTAACAGTAACACCAAAAAAGCAATAGTAGCAATTAAACAATAATATTAGATTGCAAAACATTGAGAGAATTGCACTAACAAATATATAGATAATCTTGATTTATGAAAAACAATTTCTCTGTGTATTTCTAGATACAATGTTGGGCCTCGAATTTTTTTTTCATTTATGTTATTAAGCACGAATTGTGTTAATTATGTGTTTATTCCTTAGTTTGATGAAATTGGGAGTGTTAGTGGATTATTGAGGTTTTGTTGAGTTTAATGTGGTTTGAATGAGAATTATAGCGTAAAAATGTGTGAGGACATTTTAGGAAGACCACTTAGGTTGGAATGAGTAAGGCTTTGCTTGGAGGGGTAAAATGGTCTTTACCCATACCAGTTAGACTTAAAAGAAAGAAATTAGAAGGAGAAGAGAGGAAAAGAAAAGAAAAAAGAGAAGAAGAGGGAGAGAGTGTCGTAAGGTGAGGAAGACAAAAAGAGAAAATTTAAGTTTTCGATCCTTGTGATTTTCGACAGATTTGAAGCCATTTTCTGGTAAGTTTGAGTTCATTCCATTGTATTGTGGTTAGATTAAACTCCAAGATGGATTGAATGTGTTCGAATCGGCGGTTTAGGGTTTAAAGGCAAAAATGGATAGATTTCTTGGGTTGATGATTTTGTGGCTGTTTTTAAGTTGTTAATGGGTTAGAAATGTAGTATAAGACTTGAATCAAGGTTTAGATAGGTTGTATGTGATTAAGAGAAGGATTGAAGTTGGAAAATGCTGGAAAAATCGAGTTCGGAGTCATTCTCATGAGCACATCACGACGTGCGAATTTGTATTCGTCGCGACGTGCGAGGAAGGTATGCACGTCGCGACGTGCGAATTTAATGCACGCCGCAATGAGCATCAGCCTTCGTCGCTGACATGAGGGCATGTTTGTCGCGGCACATCGGTCGTCGGTCACGCGAGCGAACCCTCTGTTTCTAGCAGCGATGAATTTTGGTATTTTGGGCATATATTTTGCTGAGGATGTCCAAATGAGGTGATTTTGGATTCGTTGTGAACTAGAGATAGAGGGCTACAAGTTTTATAAAGAAGGGAAGTTTGGAATTTGCCTTTTAGGATTTGGAAATTTAGGTGGAAGTCGAATGTAGACTTTTCGTACTTTTCCTTTTGATTTTCAAGCTTTTGAGTATTTCCTTTGAATATTGTTTGAATGGAAACTTGGTTTGTTATAGGAAACTAAGCCGACCTGACCCAATCGCAAGAGGAAGAACAACAGTGAGTTGGATTTTCGAGCGATATTAGGTGGGTAATATATTTATGGTTGTTGTGTGTATGGGCAATATGTGTATGCTTGCTTGCATGTGTGTGACACTGCTTGTGTTGAATTATAAGAAATATTGACAATGCATTGTGATTATGATTATGTACTGCCTTGATAGGCATTATGGCATTTTGCAAGAATGAAAAGAACGAAAAGTATGAAAGTTTTGATGAAACGAATTGTTATGTGCTTTGTTTGGGTGAGAGAGTAACGGATCGTTAGTCATGTGCACGTCGACGTATAGCCTTCTCCCGGCTGCTCGCTTGAGGCCATGAGATCCTTGAGAAATCGGACTCGTTTTGTTTACGGTATAAACTTCGGTTTATCCGGATCGTTTTACGGAACTCTCAAGCCATTTGTGTGCATTCATTATTGATTTGTTGGGCATGATGCATGATGAATTGTTATATTGTGTAATCATATGACATATTCTTGTGAGGATTGTAAATTGATAGATTGATGACTTGCTATATGCTTGTGTATATATATATGTATATGCTTGAATGTGTGGCTCGTTGCCAATGGCTATAAATGTATATGCCATCGAGCTTCGACTCACCCTATTATCTCCCACTCCTCAGGTGCAGAACGAGACGATCGTTGATCTTGCAAGGCATCGGAAACTCTAAGATAGTTAGGAGCTTTGTATTAAGTTAGTATTTTGGTTGACCCTCCGAGCATATCATCATGGAGCAATTTCATGTATTTTGGATTTAGACTTTATTTTGTATTATGTATGGTTGAGAATACTTGTTGAATTTCTCCGAATGATAATGACATGATGGCTTATGTAATTGGGATAATTAATGCATGTTTAGAATGCATGTATAGAATGTGTATGTATGGGTATATGTTTGTGTGAATCGAAGTTATGTATGGATGTTGGGATCGGGTCCAAGTTTTGGGAGCTCGTCACGACGCAATTGATCGAGGCCACCTCGAGAATGGGGAATTGGGACCCGAGCCCAACATACAAAATTATTAATAATATTATCAAGATCAATATCGTTCAACATGTTCTTCTTAATATATAAAATAACTAAACTATTCAACATTTCTTGTCACATTAAGTAATAAAAAATTTCTTTTGTGGGAATTAACATAATGATAAATGTAGTATATCACATCATTGTTTATCATATTATTTAATTGTCAAATAATTTTATTATATTTTATTAAAATTTTAAGTAAATTTAATATTATGTTAGTTTTAATAAATATAAATAAAATAAAAGAATAAATGTTATAACACTTAAATAATAATATACAAATAAATAATATTTTTTAGAATACAATAAATTTAGGGATTTATAATAATAAAAGAAAAAGGCTGCAAGTGGATAAACTACAAGGTTGCAATGAATGATCATTAAAATATTTAAATATTTAATAAGTTAAAATATATATAAATTAGAGATTTTATCTTTAAATTATCATTGAGAACTTTGAAGTCATAACTGTAAAATTCTTTTACTGCTAATTTTGAGTTAAATATTTTAAATTTATAGATTGAAATAAAAATTTTAGTGAAAGAAATACACCTAAATATTTTAAAAGAATTTATAAACACAAATGTTAACTTTTAAACATGGAAGCCGAAAGTCACGGAGAGCGGTACGCCCAAAGTCTCTTACATTTCTCTGTAGGAAACCATTAAATGGCGCTTAATAAAATGTTGAAATGAGCGTTAATAACCTTTGGATGATATTTTACTTGTACTTAATTATTTATTTTATTGTTATTATTATCTTTATGTCTATTTTTATTTTTATTTTTAATTATTACTACATCATTTGTATCTTTTATTTTATTTTATTTTTCATGCGGATTTATCAAAATATTCTCTCTATCAGTTAAAATAAGATTACATATTTCTAAACTTTCATAGATTTTACGTATTAGCGAGACTTCTACTGAAATGTTGTTGTAGTATCTCTATATTCGTTTTGTTTTTTCGGTTTGATTTTTTTCAATGTGAATTATTGACTATATTTTGTAAAGTGTGCATGAGACATTTTCATGCTGTTTCTATTTTTGGTTTTTCACTCCACTGCTGTTAATCTGATGTCTATCCCAAAAATTTATGAAGGTAGTTGATAAATGATAAAAGGACGCCTATGAAGTATTTAAGAAATTGAAAGTATGAGAATTTGGTTGCGATACAGTGGTTTTTTTGTGCAGATCTTAACCTCAAAAGTAACTCGGTATGGCAGTGATCAATCAGGTGGTTTGAGCCTTAATGGCTGGCGATGTATCGTCGCTTAATATAGTATTCCAACCGTGGTTGCAAGTTTATTTTCTGGAAAGAGGGGTTCGCTGGAGTATGGCTTTATCACCGCTTAAGACGAACTTCTATGGCAGCATTCCGTCTTCTGTAATGTCATGTCCCTGAAACTCTCTCATTGGGACTCTCAGATATACAAGGATGCATAGGCTGTTAGAAAATATATAAAATTAATTAAATTGGCCTCACACAATAGCTTAAATTTTTGTAGTGAAATGGTCGTTTAATATGATATCAAAGCCTCTATGATCAAATGATCATAAGTTCGAATCCTACCACCCACCAATTTTAATTAAATTAAGAACAAGATAAAATAGGTCTGTGCAAATTTCAAGCCCAAAGGACTTTCACTTGAGGAGGTGTGTTAGAAAATATATAAAATCAATTGAGTTGACCTCACACAATATATTAAACTATTGTGGTGAAATGATCGCTTAATATAGGCCACACAAAGTCAATTCTGTTTGCATTTTTATGTTTATTAATCATCAGCATTCGGCATTTTAATACAAAAAACATAAAATCCCGTTCCTGCAATCGTGAGAGAGTATCCAGAACTAATCCTACAAGAAGAGTTTCTGAAAAGAAGCATTGGTCTCAAGATGCAATAACTTGTAAAATGAACATTACAGTAGAATAAATATCTTGCAGGAATTAAGGAATTACACAATCCCATTGACCACTTACTAATATAGTTCATGTGCGGGAGGGTTACATCTTTTGATAGGACACGCTAGTTTCCACAGAATTAGAGCCGTTTACAAAGTTCATGAAGTGTACATCCGATCACAGTAACAATGAAAATTAATGAATGAGGCTTTAGACCTAAAAAGGATGGTCTCAGAATAAACTTTGAAGGGCATCACCACTGGGATTGTTTAGGTATGGAGATTTTCTAAGAAAATAGACGAATGCCTTTTAACACCGCTTCCGGATCAAATAAAACCAACACCTGAAATTTTCCAGGGGAAGCCACTACCAAAAAAGGTCGTGAAGACAACAAATTTTGATCAAAACCAGACGATTGATCATGTCAGAGATGATAAATCACTTCCCAATATCTTTGTAGGAAGAAAAGCCTCACCATAATTAAAGAATTCAGAGTTGGAAACCTGTTTATTTCCCCTACTGTGGTTCAGTGACTTCTTTCTCACTGTCGCTGCTTTCTATGTTGTTTTGCAGTTCAATTAACTTCTGATGTTCCTCTGGAGACTGTTTTGTTTTTATTGCCGGCGCAGCTTTTAGGCTTGTTGCTTGTGGACTGCTGATACATAATCCCACCAAGCATGCAAATGAGAAGCCCTACCGTCCCAATAAAGGTTGAATGTTTGTCCCAGATAACCAGGTTGATTATTACTGTCAAGAGCTTATTGACTACACCAAGTACGGTATACCCTGTTGCCGAAATTGCCTTCCGACAAGAAAATCCAAAGAATGAGATCGCCAATCCAAACAAGCAAGACAAACCAACTGGTAAGATCACATCAAAAGAGTACCAATGTGCCTCATGTACCATATCATGCTTTATCTTCTTAAGTTCCCCCATTATAAGTAATTCCAAGGGAAAGAGTAGGAGGGCCTCAAGATTGTTGTATAACACAAGTCCCCATGTATTCAAACCGATGGTCATAACAACATGCTTAATGTACACAAAATCTACAGTCATGCTTATCAAGTAAGCTACAGCCCAGGCATATGCTGTAATGGTAAACTGGTAATCAGTGAGGACATAAAGCACACTTCCAGCAAAGATGGTTCCAAGAGAGATCCATGTCTTGAATGAAGGCCATGGTTTGTGTAAGAACAAGGTCTCTCCTATTGCAACAAAGAAAGGGACTACTGAACGAAAAACGATGAAAGTATCAACATTGGCATGAAGTAACAGCTCACTGTTGGTAAAAAGTGAGAGGTAAAACATGATGGCAGCAGGGAGGAATCGCCACATGGTCAGGAGATCAAGTGAATCATGCTCAAGAAACTTCAACCAACCACAAATAAAGACTCCAGCAGCACTAGTGAAATACTGCAAAGCAGTTAGTGCCCCAGGATAAGGGAATTTCATGACAGCCCACTTGTTAATTATAGAGAGAAGGCCTGCTGAAATACAATATCCAGAAGCTACACCAAATATGGAGCTCTGTTGAAGCAGGCCACTGTACCAGGTGGCTTTAATTTCATTACATATTTGATCCTCAGTAACTTTAGGATTCTCCTCATCATTAGACATCTGATAGGCAGCAGTATTCCAGACATAACAAACCACAGAGTCAGTTTAGAAGAGTCATTATGGACTGTCCTAGTAACAATTCAAGAAGGGGAAAACTTGCAGCCATTCAAAGGCCATAATAGACACCAAACAATAAGCAAATCTCAGATATCCTGTGGTGAATGTGATAAAATAAAGATTTCCACAAAGAAGTTCCAAACAGGCTTTGGGATCAATCTTATCCTTAACAAGTCACAGCAAATAACCTAGGTCTTGAAAAAGTAATAGTAAAAAAAGCCTTTGAGTTCATAACAGGGTATTATCATTATCTGAAAATAAGGTCTTCACTTTTAATCTGCCAACAATGACGAATGACAGATTATTGAAATACATAAATAGTGAGAAGTCCCCTGAGAATGGTCTTTTTAAAGGATATCAAGGACTGCGTTTGATCACATAAATCTACTTGGACATTGTAGAGAAATTCAAATCATAATATCAAATTGTTGGATGAAAAAACAACAAACTGATAAATAAGCATGAATTTAATCCTTATTTAATCACTAATAGCATGACTGCCAAGTATTAATATCGCATTCACATAACTATTACAGCCATAAATATAATTATCAAACTACAAAATTTCCTCTTTCAGCAACTCTTCAGATAAAAAACGTGATCTTTCAACTTTTTTCCAACTGCTAAAATTCAATCATATATATATATATATATATATATATATATAAAATTGCACAAAGCAGAACACGGAAAGCCATCAAAATACTCGACAATTCAGCAAAGAAGCCTCACTTGACTAGCTAGATTACTAATAAGACACGAGTTTAACTTCCACTTCCTCACCTCTCATAACACCAGTAACCACTATTTGGACAAATTCCCTGAGCCCATTTCTCTAACACAACCTTTTCCCTCATCCAATTTTCCCAATCCCCATTCAATTCTCACATATTATCTTACTGCTGAGCCTAATTCACGTTCCCAAATATAAATCCACCTCTAAACTTGATATGACAGTAAAGGGATCAAGAATTGAAATCTCAGCCAGAATAAACTCTAACAAAATACAGACTCAGCGCAATGCATTAGTAAGTACCCTTGCGCTCCAAGTTTCCAGAAGCCTCGATTTTCCAAACAGAAGAAACACTAACCCACGAATCAAAAGAAATGGAAGCAACGATGGAGAGAAAAACTACCTCTGGATCTCGCAATCTCTGCAGATTTGGCTACGCTCTACACTCTTAGGTTGTTTAAGGAAGAGGGTATAGTGAGCCGCAAAGAAGAGCAACGAAGGGATTAAAAAGATTGGAGCTTTGGTTAGCGAGGGAGACAAGGAAGGCTTTTTGTATTGATTTTTAATTCGATTGAACAAAAGCTGTCAGCAAGTAACTGAATCAGCAAGTTGGTACTCTGTCTAGGAAAACTTGCAATTTGACTCATTTAAGATTTTAAGTTAGAGTTTTAAATTTATGATACACGAGACATTAATCAAACACGTGTTCTGCTACCTTCCCGGTTACACAATGGCGAGACTTTCAACTTGCCATCCTTCGAAACACCCCGAATTATAGTAATCAAACTCTCAACTTGCCATCCTGGGTCCTGCCTAATGTTATACATTTGCGTAATAGTCTTCCTTCTTTGGATGAGTCATTTAAGATCCCCATATGGGCTTCACAGACTATATCACTGGGTAACAGAGGAAATAGTTGACGCTTTACATGTATTAAATCTTATGTACTTGCTTCATTTCACACTCAACTTATGAGATGTGAGGTTCAGAAGATGACGAAGGAGATATCTGGCAGCAGTCTATCACATTCAAACCGAAGGAAACATTATGGTTATACCAACATAAAGAAACACACAGTTAGAAGTTTACCTTGCATCTGCTGCTAAATTTGACTCTTTGGGACATCTCCATTGGAAGATTTTATGTTTTGGTCAATGCTTCCAGCCTGTTGACGAGAAAGATCTTCTGTCTAATATTACTCTATCTTATTCTATCTTACAGAATCTCAATTATTTATTTTACGGGACTTACGCGGGATTCATGCGAGATTCACATAAATAAATAACTGAGATTCATTGAACACAATAAGACACTATAATATTGGACAGAAGATCTGGACTCCTTATTCATACAATCTTACGTTAAGTAGAATGAAATTAAAACCTTGTTTAACGTAAACCTGCAGTAATCTTATAACTCTTTCTTTGGTTGTTCGTCGTTAAGTTCACTTTCACATTCAGACGCCACCATTCTTTTTCATTAGCTCAATTTCAATTAACAAAATTCTAATTAATTGATTTTAAAGTTAATTTCAACTCAAATTTTTAAAAATATTAAAATTGATTTGAAAGACATAATTTAAACTCAAATTAATTTTTTAAAAAATTATAGGATATAACAAGTGTAGCAAATTTAAAATTGATATCTCACAATCGTAAAATTCTAATATTATATTAAATTATAATTTAAAATTGAGATCTCTCAAATATTAAATATAATACTAATTTTATGATGTAAAAAACCCATCATTTATTGGACGATTTTAAATAAAATTTTAACCAAATTAGTTGACAAACATAGATTATATTTTGTTTTAAAATTTCCAAATAATCAAAAAATTAATCATGCAAATGATGCTTTTGGACTATTTCATGTTTGGATCCAAAGAACTTTGGACTCATAAAAAAAGAGATCGGGCGGAATTTATGAACATATGTTTAGCAATTGGGCCTGTTTTGCTAAAGTCTAAGGCCCAGATTAATCGGGCCAAGGGTTGGAAATTTTGAACCCTATCGGGCCAGGGGTTGAGCTCTGGCTAGGACTGTTCCGGTTTATCAGGCCAGGCCGGAAGGATTAAGAGCGAGAAAACGACGTCATAAACAATATTTTTTAATTGTGATTATATTTTAGTGTTAGTACTTAGTACATTTAAAAATTGCAGCAATTTACTGTTATTAAGCATAAGTTCCACGTCAGACTCACTCACCGCCTAATTGAGACAAAAGAAGCCAATCTCAACCGTCAACTTCTTTAAGCTCTGCTACTGCCTGTTCTTAGATTATCCAGATTCAGGTAATTCGCTTGGTTCATGCAAATGCTGACGGTGTCACTTTTTTCCTCATTGATTTGTAGTTTGTCAAAGGAGGGTTTCCTATAGATTCTGTTGTCTTTTGGTTTTTTTCAATGGTCTCTGTTCAGATGTAGATCCCACTCTTTTAATTGCATGATTAGTTTCCAGTGGCTTGGTCAAGGTATTTGCATCTGTTCATGTTTTGGCTTTATGGCCTTTTATTTCTTTATTGGATTCTTTTCTTCGATGTGTAGTCTTGTCACAATATAATAATGACATACATTTGGATTGATGTGAAATTTCTCCTTTTTTTCTTTCCACTTGGCAAATTTTCAACGAATGATGATTGGTTGACATGGGCTCTTCTTCATCTTCTTCAGTTTTTTTAATAATGGCTTCTAACTGAATCTCTCTCATGATTTAATGATTTATGGAGTTCCTCTTCAGGTGCATAAATAATACTTGGTCTAAGGTTTAGTTTACCTGCTATAATTTTGTTTCAACCAAGCATATTGTTCGAATTTGGTGGGTCTTACCCAGAAATTCAAGACCTTCCCACGTTATCTTTGCCCTTCTTTAACAATGCTATTTCGTCTGTTTTCCAGGTTGAACTTAGTCCTCCAGCATTTTCTTTGATTTGGGTTCTGAAGTAGAGTTCCTGATCTTTTGCTTGGTTGCTGTTTCTGGTTCTAACCAGTGTTGTTTGGTAAAACATGGTTCTTGGGTTGAGATCGAAAAACAAGAAAGGCAATTCGGTGCAGATCGATTACTACATCCACGTACAGGAAATCAAGCCTTGGCCACCTTCACAGAATCTAAAATCAACTCAATCCATTGTGTTCCAATGGGAAAATGGCGATCGAAATTATGGTTCTTTCATTGCCAGTTTTGAAGATGGGAAATTTGTCAGCGAGTCCTTTAGGCTTCCAGTTACATTATGTTGGGAAAACTCTAAGAAAGTCAAAAGTTTCCATAGAAACTACCTAGAATTCAACTTGTATGAACCTAAGAAGGACAGGGCAACAAAAGGTCAACCTCTGGGATCTGCTGTTATAAATCTAGCAGATTTTGGAATCATTGAGGACAATGCAATTATAAGTGCGCCAATCAGTTTGAAGAAGAATTATAAGGGCAACGTACAGCCAGTTCTTTATATTAATATTCGTCCACTTGATAGTGAAAAGTCCACTTTGTCTAAAGGGGTCTCGTTGGAAAAGGATGGAAGTGAATCTGTTTCGGAAGTTACCAATGAAGATAGTGAGATTGCATCATTTACTGATGATGATTCCTCTTATGTTGTGGAGTCTAGCAAAAGTTCACCAGGTCAAGAATATCAGGTACTCTTTTCGATTGTTACCATTTCACTCATTGGTCCGTTCTTTTATTGTTATGTTTCGCAAGCTTTGGTGATTATAGCTGTTAAATTGGAAGAGTTCGCAAAATGTGTCTTAAAACATACCGAGTAGCGGTACTTTTAAAGAAACTTGGGTTTATGAACTTGAGGTCATAAAGTTTGAATTCCTAATTGAGTATAGATGTTGAGCACTCAAACCTCTGACAACAATTTGCCATTTAACTGCAACGTACAGAATGAACTCAAAGCCAGCCATTTCATACCTATGTATGTTGCTGTAGGAGCTATTGTTCATTCCATTCATCCAAATATCTCCACATTACTACTACTTAAATTGTATTCTTATTATTGAAGTTTAGAGGACCAGCAATATTAATACTTTCCTTGATCAAGCTTCCTATTTCTTCAGTGAGTAAATAGCAAGTTACATGAATATTACAGAATGGACAAAGGTCAACCCCATATTCATGTGTAGCACCTCCTAACACAGAGGAGAGTACAAAATCAAACCATGCAGGCTCTGTGGAGACTTTTCCCAATAAAGATGCAAACGGAAAAGCTTGGTTGCATGACAGCAGTGAAGCAGAGTTTGCTGTTACCAGTACATCTCACACTAATCTAAGTGGTGTAGAAAGAAGGAAGCAGCAATCCAATGGACAGGATAGGGATATTTCAGCGGGAGATCAACTAGATTTGCAGAAAAAACTTATTGATAAATTGCCTCATGATGCTATGCCAAAGCAGGTACAGTTAAGGAGTAACACTCTTGCAATTAACAGGACTGCAACTGCAGTACAAGCCAATACACGCAGAGATAAACTCAAGCATCTTAAGTCCGTTCAGTTGCAATTTGAGTCGACTGAGAGCATTGAGCCAGTTAGCGATCCCCTATTCCTTGAGAATGCAAAGAAAATTAATTTTTCCGACAATGCACGAAAAGCTGTTAGAAGCAATTCTTCAAGTGAACGAGAATCTTTAGATTACAAAATCAATTCAAAACCAGCTGTTGAAATTAGAGATAAAAGTGTTGGTGAAGCTGCTGATGTCAATAGTGGCCTTAATTCTGTTGATGCAGAGAAAAGTTATTCAGTAAATAAAGTCCAGATTATGAAGAAGGTGAAAGAAAATGATCTTACTCAAAATATACGGGCAGGTGGTACCATTAACATGCCAAGTGGTAAGGAAGAACCCAAAAATAGATTGTTTGGAAACAATGTGGAGTTGGAATCTAAAGTTGAAATCCTTGAGGAAGAGTTGATGGAAGCTGCCGCCCTTGAGGTTGGTCTTTATTCAGTTGTTGCTGAGCATGGAAGCTCCACAAGTAAGGTGCACGCTCCAGCGAGGCGTCTCTCAAGGTTCTATTTTCATGCTTGCAAGGCAAGATCCCAAGCTAAGAGGGCCAGTGCAGCTAGAGCTATCATCTCAGGATTGGTTTTGGTTTCTAAAGCATGTGGAAACGATGTTCCAAGGTATGCAGCAATACCTGTTATTCTGACTTAGAAAAACAAGCTTACAATATGACTTCTATGGATTAATACAGACCACTAATTGATTAAGTGAAATAATATCCCCTGTAATTGCTAATGAGTAACCCTAAGAACCATTTCTGACACTTTCAGTAATATAAGTTTGCTAATTCAAGGATATCTTCCAAGAACATGGAATTGGAGCATACTATAATTTATATTCAGGTGTATAAACGGTTGCTTGACCATCATATTGTATTTTTATTATAAGATTAATCAAAAACTAACTTTCTTGTGCATATTGGTTTAAAGATCCTACCTTCTTTGATCAGATTAACTTTCTGGTTGTCAAATTCAATTGTGATACGAGCAATTGTAAGCCAGACAGCAGAATCTAGAGATGGAAAGGCTTGGCATGAGTCCTCAACGTATGAAGATCCCAAAACCAATGGAAAAGAAAGTTGTGATGAGTGGGAGAAATCTCAAACTTTTATAATGGCATTGGAAAAGTTTGAAGCATGGATCTTCTCTAGAATTGTTGAGTCAATTTGGTGGCAGGTCAAATCTCAGTTCTTTGCCAATTCTGCATTGAGTTCCCAACTTTCTAGATACTCTGGCATGTGGACCATGCTCACGCAATTTTTCCTTTTGTGTTCTTCAGACCCTGACTCCACATATGCAGTCAACTGCACTGAAGGGTTCAAACTCAAAGAAGCACCACTCTAGAAGGAATGGACTGGGGGATCAAGAACAGGGGAATTTTGCAATTGATCTATGGAAGAGGGCTTTCAAGGATGCATGTGAAAGGCTTTGCCCTATCCGAGCAGGGGGCCATGAGTGTGGCTGCTTGCCTGTCTTAGCTAGATTGGTAAGCTTTTAAATTTTTAATTTTGTTTCTCAGAGTAGAGTATATGTTCTTATTTTATGTTAATCGAGAAGGAGAAGATTTTCAACTTTGTCATTCTTAAGCATTCTTTTTCTGAAACTTGATCTTATAGGCATGCCACTAATGAGTGATAAGTGTAAATTTCCAATAGATTTTGAAGTGTATTCATTAATATACTAAACAAGATTGTTCCTCACTTCTAAGCCTTACCCTTTATGACCCTTGAAGCAATTTTAAAGGTTTTATTTTGCAAATCAATTTCTCACTGCCTGATAGAAAAATGACATTTTTTATGTTCTTACTAATAGGTAATGGAGCAGTTGGTTGGTAGATTGGATGTGGCAATGTTAAATGCCATTCTTCGTGAATCAGCTGAAGACATGCCAACAGATCCAGTTTCGGATCCTATCTGTGATCCAAAGGTTCTTCCAGTACCAGCTGGAAAGTTTAGCTTTGGGGCTGGTGCACAACTGAAAAATGCAGTGAGTAC
This sequence comes from Erythroxylum novogranatense, assembly GCA_029891385.1. Lineage (NCBI taxonomy): Eukaryota > Viridiplantae > Streptophyta > Magnoliopsida > Malpighiales > Erythroxylaceae > Erythroxylum > Erythroxylum novogranatense. The sequence continues at coordinate 200,093 of JAIWQS010000203.1, forward strand.
TTAGAATGATTTTAAGGTTGTGTATTGCTTAGAATTTGTGTTATGGTTAGTTTATACATTGTATAATGCTATGCTATGTACCCCAAGTCTGGATATCAGCTCCTTGGTTGCTTGGAAAGGCTTGTTAACCACAGGGTCAAACTCAAGCTTGTCACTCAGAGGAGTTTATCCTGTCCTGTACATTCCAACATCTTTCGATCAATAGTCCCCTCATTCTATCCACCGTGAAATATAGCCTGACAGTAGTCGAACTTGGTTCACCTCTTTTACATTTCGATCAAGGAAGTCGAAAATCAATTGATAGAAATTGCTTAAAAATATGGTTGGTGTAATTTCAGTCTTTCTGTTTCTATCTGCATTGTTAACAGATCCGTTATCCAAGTTGAGAGAGATAAATTGAACAAGTATGGCCACCCCCTATTGAGCTGTACTATTAAACCTAAATTGGGGTTATCTGTCAAGAATTTTGGTAGAGCAGTTTATGAATGTCAAGTAGGGCTAAATGATAATTCAAGTAGAAATCGTACAGTTACTTTTTCAAGTTTGTAAGAACTGGTTCCTTAACTGCTAATAAATTCTCTGTGATGTGGATGATGGAAGTAGTCATGAAAAATCAGAACTTCTTTGTTTTGATTGAGAATTTCCTGTTTGTTTATTTCTCCAGGTTGGAAACTGGTCCAGATGGCTTACAGATTTGTTTGGAATAGAAGATGATGACTCTCTAGAACACCAGGATGAAACTAATGGCAGCAGGTTAGAATGTGAGGCATCCTTCAAGGCTTTCAATCTTCTCAAAGCATTGAGTGACCTAATGATGCTTCCATTCGAGATGCTTGCAGATAGGTCTACTAGGAAAGAGGTGTGATCCTTGGATACTTTTTTTTTTCTCTTATGCCTTTTGGATCGTTGTATGTATCTTAGGTATCCCCTTCATCTATAATTGTAGGTATGCCCAACATTTGGTACACCATTGATCAAGAGGTTGCTGAACAATTTTGTCCCGGATGAATTTAACCCAAATCCTCTACCCACCGCAATTCTTGAGGCCCTGGATTCGGAGGTTAGTTCACCATTATGTTAGTCATTCTGCATTGTCCTCTCCAGAGTGACTGATTTCTTCTTGATTGATGACTTCCTTTGGCTGATTATTATGACTAACTTGAGTTGTCACTATGAATTAGCTAATGTATTCTCTGGTCTTTGTAATACTATTTTAGGATCTTGTTGAGGAAACGGGGGAATCAATTAAAATCTTTCCCATAAATGCTACTCCCACAATCTATTCCCCACCTCCTGCGTGTTCATTACAGAACATTATAGGAGACTTCCGAAGTCAAATGTTGAAGAGGAGTGGATCAACATTGCTACAAAAATCGTATACGAGTGATGATGAGCTTGAGGAATTGGATTCACCTATGAACTCCATAATAATGGACAACTCTAGGACTTCTCCTGCTTCTTCAACAACCTCAAGTTGGATGGACAAGGGGAAGTGGAGCAGAAAAGTTGTCAGATATCATCTCCTTCAGGAAGCGTGGAAGGATAGTGAATAGTGTTAGTTCTCTCTCTCCCTTCCTCTGTTTTGTACACAGAAGCACGAGTTTAATATTTATCACGAATAGTCAATTTTGTTTCATTTAAGAGGTAAACAGAAACTGGCAATTTAATACCAGAATAAGCTTATTATTTCTGTTGTCACTGTGGTGAAATGCAGTTCATAATGTTAACGAAGTTGAGTGAAACCTTGGTTAATTTGTTCCACTTTCAAGAACACATTGTCAAAAAACCATTTTCACTACAAGCAAACTTTTCCCAGATTCATAGGATTTACGTTTCAGGTTTTAATGTTTTAAGTGATGCTGGCGTTTCTTTTCCAATGTACCCAAATGGAAAAGTCATTCCTTTTTATCCAAATGAGTTATCTGGTTATCCTAAAGCTCTGTAGAATTGATTATCTTTTGAATGGAATGGAAGTGATAGGACTAACAGAAGTAAAAGAAGCCAGGATCTGCAATTTGTACCATACTCTTGGTCGAAATCAGCTATCGCTTTGATGTTAATACACTCTGGAAATGGAAACTGGTAAACATTTACGTGTGGAAGTTTGCAATATAGCTGAAGGTAACTATAAAAGTTCCAAGGTCTCATATGCCAGATTGTTGGCGTGCATGAAGAGGTACCACAGGGATACCGAATTGTTCCGAATTTACAATTTCAGGATATAGGAACCTAATTGGAGGAATCACAACACAAGCATAATTCAGTAGAATTGCATAGTTTCTTATGTTAGTAAATAAAATAACCGTAAGAAAAAGGAATTTTGTTTTACAATTTTCTAAATTTACTTAGGATACGATTGATTGATGACAGGTTAGGTTGAATTCGGATCCAATCTTAAACAAAATTTTTGAACTTAGTTTGGAATTATCAAATCCAAATAATTAAGTCTGAATTCATAGTCTAAATCTAATCAAATTTTGTTTGCTTTGTCAAATTCGATTCAAGATGAGTCGGATTGAGACTAATTTATTATGATTGGTCGACTATGAGATTTATTTTAAAATTTTAATATTGGTATAAAATATAAATAATTTATTGACTCATTTATTAAAATAAAATAAATATAAATTTGTTTTTGAAATAAAAATGCAATCTTTTACAATAATACATGAAAAGTATTATTCTAATTCATAAAAATTAAATTAGATAAATAAAGATTCAAATAATATACTATTATAAGAATATTAATTAATCTAAAATAAAATAATTATAAAAATCTGTAAGCAAAGAATGAAGGCTAATGATTGTTAACTAAAACTAATCCATTTGAAATAATAATAAGCAAATTGGCTAATTAATGGTAACAAAGAATTTAATTAATTGTTTTAATAAATATTATAAATTAATATAAATTAATTAAAACAACTGAAAATTAGGAAAAGAACAAATTGTTTTCAATTTTTCATTCTACCTTTAATTATCTCATGACTAAAGAAAATTAATTTTGATGTAAGCAAAGACAAATTGTGAGACCGTCTGATGTTAGATGTCTGAGCTCTAAGTTTGATTGATCTGCAAGCAACCAATCATTGAAAGGAATCACCTAGAATTACTAACGTAGTGCCTGTTTGGTTCAGCTTTTGGAGACTCCAAAAGTACTTTTTTTTACGGCAAAAGCTATTTTTGAGAAAAGATGTGTGTTTGGCTAGAAACTTCAAAAGCACTTTTTGTTAGAGTAGTGCTCAAGGCAATCGCTTTTAGCGCATTTTGTATAAATTTGTCACAGCCTTTATGAATAAATAAAGAAAGGCATATTTCATTAACTCATTGCTCATTATTTATGAATGAATATTGATCTATAAACAACTTAATGAAGTCCATGATATATGACATAGCATGAAGGAAATTGTGATGCGATCATACTCTCGAGATTCCTATCATGTGCAATTATATCAAGATTCTAAATTATCCCCATCATAGGATTACCGAGACCGGACATCGATAATCTGGAAAGACTAGCACATCTCAAGCTCCTTGATGTGATCAAGCAGTGGATCTCAGAAACTATAAATATGAGATATTTAGGGTTGAGATGTGGATGCTTACTAGAGGTAGTAAGGACATTGGATGACCTGCTATGAGATCATCACATGGATGTCCTATTCTAATGTCAGTGATAATCTCATCATAGCAATGGTGCAAGCATCCTTAGACTTGAGGTGCTCAATGATATCTTGGATACTGATTTTGTGCTTTGACTCCATTCCTTGTTACCTTACAGAGGTCGCTCATAGGGTGATGCTTGGGTACATCTTGAGGTATTCGCAGGTAATTGAGTAGCCAATAAAGGATTCACCACTTCTGTGATAGCAGAAGATGATACCCATGGCCTCTTGTCAGGGTCATTACTTGGAAATCTCTGGCCGGAGTATATATGTCATGATGAGTGTCTTCAGTGACATATAAAGTAATGAGTCCCAGGACAAGAACTGATATCACTTAGACTAGATTTGACGTAGTCAGTCTAGAAAGAGTTGACACTTTGCCCATACTCATAACCAAGTGGGGTATAGCGTGGTGAAAGGACGAATTGCACGGTAATTGTCTATGGAAAGGTTCGTGATATGGTTCATGATGAATACATGTTTATTCGTCAAACCAATTACTTTCCGATCAATTGAGGGTCATGATGTGTTGCTAGATACCGCTCATGACTTGTTCAGATTAAGTGTTAATCTAAGTGGCCAACATAACCGGGAACCTAATGGGTCACACGTATAAGAGTGTCTCGGAGAATTCGTAAAATAGTTTTGGACAGAGTTCCAATATATGAAGAGCAAAAAGATTAAATAGATCCCGATTAGATCGAGATATGTCCCGATGAGATCGCGACATCGATATTCATTGAAAACGTTTAGGTGGTTTTTCCATCTGGGACTTAAGAGGCCGGTAGGACCAACCCAGTGTGATTGGACCACTTCAGATTTATATATACATATATATATGTTATTAATTAATTAAATAATATATATATATATATATATATATATATATATATATGTTGAATACGTGGGAGGATGGAAGAAGCATTTAGAACACTTAGAGCCACCCAGTGACCCTCACCAGGATCCGATTGGTATCTGCTCGTAACACTTAGAGCATATGATACATCGGGTCTCGTATATAGCATAGCGTATATGATAGATCCTACCGCAGATGCATACGGATCATATTCATGCGCATCCTCTCATCTTGTGTCTTAGGACACATAGATTTCGAGTGTTATCCCATGAGTCACGGAAGGTACCTCTCTTGGATTGCTCCATGCTAAACCTCTTTAGCATCTTGTCTATGTACATTGATTGTGAAAGACCAAGCAACCTTTTTGATCTATCTCTATAGATTCTTATCCCAAGGATATAAGTTGCTTCACCAAGGTCTTTCATGGCAAATTATTTGGACAACCAAATCTTAACGATTGTAGCATGTAGACATCGTTTTTAGCAATAATATGTCATCTACATACAACACAAGGAATACGATTGCAGTCCCACTAACCTTCTTATACACATAGTATTCATCTAGATTTTGTGAGAAACCAAACTCTTTGATTACCTCATCAAAACGGATGTTCCAACTCCTGGATGCTTGTTTCAATCCATAGATGGATTTCTGAAGCTTACATACCTTTTCGCCATCATAGGAGGTGAAGCCCTCAGGTTGTGTCATATATACATCCTCAGCTAGATTTCCATTTAGGAAAGCTGTCTTCACATCCATTTGTCATATCTCATAATCATAATGAGTGGCAATGGCTAGGAGTATCCTAATGAATTTAAGATTCACATTGGGTCAAGGTCTCGTCATAGTCAACTCCTTGTCTTTGACGAAAACCTTTAGCCACAAGCCTTGCTTTATAGGTAATTACATTACCATCCATGTCGGTTTTCTTTTGAAAACCCATTTACACCCTATGGGTTTGATTCCTTGGTGCCTCAACCAAAGTCCATACTTGGTTTTCATACATGGAATCCATTTCACCTTCATGGCTTCAAGTCATTTCTCCGACTCGAACTCTTTCGTAACCTCTTCGTAGTGGTAGCTCATTATCTTCTATGAAAGAATACGTCATTCTGTTCACTCACAAGAAATCCATCTCTAGAACAGAGCGTATCCTACGTAACCTCACGAACTTCGTGTGTTGTAGAAGGTTGAATCACATTTCATCCGTATGAGTCACGCTTGTGGTCGAGCGATTGATCTCGCTCTGTCGAGCATCTTGAACTTCTTCAAGTTCTATTTTGCTCCCACCGCCTTCTTGTAAAAGAAACTCATTCTCTAAAGACAGCATGCTTTGAAACAAACACCTTTGTTTCTCAAAGAATGTAGAATTGATATCCCATTGTTTTTTAGGATATCCTACGAACAAACACTTGTCGATTTTGCATCAAGTTTATCCGACCGTGTCCGCTTCACATAAGGGGACAACCCCAAACTTTCAAATGAGTGAGATAGGGTCTTTGTTAGTCCACATCTCGTATGGAGTAACTTCAACTGTCTTTGATGGAACTCATTTAGCAAGTAACAAATCTCGATTGCAGATACCCCCAAAAGGATTTTGGTAACTTTGCAAAGCCCATCATCGATCGTACCATGTCTAACAAGGTTCGATTTCTCCTTTCTCGCCACACCATTATCTTTGTGGTGTGTAAGGAGGAGTCCATTGAGATAAAATCTCATTATCTCGAGATAATCCAAAACTCTTGGTCTAAGTATTCCCACCACGATCCGATCGTAATGTCTTCATACCTTTACCAAGTTGGTTTTCTACATTTCGAATAGTTTGAACTTTTCAAATGCTTGATTTGTATCTCATCGACATAAGTACCCATATCGAGAATAATCATCGATAAAGGTAATGAAGTAAAGACAACCACTTCGCATGGATGGACATCGGACCACATACATCCGAATGTATTAGGTCTAATACTCCATTCGCCGCTCACCCTTTCCTTAAAGGGTAACTTAGTCATCTTGCCTAATAAACAAGATTCACATGTGTCATATGATTCATAATCAAATGACCTAAACTTCCATTCTTATGGAGCTTAGCTACGCTCTCTCATTTATATGGCCAAGCGACAATGCCATAAGTAAGTTGATTTTAAATTATCTCGCTTATGTCTTTTCGTGTCATTGACATTCATAATTGGATGTGACATATCTAATATGTAAATTTCATTGCATAATGTATCGTACCATAAAGTATTCCATTCAAACTAATAGAACAACCATTGTTACTAAAAGTCAAATGGAAACCAATTCTATTTAAACAAGAAATGCATAATATGTTCTTTGTTAATACAAGTACAAAATAACATTCATCCAATTTAATTACAAGCCAAATGGGAGTGACAAAAGTAAGTGTTTACACTAATGCAGCAACTCTTGCTCCATTTCCCACACGCAGTCTAGTTCTCCTTCACGAGTCAGCTCATCGTCCCTCGAGGTCCTGCATATCATTGCATATTTGTGAGCCACAACCGTATCTAATACCCATATGTTATGGTCGAAACAATATTAACCTCAATGACAAACATACCGAAGAAGTCGAGGCATCCGATGCCTTCTTCGCTTCAATTCTTCCAGATAGACTTTACTGATTACGCCCAAAGAGCTGCCTTGCCACAATGGAAGCAAGTCCTTTTGGTGCGATCTCTTTGGTTTTCTTCTTTCTTTGTACTTCCTTTTGGTTTCTTAGACATTTTTCCTTTAGATTCTTTTTTTGAACCGAAGAAGAAGCCACCATTAGCACTTCGCTACTATCCTTCTTGATAGATTGTCATTGTCTTGAGAAGATTGATCAACTCGAGGATTGTCGTGGATATTTGGTTCATCCGATAGTTTAACACAAACCGTGAATAACTATCGACAATCCAACTAGAATTAAGTCAACACTTAATTCATAATCCATAACAAAACCTAAGACGGCCAACCTCTCAATATACTCATTCATCTTCAAAGGCATCTTGACCGCAGATGAACCCGAGTCATCTTAGTAGTGAAATGTAACTTCGAGGTCTCGAACCTTTCGCATCGAGCTTGCTCATCAAACAGCTCCTAAGATGAAACACTATGGTATGAGCATCCATAGACTCACGCCGCTTCGCAGCTCTGGTGACATCGAGGCAAGCATAATACAGTAGCCATGTCACGCGTCTTTAATATGCTACGATATGCTTTCGATCCTCATCAAGCATCAAAAGCAGTGGATCGAAGTGGAACATCTAGGATATAGCCAGGCCTCGGACACGAGAACAATTTCATATTTCTCACCAATCGAGAAAATTTGGTCCAGCTTAATTTGTTCGAGTCCATAAGTGAGCGCAAATTCACACTGGAAGTCATCTTCAATAACCTATAGGGAAAAGAGAGAAAAAATGTTAGAATAGAATTACATGCATGATCATAAGGACTTGAATGACATGCATATGGCTCCCACTAGTTTCAAAGAATACATAACCCTCAATACGAATCCAAGAAACATTATGACAAAATGTCCTAGTGGGTCGATATCCGACATTGCTAAGGATAACCTTGGGTTTACCCAACAAGCCACCTTAGGTCAATCGGTAGGTATCGATCATACCAATTGCATCATAGATATCTGACATTTCTAAAAATGATCTTGGGTTTACCCAACAAGCAACCTTAGATCTATCGGCAGGTATCGATCATACCATTTGATTCATAGATGCAACTATCGACTAGTGCTATCAACTCATGATGTATGCACACTCATTGGGTTATCAACTCGACGCGCGTACATCCGATGTACACTACCCAATTTCGCCTCGTCCACGCTGACCTTGAGTTTACTCAACAAATCAACGCTTCTAGTGAAAACCGACCCATTAATCGAAAATCTTATTTTCATGGTTCGAATATATCCAGATAGAGCGAGCTTGGGTTTACCTAATAACCCAACTCTATAAGAACTCCGGTTCTCCCCATATTAATGGAAGGCGTTAGTTTTCATATGATGTGTGAGGGTTTTCGGTCTCATCTTTTCTTCTCCAAGGTGTAGGATTATAGTCACCATGACTATATGGAATGAGTTAGGTATTTCATCAATCACATTGAGTCTATACCTAAAATCATCCATCATCCCACCTTTGATGTTGTTGTAGTCGATGGTGCATGTTCTAGTCGACCGTGTACGTGCGGCCGATTACGCACCGATCGACTAGAACTTATGCTAGTCGACTACTTTAGGTTACTGTGCACATTCCAGTCGACTGGAATGGATTACTGTGCACTTTCCAGTCGACTGGTTCATGTTCTAGTCGACTGGAATGGACGTGCCAGTCGACTGATTTTTGGCCTACTATCTAATCGGCTAATTTCTCAATCCGTGTAGTTCAAATTCACGATACCAAGTGTAATATCCTTTATTATGATGTACCAATGAAACACTTTCATTGTACCATGCTTACCATATATAGTCAAACTATACATGAAACTTGAAATTGATGAATACACTCTTATTCATTTAGATTTCCAAATAATTTGAGAATATCAAATTATCACCCTAAGTATCTCTAGGTAGTGTAAACTTTATCAAGACTATTTCGGCAGCTGTCACAAAATTTGTGACGGCCAAAACAATCAAGATAAGGGAATATACTAACGAGACGCTAATGAGACATTTGACATCCTAAATTGTTTGGAAACCCGATTTTAAGAAAATCATTTAGCAAGCATACAACATCAATATAACACATTTTTAATCACATTAAAATGATCCAAGGCATTGAATTGAGAAATACACAATTTTTCATTTCAAACAAAATACTCCAAAGAATTTTCTCAAACCGCCAAGCTCGTGTTTTGCTTGAAAAACTCATGAAACAATTTCAATAAATTCGACCGTTAGGTTCTCCGATCTCTGCGTGGATACCGTTAGAGACGGTCTCCTATGGCCGTTAGGTTTGAGTTTGTTGTATGTACACATGGATCCCGACTTTCGGAAGGTCCCGAACAAATATTTTGTTTTCCGCAACGTGGGCATGTGATGCTCACACGGGATTTTCCTACACTTTTGAAGTAAAAATAGCTTTTGAAAAAGCTAAAATACAGCTTTTTGAAAAGCTAAAATTTGAGCTTTTCGAAAAGCCCAAATTTGAGCTTTTTCGAAGTTGATTTTTGTCGATTCCACGATATATCGATTTTAAATCGTCTCTTTCGCTTCCACCCCAAGATATGCTCCGAAGTTAATCTTGATGTGTTGCGACGTATGGACCCAAAGATGCTTCCGACGCCGAGCCTCACCGGTGACTCGTCCTTGCCAAGAGGATAATGCCAAAGGTTACAAATGTACATCCCCAATAAGTCATCGCTTTTTTTGCTAGATATTTCTAATCTCGAGTGACTCACTAGACATTGTCTTCGAGTCACGCTAATTTTCTTTCCCGGTTTCCTTCAGGTTCGCCTCTATCCTCTGGATATATTCCAACGACCAACGTTCTGTTAAAGAGAAGAGAAAGAAAACTACTGCTCTGTTTTAATAACTGTAAAATAGAGTATAACAGAGGCTTTTGGATGCAACTGGGAAATTGAATTTAACTGAATTTTTAAAAGTGATGCACATCACAAACAATCTGATACAGCTATATATAAAAGAAAACAACAACTAACTACCGAAAATAAAGGTGCATTATTAAAACAACTAATTTCATAAAATTTGCTTCCACTAACAGTAACCTTATGACCACGTTTGTACGAGATTAACTCCAACATTCTCCTCCTTAATCTCGTTGTCTTGTTCTCACATCAGCAATACCAATTAATGTACGCAGCTCCTCAAATCTGTCACGCGGCAGCGACTTTGTGAACAAATCTGCAAGCTGCTCCTTGGTGCAAACATATTCTAACTCTATTTCTCCTTTCTGAACACAATCTCGAATGAAATGAGCCTTTATATCAATGTGTTTACTCTTGTGATGATGAATTGGGTTCTTCGCAAGAGCTATTGCATATTTGTTATCAACTTTGAGCATCACATCTACTGGCTTTCTTCCTTTTAACTCTTCAATCAATCTTCTAATCCAAATGCCTTGACAAACACCAGCTGTCGCTGCTACGTATTCAGCTTCACATGATGAAAGTGCGACAGTTTTCAGCTTCTGTGAGCTCCAAGTGATTGGGTTTTCACCAAGGAAGAAGATTACACCTGTGGTACTTTTCCGATCATCGACATCTCCCGCCAAGTCACTATATCGCATAACCCATCGACTTGTAACTTTCTTTGTCACTTGAATACCGCAACCAAAACTCAAGGTTCCTTTAAGGTAGCGTAAAATCGCTTTATCACGCCATATGTATTTCGCTGGTGTTTCTATGAAACGACTAGCTACTCCAACCGAGTAAGCTAAATCAGTCTTGTATTAACCAAATACCTCAAGCTACCAATCACACTCCTATACAACGTTGCATCAACAGTTGGCTTTCATCCGTCTCCGCTCAACTTCTTCTTGAATCCATTGGAACCTCGCACTAATTGCATTTCGACATGCCCATCTTTTCAAGAATTTTTCAGCGACCTTTCTTGACTAAGAGTGATACCATTTGGGTGTTGCCTTACTTCGATACCCAAATAATAACTTAATTTGCCAAGATCACTCATGTCAAATACCTTCTTCATCTGCTCCTTGAAGTTCCTTATTTCTTCTGGTTTTGAACCTGTAATAATTAAATCATCGACATAAATGCCAACAATCTGAACATTCTCACCTTTGTGCTTCTTGTACACAGCGTGCTCAAGGGTGCATCTAGTGTAACCAAATTCTTGCAAACACTGATCCATTTTGGAGTTCCAGGCTCTCGGCGCTTGTTCCAAGCCAGAAAGAGCTTTCTCAATTTCAAGACTTTACTTTCTTTTCCATGCTCCATATAACCCGTTGGTTGAGTTACATAGATATCTTCTTTAATTCTCCGCTCAAAACGCTGATTTTACATCCATATGTTCAACATTCCACCCTTTCGAAAATTTATACCAATAATAGCCTCACAGCTTCCATGCGAGCAACCGCGCAAAAACTTCTTCGTAATCTACCTTTTCTTGAACATACCCTTCGTCACTAGTCTCGCTTTATGCTTGACTATCTCACCCATTGGATTTTCTTCACTTTGAACACCCATTTCAATCCAATGGGTTTAATTCCTTCGACAAATCTGCAAAACACCAAGTTTTGTTTTTCTTTATTGCTTCAATTTCCTCTAACATGGCTTGTCTCCATTTTTCATCACGAGTAGCCTCCTCATAAGTAGTTGGTTCTTCTGCTGATAAAAAAAATAATTCAAGGTCAGTTCTATCATAAATTTCTTGCAGCGATTTCAGCCCTCTTGGACCCACTTCACTACTTTTAGATGAGGATTGGCTTTCACTTTCAACATCTATTTGGCTCTGAGGTGTGGCAGGAAGTTCAGGTTCCACTCGTTGTTCTGTTAAAGATTCAGAAAACGTCACAACAAGCGATCTTTGGTCAGCGTAAGTTGAACCTGCATCAGGAATTTCCCAAATCCATTTCTCCTCCTCCTGAAAATGGACATCACGGCCACCACTACCATTTTGTTTTCTAGGTTGAACAAACGGTATGCTTTTGACCCGCTTTCATAGCCGACTGTAATCATCTTTGAACTCCTGTCATCAAGTTTTTTAGATGTGTACCTAAAGTTTTTACATAGGCAACACATCCAAAACTCGTGATATGATGAACCTTCGGTTTCGGTTGTGCCATGCTTGATAAGGAGTCATATTCACCACACCTTTCGTAGGGATCTGCTCGAATATAAAAATCGTCTTTCCGCTTCTACCCGTAAAATTGCAGAACTTCTCTTTCTTTCAAAGCAGACAACGTATCATCTCCACCACTGCCCTATTTCTCCTCTCCACTATTCCGTTTTATTGAGGGGAATAAGGAGCAGTGAGTTGTCTTCGAATTCCACGAGTTTCACAAAACAATTTAAACTCTTTGGATGTGAATTCCCCTCCCCTATCTGTTCTTAGAATTTTTAACTTCAAACCATATTCTAATTCAGCTTCATTCAAAATTTTGTTGAATGCAGATAGAGCTTCATCTTTAGATTTCAAAACTTCAAGCCACATAAAACGACTATAATCATCAATAATCAACAGAAAATACCTGTTTCCACTAGTTGTTGTTGGTGAAATGGGTCCACAAATATCACCGTGCATCAGCTCCAACGATTGTGTAGCTTGAAATACTGAACAACTTTGGGAAGCTGGATCTGGTTTGTTTGCGAATTTGCATCCTTCATGAGTCAAGTACTGTTCTATTTCGTAAGTTTCTACCATCTCATCTTGCTTCAATTTTCTAGGCTTGGTAATTTAGATGACCAAACCTTGAATGCCGAGTTTTGTTCCATCCAAACGCTGGTCAATAAACACCTTGGTTCTCGCTTGCTTCATCTGCGAGTATAAAGTCGATTTTGGCTCTAGGTACCTTTGCAATCAGTCTACCTTTGATGTAGACTCTAAGGAAACCTCCTCTACAACAACCTTTACTCCATCTTCATCCAAATTGTCCCAAACCGATTATATTTGATTTTAACTTGAATATAAAACACATTTGGCATATAGAATTTACCTCCATTTTACCTTCAAGATCACGGTTCCTCTCCCTTTGATTTCTACCAAAGAACCGCTCCAAATTTGATCATGCTCTTATTCTTTCATCAAGGTCACTCAAACTGATCGAACTCGGTCATGTGGCTACTTGCTCCGTATCATAGTACCAAATTGCTTCATTGGGATCAGATTTGTTTAATAAAATTCAGGAATGACTTTTTCTTCGTTGAGCATCAGCCTTCCTTCTATGTGGATTAACTCTTGTGTTTCGAGCATTAGTAGAGTTGATTCTTCCTCTACAGTTTTCACATAATGAGTTTTCTCATCTTTCTCCTTCTTCGATTCACAATCTGAGGCAAAATGGCCATACTCATTGCAAGCATAGCATCTTACCTTTTTAATGTCGAATTTGGTGTCACGTTGATCATGATTTCTGCCTCCGCTTGATCCTCCTCTACCACGATTTCTGCTTGAACCTCGACCTCTGCCGCGTCCCCTTCCTCGTCCTCGGCTTCCTCCTCGATCTTTGGAACGTTTTTCTGCTGAGTTTGAAGCCTCTTGTTTGGCTTTCCATTCTGCCCAAGTGAGCAAAAGATGTTCATCTCCTTTCTGACTCAGCCCTCTTAGTCTCTCTTCATGAGCTTTTAATGAGCCCGTGATTTCATCAATGGTTTTCTTTGATAAATCACTGAATTCTTCAATTGTTGATGCCAATTGGATGAATTTAGGGGAAACGGTTCATAGCATTTTCTTAACTACGTATTCTTCATCAATGGTCTCACCTAAGCTTCTTAATTTGTTTACAATCGTCGAGATTTTTCCAGTGAAGTTATCTACTGATTCACTGTCATCCATGCGAAGGCTCTCCAATTCCCATCTCAAAGCCTGAACTCTAACCTCTTTCACACGTGATGCACCATGGTTCATTGTCTTTAGTGCCTCCCAGGCTTCTTTTGCCGATTTCTTTGCACCTAATTGCAGTAGCATTTCTTCGCTAATGCCTTGATAGATTCATGCTAGAGCCATTTTATCTTTCGGCGATCAATCTGGTTCGATACCATCGCATCCCACACGCCAGGCCCGCATATACACCTCCATTTTAATTGCCCATGCTGAGTAGTTCGTCTTTGTCAACAGAGGATATTGAAGCGAAACTGTCCCTTCTTTTGTGAACGATCTGGCTTCAACATCTCCTGTCACACTTACGGAAGACTCACTTCGAGGCATATATTTGGGCATAAACAATAGCTCTCATACCAAATGTTAAAGAGAAGAGAAAGAAAACTATCGCCTGCTTTTAATAATCAGAAACAAAGTATAACGAGGCTTTTGGATGCAATCGAAAATTGAATTTAATCGAATTTTTAAAAGTGATGCACAACACAAGCAACTACGATATACTATATATAAAAGAAAACAACAACTAACTACCGAAAATAAAGGTGCATTATTAAAACAACTAATTCCATAAAATCTGCCCACTAACAAGAATCTTATGACCACGCTTAGACGAGATTAACTCCAACACGCTCAAATATGCACATTTCTGCAATCAAGTAAGAAAGAAGAGGAAGAAGAAGAAGAGGAAGAAAAGGTATAAAGTTTTCATCTTTTCATTCCTTGACATGTGAGTTTTCTATTGACTTGATCTATATGTTCTTTGTTTGATTTTGATGGTATTCTTTTCGGGTTGTCTTTAATTGAAGCGGGTATTTGTATTCATAGGAAATAAACAAACTTTGGGTTCTAGCTGATTAGAATGGTCAAGAGAAATGAATGCGGAAGAGATCCCATTCTCAATCTGATTATGGCGATTTGTAAGAGAAGAAACCCAGTGAGGATAGCGACCAATACGCTTATCGGGAACGATTTACTGTACCGCTATTTGTGTCCTCTCGAGAAAGATTGGTAGTATTATTGGTAGAGGTGGAGAGATTGCTAAGCAATTAAGAGCAGATAGTAGCCTCCACTTGCGTTCTCACCGATACTTCTCTCGTGAAAGTTTCATCAACTCAACCTATTTCATCAACCGTGGATCATGGAAATAGAGACTTTTATACTAAAATGAGATTTGGCTATTGTAGAAAGTAGGAACTTTGAAATAGTTGTTAATTTTTCTTTGCCTACGGAGGTAAATTAGATAATACAACACTGTAAACCGTGTTCTTTCATGCAAATGACCATATATGCTTGAATTGTCGATGCAATATTATTCTCTGTATTTCTTTATGACACTCAAATCTTCTCTCTGCACCTTGAGTTTCAAACATAAGAATTTGACAAATTTCTTGTCATACACCGACCTTTTTCGGATGCAATGGGAATCGATGCCTCTAATTCTATTTGCATATTGCATACCAACTAAGGTGTGTGATTTTTTTTCATAAGTTCTTAAATATATTTATTTGAAATATATTTATTTCTCATAAGTTTTGTTTATAAATTAATATTTATTTGAAATATATTTTAATTATTAAATAAAATTTTATTTGAATATTTATATATTTTAAATTTAATTATATATAATTTAATTATTTTCATATTAATTTTATTTCCTATGAGAAAATGAGACATCTTTTAAATTATTTCCTACAAGATGGTTATCTAAAATTTCCTACAATATGGTACTTTGCATATTGTTTAGTATACTTTAAAATTATTTAGCATAAATAATTTTATTATAAAATAAAATATAGTTAAAATTAATAAAAGTGATTTTATTTTACGTCACAAACATTCATGTATGAAGTTTCTTTTAAAAAGTCGCTTTTTTAATCGACAATAAACAATCAATCTGCTTTTAAAAAAGTTCTTCTCGTAAAAAGTTTCATCGACAAAAGTTTCTATTAATAAAAGTTTCTATTGATAAAAGTTTCAACCAAACTAACTATAGAATCAATCCTACAATTCACCTGTTTTGGACAGTGTTTTGAAACCGGACCAGTCATCAAACCGGAGGTCTTACTAGTCACCGGTTCAACCACCGGTCGAACCGATGTGACGTTATAATTATGCAATAATTATATTTAATTATATATAATATTAATAATATTAAAAAAAATAAAACAAAATAAAACAAAAAAAATAAAAATTTTATTAAACTAATGGTTCGACCATTCAATCCAGGTCAATTAATCGATTTTTTATTCTGTTCTACTTGGCTCAATTGGAACTAATTTTAAAACGAAGCCGGATCGAATAATCGATCGATCACCGATCGAACTGGTCGGATCGGCTGATCCGGTCCGATTTTAAAGAAAGAGGTTGTGGACGATCGTTTCCTGCTAGAGCCTATGGTGGCCTTTCATTTTGACGAGCAATTAATAGATAACATGGGAAACATTTCCTGCCTTCTTTTCTCTCCTCTGTAAATAGGTGTGCTACTTCTGTTCATTAATTGGCTTCTTATTGACTGTTGTTTAGCTTTTTTTGGTCACAAACCTAAAAGATCTGACAAGAAGTTCTGCTTGTCTGGGAATTCATGGTAATTGTATGGTTAAGGAAGAGATAGCCCTCCTTTTTCTCTGGTTCATTCATGGTCTATGTTTGTCCATTGTTGGTTATTGCTCTTTCCCCGATGAACTTGTTGCATTCTTTTGTTGGGAATTTTCAGGAATCAGCCCAAGCCACCAGGATGAGTTCCAGGCACCGTCCCCTACATACCTGTGGAGCCTGTTTCATAGCGATTGCTCACAAAGCATGCACAAAAGCCCAAGATATTAAAGGACCTGTAGGTTCAGTGACAAAAAAGATGGCAAGAGTAGCTTCTGAAATTTCTCCATTTTTCTATGCGTTTCAGTGTCAGCTGCTGGCGAGCCTCGTCTTCTTGGACGACCGCATATTAGGCCTCGAGAAAACAATGGAGGCCATTTTTCCACCATCAGGACAAGTGTTCGATAAGGTTGATCAGCTCGTGGAAATCATTGAAGTTTTGCCTGAGAAATTCGACGATGCTGTCGATAAGTTTCCTTTAATGATCCATCAAGTTCCTTTCCTTGATTGGGCATTGGTTCTTGCCATCTCATGGCTAAACTTTTGGCTCTCTTTATTGATTCAGTTGGGATCAAGGACTGCAAAGGAGAAGGAGATCATTGTTGATATAAAGTGTGATGAAAGTAATGAATCAGCCAACAATAAAACCCAAAGTGATGCACTAGAGAAAGCTAAGGCAGCAGATACACCAAAAGCTGAGACTGAAACATTATCATATAAAGATGCATTAGAGAAGGGAACACAAGAAAAAACGGATAAAGAGGAAGAAGATGGAGAGGCGCAGAAAACTGTTTCCGAAACAGAAGAAACTAAGGAAGAGGTGATTAAGCAGAATAATGAGCAAAATAGAAAGATGAACATAGCAAGCAAAGGTGATAAGGAGGTCGTAACTTGGGAAGGAGAGGATAAAACAGCCAAAGTCATGAGCGACGATGACCAAATCTTAGAGCTATTTGAATCAGCCTGGCTCAGGAAACCAAGTAAGAAGATTGAAGACAAGGCAATGCCACGTTCTGCGTCAAATAAACTGTAGAAGAAACCTTGCTGTGACATTGGACTTCACACAGATTATGTAGTTATCCAACAGGGAGTGGAAGAAACCTCCAATGTGCTGGATTGTCTTGATGATCGGTGAAGAGGGCAGTAAGATATATAACGTATCTAATGTACGATCACATAGCATTCTATAGGTATGTATTCCAAGTTACACATACGACTGCCCATTATATGAGGGAGGCAACGTAACCTAGTTCTGTACCCTCTCTGCCATTGCTGAGAAGGGGTATAATTATTGATTATAAAACATAATGTACATAAAGATAAAGGATTTATAATTGTATTATCAGAGTTACGTGTGTTTCTTATATCCATGCAACTTATGAAACAAAGACATGAAGCTGTAGCTGTCTGTTATTCTTTACGTTTGAGATAGGTTATGAAACTCTCGTGTGAACCAAGATTAATATTTAATAGAAAGATGGTAACTGTAATTTTATAATTAAAAATTTCCATTTTAAAAATTTAGATTTTTTAAACATCCAACTTTAATCACATCTATTTTGTTATAAGAATATGAAATTTCATCAAAGTTAGTGAATGATTTGGAAATCGGACCAGACGACTGAGTAATTAGCTGCAACTAAACTAATTTTCAGTTTATTTTTACTTTTAACTGTTGTTAGTCTCTAAATCTGAGGAGAGCCAAAGTCTCTATCTGGGTTTTAGATAAAATAAAGAAAGAATTTGAGGTTGAAGAATCCTTATTAATTGAAAGAAGAAGCATTTACTTTGATGCATGATGAAAGCCAAAAAGAAGCAAAAGTGAGAGGAAGAGAACCACCATTTACACGTTACCAAAGACAGGTTCTTCTGCCTGTCTCTATGTATCTAGGTATATATTATCTCTTAGTCAAACTCTCAAAATCAAAGTCATACAAATACAGAATAAATACTTTCTTTCAACGATTTAATATCTAATCTAATTTTAAATATAATATGCCCTAAGATTATATTTGATTGGAAGTAAAGTTTTAAATAAATGAAATAAAAAAATAGAATGGAAGTTATAATATAATGAAACGTAAATAAATATAATATTAAAAATTATTATTTAAAAAGAACGGAAGAGTTCATAATATAATATAATAAAATATTATTAGAAAAAAGATTTATAAAATAATATAATATAACATTCCATTTTGTACTTTCTAAATCAGAAATTTTTATTTTTACTAATTAAGATAAAATAAGGTGTAATATAAGACCTCTTTTTTATTTAATTATATTATAAAAATTCGTTCCAAATAAAAGAATAATATTATATTCTATCCTATCGTAAAACTCTGAACAACCATAGAAAAGAGAGAGGAAAAGTACGAAGAGGCAAAAGTAGACGTCAGGATAAAATTTAACACGCCCACCGTGGGGTTCGAACCCACGACCACAAGGTTAAGAGCCTTGCGCTCTACCGACTGAGCTAGACGGGCAACTTGCTGCTAGAATCCTGCTCTATCTAAAAAGCGGTGTGGACCAAATGTAAAAGGCTTCTTACACAGTGTCAAAAAAGTAAAAGCGCACAATTTTTTACGCTAATCTAGCATAGCTTCCATTATGATAATAACATTTTGGTACGTACACCCCTACTCTGATGAGGATTCAAAGAAATATTTAAGAAGGAAAAACCATAGCTTATAAGGGCCTGTACATCTCCTCTATGGAAATCAAAAATATATAATGCCCGTGATGTCAGGACTAAGGAAAAGAGAAGAATAGAAGATACAACAATACATTTACAACTTTTTTAACACTGGTAAACCGAATACCTCTTGCTCTTCCAAAGAAAGCTTAAAGCTTTACCCATCTTTCTTCGTGAGACAGATTTACAAAATGGCTTCGACTCATTAGGAGGTATAGCACTGGAACTACTCTCGGCTCGCTGAAGGCGTGCCTCAGCGGATGGCTGATCTCGCTGTCGCTGCTCTCGGAACAGCATAAGAAGCTTTTGTGCCTTTTCTTTCCCCCTTGTGGTTCCATTCACCGAGATAGAGACCAATGCAGGTATAACTCCTTCTTGTAGGACCATTTGACAGCATTTTTCACTTCCATTACACAAAATGTAGAGGCAAGATACGGCTTGCTCCTGCTCAATGGCTTCGCCGATGTCCAGTAATGATGCCAGCCAACTAATAAGGCTGGTAGCTGATACCATTTCCTCTCTTCCAGATTGGCTTGAAGCTAAATTTATCAACACTGCTATACATCTTTCTGTACATGCATGATCACCAGGAGCAGCAATCAGGGCTTGGAGGCCACTAACAACGCCAGCTGTAAGTAGGTTGGGAATGTTCGAGGGATGGGAAGAGAGATTAAACAGGGCATGAAGGGCATCAAGCTTGCACTGGGGTTCAGTTTCACCTTGAAGTATCTTCACCAAAAAGGGCACAGCTTGACTTGAGCCAATGATGGACTTTGCTTCCTCAAGGCACGAGAGATTGAGATAGAGGGCTGTTGCTGATCCATGGGTGTCACAGGTAGAGATCATCTCCTCTAGCAATGAAATAACACCAGCTGCCAACATCATTTCCTTGTTTCTACAATTGAAAAATATGAAAAAAAAATTCAATTAAATGGAATCACAGCACATATCTGGATTTGGAAAGTCTACACTAAAAGAGGAGCAAGAACTACAAAACACATAGCACAATCTCTCAAAGAACCTGAAATGCTAAAGTAGTAACTCCCTCTTTCTCCTATTTTACAGAGATTTAGTAGATGGACTGATACTAGATAACACTATTGTATAACTCCAAGACATTTTCGTAACACTCCGGTCAAGGACTAAAATGACTAAAATATACTAGCACCCTATGTTACATTAAGATATACTCCAATTTTTGTAATAATCTAATGACTGCTGATTCGGTGTTCAGAAAAGAAAAAAAAAGATCCACAAACCTGTTGTTGTTAACAGCAAGGTTAAAGAGTGCCATAGCACCAATCTCCTGAGCCATACAACTCTTTGCCTGCATTGCCAACTTCAGAAATTGTAGCAATGCTTCAACAAAGCCATTAGCTCCCATAAAAATCCTAGCCTCTTCATCATCCTTAAGCAGAAACCTTATTTGTTCAACTGTTTTACACTTTTTCTTCACATCTTCCTCTTCATCCAGGATGTTCAGAAAATCCTGATATCTTTCAAACACGTTAACCTCAAAGTCTTCATCCTGTGGAGTATCCAACAGTTTTTTGGACAAATTTTCCTCACCATTTTCCTCAGCTTCCTCAATAGGACCACTCTCCTCAAGAGGAACCACTTTCACCCCTTTCAACTTACCAGAGTTGATACTGTCCACAGATCTTGAATTTGTGGACTCAAGTTGAGAAATTGCCAACCTCCAATAGTTGAGGTCCAAAGAATCTGGGGGACCATCAGGAACTGGAACTCCATTCTGTTCACACCAACTGGTAACAAGGCCCTTAACACAGTAATTAGGAGTCAAACTAAGATGGGGTAACTTTTGTTGAGTTTTTGGGCAGGTGTCATGCCCATCACTCAACCATTTCTCAATGCAGATTCTTTCATACGTTTGCCCAGAAGCAATGATAACAGGATCATACATTAGATGCAATGATATCGGACACCTCAATTCTTCAGGTGGAACAGGCATTTGCCCTGATTTTCTAATGTTTGGCCTGAAATTGAAAGAATTAAGCTTCGTAAGCTGTCGCTCAAAGGCATGACCGTCACCACTACCATCCTCTAAACAACCCTGAACTGTTGGTGAACAAGGTGTTGAACCCTGTGAATCATTGTCATCAGCAATTTCACTTCTAAAAAGTTTCGAGTATTTCCTCACAAGATGTAAGAGATAAGCAACAATTGACTCTTTTCGTTTATCCTCCTCAGAACGAGCTCTTTCTATCAGTTTTTTCAGAGCCCTTCTCTCTGTAAGAGCAGCTCTAGAAGAAGTAATACCAAGTTTTGTGACGGCATGGTGAAAGGATTCCAATTCATTACTGTCACTACAATTGTCAAATTTTCTTCCCTGCTGGAGCAACCTAATAATTTCATCGCCAACTTGCTTTCTAAGGGATCAAGTGAGAAAATGATACCCTCAAGCTCACTAACAATCTCCAAAATCTACGGGATAAAAAACAAGATCATAGGTCAGTCACACTTTAAAACAATACGTATAGTAATAGAAAGAAGAGTAAATATAAACAGCTTTTTCCCACAACTGAGATTCTAAAGAAGATAACAGTATCTAGAGAAAATGTGTCTTTAGATAGCCTGCACAAGCAATAAATTGTGTAAATCTATTGCAGTACATGGCAAAAAAGCACAAGTGTTCAGTCAGATGCTCCCACACCCCATTTATAATTTGCATTTCTTCCTCAGGTTGGATTACCACCATTATATTACTCACTTTTGACTAGATCAAAATGAAGAACTGAAGAAACAAAAAGATCATTACCTGGCATCCAATTGATTGAGGCACAATATCTTCAACACGCCTAAGACCATCTACAAGGGCACTTCTTGCCCTTTCAAATCTCAAAAGAACTGAATCTCCAGTTATAGCCTGTACCATAATCGTAATTCCTTCTCATGAATGAAAAAACTTTCCATGTACAACAACTAAAAGAAAAAGAACACAACAATCAGCAGAATATGATGAAGGAGAGAAAAAATCATACCAAGTAAAGTTTACTGCATTCAGCGCAATGCTGAAGAACATTCTTAGATTTATCAAGTGCCATGTGAAGTGAACATAATGCCTGTATACCAGATCTGCTTCTAGGTCGTGCGGCTTCCAAGGATGGGAAAATTGATAAGATTTTACAATGAATTGCAGAGAGTGCCTTACACATTTCCCCGTGTAGCTGAATAAGAATTGGCATATTTGTGTGTAAATCAACTTGATTAATTAAACTTTCAAACGCTTGTAGCAAACAAAAAGACCACACTCTTATACCTTGGCATCACTAGCTGCAAACAAACTCTCTTCAACCTCGGTGATATCCATCACTCACATCCAATCGGAAATTTATTGAGAAAATCTATATGATCTGCAGTGAGAAAGAACAGGACAAACTAAAGAAGTTAGAAAAGAATGTCATCCCAATGACTCCCATGTTGATAATTTCAAAAAAGGAAGCAGAAATTTGCAAGCATCAAGCATTACAAACTAAGTGTAGAATCCCATTTTTCTGATAATAAGGAAAGGCCAAAAAACGAAGAAATCAAACAGGATAAACACAACGGCAGTCCCTCAAAGTTTCCGACAAAGTTCTCCAACATAAACAAGAAAATATAAAGCCACCAGGCCAAGTAATAATATTATGTTTATAACTAAACAAATTTCCACGTTTCATTTTTAACACTCAAGACGCCAAAATGAAGAGAACTGCATAATACAAAATAGATTCTCTTACAATTCCCAATTTTAACATAAGAAACCTTCAGAAAGAGACAACAATAGTTTAGTTAAATCCAGAGGGTAGAATTAAAAAGAAACAAGGTTCGATTCAATACCAACATCCTCGAATCGGAAACTATTCGACGATTACAATACAAAAGCACAGATACTGAGAAACCCATTTGATTAAGACGTTTCAAGAAGCAAGGATACTCTGAAACAAACAGGGAGAGACGGGTATTGCAAGACTAGGAATACCAATCAAGAAAACAACACTTTTTTTTTTAATTTAGTCATTTCATCAAATAGCTACATAAGTCAAAAATTTTCACGATAAAAACAAAAATGAATGTGATGACTGAAAAGAGATGCCTTCTCGAACAAAATCCTTACACAAAAAACCAGGAACCGTAGTCACCTGTGTGTAATCCATAAACAGAGAACCACAAACCAAAAAGCAACAAAAGAGCAAGCAAAAATAACAGCTCGAAAAACCTTTAACACGCTAATCACCAAAAGAGCATAAACGCGCCAAAAACTGAGAAGTTATAATCATAGGAAAAAAAAAATCAAAATAACGAAATCTTCCGTTATTTTAGAACGACCCACTAAAAAAAAGCTAGGGTTTGTTTCAAAAGGTTTACCAGGAGAATCGGAGTGAGCCAAGGAGGCTTCATAAAAGAGCATTTAAGACAAGACAAACTGAGAAACCAAACAGAGAATTCTTAAAGTTTTCGATGATCCCTCCAACAACAATAACAGCACAAACGACTACAACAACAGACAAAAGAAGTTAGGGTTTGGGCTGCGAATCGGACGTCTGAAAATCTCGCGAGCGGATTAGAGGAGTGAGAGAGAATGGGGGAAGTTGGCTTTGAGTGCGTCTCGATGGAGAGTAAAATTTAGGAACAGTTTGTTTTTTTCTTTAAATGGTTTTAGGGTTTATTTAGTATTTACCAAGAAGTACTGCAGTGGCATGTTTAGTTTCTAATTTAGTTTCCGTTTATTGTTTATTATTGGGGGAGAGAGTTACCGTCTGTTGCTTTGAACTGTTTGGGGGGTTTTGGGAATTTCCGCCGCATGTCTCCCCAACTCACCGGCCGACAGTTGCCGACCTCCTCGTTTGTCGGATAGCAGATCTGTTATAAATATCTCCAAATTATTATATTGTCCTTTTCATGTGAAATTTTAATGCTCCCTCTTCACTTTCCAAGGTACCTTTCTATTTGTTGTTAACACAACAAGAAGCCCACAAGATAAACGCCCCGGCCTTGCTTTTATAGTTGCGATGCATTTATTTGCAAAGTGCTTAAGCTGATCTTTATTAATCCCTTTTATTTAAAATAAAATTATTTTAGAAAGGTATATATTTATTAAAAATTAGTGAAATGTTTGATATATCTTTATTAATTGCATGTTAAATTGTCTTTAAAATATATTTTATATAATTAGAATGTGAGATAAATTAAATGATAATTTTAAAATAAAATTATAAACATATATAAAAATTGTGAACGATACTTATTTTGAATAATTAAAATTTTTTAAAATAATTTTATTTTAGATAGAAGGGTTTATTAAATTTTATCTCATTTTGAATTAAAGGGCCTAAAACCTTTAAGTCTCATTATTAGCAAAATTTGGAGAATGAGCAAGGTGTCTTGGTAAATGAATGATGCGATTGGCAGCGGATGTCTCCGAGCAGGAATACGGAGGCAGGGATCACCTGTTCTGTCTGATTATAATAATGTCGATTCGCCAAGGGTCCACGTGGTCGTGTTTTTAACCATCGATTTTGACAGGTCAATAATTGCCTACCGCCCAGATCCATAATCCCCGCAGTTTTTCCCCAATCAACGGTGAAAAAGGATCTTTTTGTATGACATGATAAGCGTATGAATAAGACCCGCCAAAAATTCACCACGTGACGTGAAACGAACAAGAAGCCGTCAGCTTCAGCATGTGAAAATACAAGGGCTACTCCAGCTCTTATAAATTGACAACGCCACATGTTGATCACCCACAAATGTAGAACGGGAGCTTAAAGAAAAGAACTTAAATCTAAATATTTAATAATACGGCGATACATTTATATAAAATTTCTATCCGAACAGATTTAATAAAATCGTAGACAGTCGGTAAAATTTAATACACGAAAAATTTGATCTATAGATAGCATCACTGTAACTCCACTTTTTTTGATAAGAGACGGAAAATACGCCAATATCATTTGATTGAATAATGACCAACTCCTTATTATTTGAAGAACCTCCATTTTAATTGAGATTTTTCACTAAAAGCAAACATGAGATATATTGCTCTGATGTGGTCAAGAAGTGGTGAACCTAAATCCTCCATCTAGAATATAAAAATTTGGATAGTAAAAGTTAGAAATGAAGTCAAGCTTGATGTATTGCACTTGGGTGGTTTTCCAATTGCCAACTCCT
Organism: Erythroxylum novogranatense; assembly: GCA_029891385.1. NCBI lineage: Eukaryota > Viridiplantae > Streptophyta > Magnoliopsida > Malpighiales > Erythroxylaceae > Erythroxylum > Erythroxylum novogranatense. The sequence continues at coordinate 225,601 of JAIWQS010000203.1, forward strand.
AGTTTTGTATTCAATTTAATGGAATGGAGACTGTCAGACATCACATTGGTTTTGAATTTAGAAAATGCACTTGAAAAAAGTAAACTTCAAGTAGTAGTTTTCTAACTTGTAAATTCAGCTAAGCCTACCCCTTAATGACCTAAGCTAAGCCCGATTCAAACATTGTCTAATTTCTTAAGAAGGTCAATTAAAACAAAAGAAGCGGCAAGTAGGTGTTTGAATTTACTTTTATTCTTTACTATATTGGGAAATAAGCAGATAAATATGACTTCTATTTTTATTATATCAAAAATACGGAGTATTGTTTAAAAGGAAAATATAAAATAGTTTTATCCAATTATTGTACATTACTAAATATATTTTCATTTCTTACTCATTTTTATCGCATCAATTAACCAAGCACTTCTTAAAAGATACAAAATAACATCAGTAAATTTTGAAAATTTGAGTTGACCAAATTTGTCGAACGGTAGAATAGTTATTGTCTAGTCTGTTATACCGTGCCCTAATCCAGTCTCAACAACGCATGGGTCGATCGGTCTAAACTCCAAAGGTCAGCCTTACGCTTACGTTAAGTCCAGGCCCAATCGGAGATTTCTCTGACCCATTAGCAGGAGAGAGTCTCCCATGCAAATACGTAAAGACCTAAACCTAGTTGTTACTTCGTATATAAGGTACAACTTTGCCATAACAGAGGTACGCAATCACAAACCTAGCTTTTTCCTGATTTGATCAACCTCACCATCACCAAAAGACTTACTTGAACGTCGGAGGGGCTAATCGGACACAACCCCGACCAACTTTCTTGTTTTGCAGTAACTTCACGCTTGATTCATCACAAGAAGTAGCCGATTCATGGACTAGAACAGAACGCATAATTCACCAAAACCGGCGTAACCATTTGGCACCCACCATGGACTCGACTTCCGCACCACGCCCGTAAACACTCGATCACCAAAGGGCGGCGATGAACTCGAGATAAGCCGTCATGGCTCTGGCGATGCAACGATAGTTTCATAGCCACTCGCGACTCGCCCAGACCGCATGTTTCCGACGAAATCCTCAGATCCTAACGATCAATTGCAACCTCAAACCTTGGAACAGGAAGAACAGAGCGTAGCTTTAGAGGATAACGCTGCACCCAATACATACCCGAACCTCCAACACCGACGGCATGTAACCTATTCCGCCAGGCACACCACCGACCAAAATGATCGAGGAAGCAGCTGATCTGTTGATTCGCCAAATCTTAGCCTCAACTGACACAATAAAGAAATGCATTCATCCGCATCAAGAAGTCGCCGATGCATCAAAGATGACGACCGATCACCGTCCAACCGAAGCCTTAGAGAAAATCATAGATGATCGGATTAATGCAGCTATGAGCTTCCGTCCGGATCTCCCGACGCCAAGCAAAGATACCTCTCCTTCACTCCGGAAATCTTGATAGCCTCCCAAGACCCAAGACAAAAATACCGACCGAGAAATACAATGGGAAGACCAACTCCTGGATTACTCGCAGACTTCCATCCACGATGAACCTACATTGTGTTCCGGACGCTATCCAATGTAAGGCTTTCGACGGCCTTCCAAGAGGGAGCTCTGGCGATGGTTTAATGTTTTGCCTCGAATCAGATCACATGCTTCAAGATTTCAGTTGTTATTCCCGAACCAGCCGCCACTAGTAAGCGATCACGTACATGCCTTTGAGGTGATGCAACTTACCCAAGGAAGGAATGAGAGTTTCATGGAGTTCATCACTCGGCTCAACAACGGTTGGCCGAGGTCCCCGATCTCACTTGCTCGTCCACGCCGGCCGCACTCATGAACAACACGAGGATGAGGAGTTCAAGAAGTCACTAGCCTCGATCATCCTCGATCTGCTCAGAAATAAGAAACAGTATGGATAGGTACATTCACCAAGAAGTCTGAAAAATACGAGGCGTAGACGGATGATCGCCGCCAAATGACAGGCGAGCAATTCGCATGCTGCAAAAAGCCACCGAGTTGGAGAAGGCGACCGATCGACAGGATATCGACAGAGTTCACCCCGCCAATCAGGATATGTAAGCATCAAGGCCATGAGAGCGGATGGGAAACCATCGAGAACCCGAGAAAATGAAGACTCCCTACAAGGATAGGAACCCCAATTTATATTGCCGTTTTCACAAAGAGGTCGGTCATGATACGGAAGATTGCTAGCGGTTGAAAAAAGAAATCGAATTCTTCATACAAAGGGAGAGGTTAGGACGATTCGTGAAACGCGAACAAAACGTCGATCGGATAGTCATCGCAGATGTGTCGACTGCATAATAGCGACCTCCTCCAAGGCAAAATGACAGGAATGATGGGGGTAGGCAGAATGCGAATACAGATAATCGACGGGAAGAGAGAGGGCGGTCAAGGGAAAGAAACGACAGAAACGCTGGGCAATAAGACGACCGACCGGCTGGGGTCATTAACATGATATTCGGTGGAAATGCAGCAGGGGGATCCACCACTAAAGGGAGAAAAAGATATGCCAAACAGGTCGGCAAAGACTCACCCACCAAAAAACTGAAGGAGAACGACGGGATGATCTTATTCGATGAGTCGGACCTTGATGGAGTAAGTTACCCTCATGATGACGCCCTCGTGGCAAATCTGAACATGGACGGTTACGAGGTGAAGCAGGTGATGATTGATACGGGTAGCTTGGTCGACCTGTTGTATTATGAGGCCTTCAAGCAGATGAAGGTACCCGAAGAACGACTACTACCTACAGACGGCCCCATCAAAGGAGTAACTGGGCATCAAGATACCCGTCACCCGTGTATTTGAAAATAAAGTTCGATGTAAGCCGTCGATAGAAAGGGACGCTGAGTTCCTAGTCGAAGTTTCAAGGGCGTACAACGCAATAATCCAAGCGGCTACTCAAAATGCTCTCAGACGGCTGCTCCACCTACTACCAAGCAATGAAGTTTCCAACACCCCACTGAATTGGTATTGTCAGGGTCACAGAGAATCGCCAGGAATGTTACTTAATGGAGACTAAAACATCAGACAGGCAGAAGGTCGACGAGCTCCCTCGATGTGAGAACCATGAAGAGACGGATAGATGAACCTAGTGGAAGAAACGCAGAGGTCGATTGGACGAAGCCGCCCCTCTAAGTTCACGAACCTAGGTTCCGAAATGCAAAAGGACTCGTTAAAGAAATCACAGATCGCTTGGTAGAAAATAGGTCGATTTTTGGGTACCGAGCGACATGCTCAAATTGTTCGATCGGCCGCGCCGCACTCCTTGGTATTCGCATGACCGCAAGTTTCGATCGATAAAAAAAGCGATGGCACGCAAGGAGCGAAGGGGTGATCGAAAGAAGTAGAGAAGTCGATTAAGGCCGGTTCATCCGGAAAGTTAAATACCCTAATAGCTCGCCAATGTGGTCTTAGTGAAAAAAGAATGGAAAGTGGAGAATGTGCATAGATTTCACCGACCAACAAAGCGTGCCCAAAACATGCCTTCCCTCGCCTAAGATCGACCAGGTTAGTAGACTCCACCTCGTGGCATGAATCGCTTAGCTTCTGGATGCCTTCTCGTGCTATCACCGATTCAAATGAGGCCGGAGGACAAAGAAAAGATCGCTTCATAACCGCATCAAGGTACATATTGCTACCAAGTAATGCCCGGCATTAAGAACGCGGAGCGACCTATCAACGGCCACATGGAGGTCTTTGAAAAACAGATCGCCGGTCGGTGGAAGCCTCATGGACGATATGGTGGTCAAAAGTAAGACGTCCATGAGCATGTGGAAGATCTTAAGGAAGTCTTCGCACTCAATAAATTTAAGATGAAGTCAACCCAAAAATGCGTTGGGTGGCATTCGAAAATTCCTAAGGTTTATGATCACCAATGGGATTGAAGCTAATCGAGAGAAGATTGAAGCCGCCATCCGATGCCTTCACCGCAATGCTTGAAAGATGTACAGATATTGACCGGTCGGATAGTCTCATTGAAAGGTGTTCATTTCAGATTGGGGACAAGTGCCTCCCATTTTTTCAGATCTTGAGAAAAGCGAACGTGACTCGGCCCAATGGCGGACGGACGAGAGAAAGCTTTTCAACACTTAAAGCAATACATGTCTAGTCCGCCTATCCCGCAAAGCCTAGAGAGGAGAAAACTCGATTATATACTGGCGATTACGGAGGGTCGGTCAACATGCAGACTTATTCGACGGAGGGAAGTGAACAACACCGTTTACTACGCCAAGAAAGTGCCGACCGGACCGAAACGCGATATACGCCTAATAGAGAAACTAGCCTCTCCTTGATAATAGCAGCCCTAAGCTAAGGCCTTACTTTCAAAGTCATACCATTGAGGTATGGACCGACCAACCCTCAGTAATGCTCTTCAAAAGCCCGAAACTTCGGGTCAGCTGATAAAGTGAGAAGTAGAGCTGGGAGAGTTCGACATATAATACAAACCCCGCACGACCATTAAAGCGCAGGTGTTGGCAGACTTCATCGCAGAGATGAGCCAACCGAGTATGAAGGACGAGCAGTTCCCCGCCTGGAGCTTGTTTTTTGACGGGTCGTCCAATGCCGAGTGATGCGGAGCGGGAGTAGTGCTAATCAGCCCTCATGTGGAAGAAAAGGTGGAATACGCCCTTCGGCTAGAATTTAAGGCCCCAATAACGAGGCGTAATATGAGGCTCGATAGCCTACCCAACTAGCTAAGGAGATGGAGGTTAAACAAACAAGATATATAGCGATAGCCAAGTGGTGGTGGCCAAGTCACCGGCAAGATGAGGTCAAGGGAACAAAGATGATCAAGTATCCGAGTCAGTAAAGTGAGTTGAGCAATTTTGAACAGTACTCGATCAGCAGAATAGAACGAGCTCAAAATGCTAAAGCGGATGCGCTCTCCAAAATAGCTTCCGACCGCGATGTCGTAAATAATGTTATGGTCGAACGACTAGACCGGCCTAGCATTCAAAAAGCCGAGGAAGTTCTCAACATACGTACCGGTCGGTCGAGTTGGACGGAACCGATCGCGCAATACCTTTTAGAAGAAAACAACCTAAGACACGCCGAGGCCAAGAAACTAAGAATAAAGGCAGCCGAAAGTACACGGTCGTCAATGGTACTTATATAAGCGGTCTTACGACCGTCACGCTTCATGCTTGAATGAAGAAGAAGTCGAAGCAAGCAATGGTCAAGTCCATGAAGGGATGCGGAAATCATATAAGCGTAATGTTGGCTCACCGATTGATCGACAGGGTACTCTTGATCGACAATGAGAAGAGACCTGTCAGATAAGGTCGACCGACGCGAGGCCCGCCAGAAACAAGCAATTTATCTCACCACCAACCGAAAGGATGAAAATTGTGAGTCATCCTATCCCGCTCGCTTAATGGAGAATAGATATATCGGGCCTTTCCTCTCGGTCCCGCAGAAAGAAGTTCCCGATAGTGGCGATAGAATACTTACCAAGTGGGTAGAAGCGAGGCGGTCGCTACCATCACCGGCGGAAGGTAGAAAGTTTCAGAAAGAAAATATACTATGTCGCCGGATGCCTATGGTGTTGGTTACGATAATGGTCAGCTCGACAACGAGTAGTTTAGAGATTTCGCTAACCACTAAAGATCGTTTACAGCTGACTTCGTAGTTTATCCCCAAAGTAACGGCCTCATGGAGAACACCAATAAAAGATAATGAGTGCTCTCAAGAAGCGCTAGATGGTCAAAGACACTGGTGGAAGAACTAGACGGTATTGTGGGCGATAGAACCACAATCGAACGAAACCACAGTGGGAAACACTGTCGTGATGACCTTCAGCGTAAGCTTTGGTTCCAAGATAGGCGACATTACACAATCAAATGGTGTCGGGCTATGAAGAAGAGCGGAATGATGAAGCCCGCAGAGCGTAACTCGCTCTCCTCGGTGAGGATAGAGAAAGGGCAACCGCCGCTCGTAAGCCATCGTGCAAAAGGCGACCAAATTCTACAATGTAAGGGTTAAGCCGAAGCGATGTAAAGGTAGGTGGTTACGCCCTACCAAAAGTCGAGACTACCGAAAGCATCCCGGAAAGCTCTTGACAGACGTGGGAAGCACCTTATCGAGTGATTAAGCAAGTCGGGCACGGTCTTACATCCTCCGATGCGAAGGGAAGGTTCTACCGAGGCCTTGGAACTCACAGATTTGAAAGCGCTCTACCAAGAGATAAGTTTTATTCTAGTTAATCTTTCCTTATTATCGCTTTTGTATACATGTGGGTACTTTTTCCGTCTCGCCAGTGTGTTTTTAAGAGGTTTTCGATTTCGCAATAAAAGCTCCATTATACGTGGCAAAGAGTCAAAATCTCGCCGTCATCGCCGACATCTCCATAGATCGACTACGATTGCCGGACGGGTCGCCAAGACAAGATCCTGGGACCTCGCCGACTACGGTCGATCGGTCGCCAAGACAAGATCCTTGGGACCTCGCCGCCATCGCTTCTAAGATTCCATAGATTGACTACTACGATCGATCGCCAAGACAAGATCCCGGGACCATCGCCAGTATTCCATAGATCGACTACGATCGATCGGTCAAGACAAGATCCTCGAGACCATAGCTCTACCGCCCGACAAATCGACCAGACATCGACACGATCCTAGAACCATCGACGGCCGCCATCGATCGGCATTGGTCGCCAAGGCAAGATCCTTGGGACCACAACCCTACCGACCACCGATCGATCTCAATGCCGGCCATGGCCATGAGCGACTTTGCTAAAATTTACTACGGATCGAAAATAAAGAATATGAACATGAAAGATAACCGAGAAAATGTTCAGATAATTAAGAAAATGTTCATTCGAGTCACCCGACCACAAGCCCCACCAGTGAGCTTCAAAATAAAAGATAAACAGAGGGGAAGTACATTTCAAATCAGCCATGGCCACAAGCCCGGCCAGTGAGCTCTAAAAATCAAGCAGAGGGGAGGTTTGAGCAACCTGGGAGCGGAAGGAGCCTCTGAGGGAGGCGGATGCCCATAGAAGCCTCGAAGGAACGACACACTGAAATAGGAGCAGGCCCGGGAGCAACCGGAAGAACATCTTCATAAGGAAGGTCTTCCTTCTGAGCTAAGATCCAGCTCTTCATCCGAACGATGTCGCTCTCCTCGACTTTCTCCCCGATCCCTCCAAAGAAAGCCCAAGAGTCTGCAGGAAGAAGCGGCCAAGATAATCCTCGAATGAGGGGCACATCGACCCCTCAGAGTATAGAGCTCGTGGCCCCTCCTCGTAACCGAGAGGTTATGTCACAAAGCAGCTCTAAACTCTCCTCGCATGTAAACCGCCTTCCATCGCTTAATTGCCTCAATCTATTGTTCTTCTAACAGAGCACCGCACCTCCCGCACGGTATTCTCGGCTCTATTTCTACCTTCCATCATGAATGACAATCTTGGCGGTATTTCTTGTTAAGCTCCGCCCGCCTCACCGCTTTCTTTCTTCGTCCCTCTCCTCCTCCCTTGGCCAAAGCGAGCCAACAAAGCGCCCATCTCCTCTCTCCTGGACTTCTTCTCCTCTTTCAAGGACGTGTTTTTGGCCTTGAGGAGGTCCCTCCCCTCCTTCACCTCCGAAAGCTCGCCTTTCAAAGCCTTCACCTGATCATGGAGGTCCTCGACTTCCTGGTCCAGAGTCTCCAAACGTTGTAGCACTGCGAAGGATGTCATAGCACTCCGCACACAAAGACGAACGAGTTGAGACCCTAACCTGTGTTACTCCTCTTATCCATGATTTGCTAGTCCATAGGGGGAGTAATCCTCTCGACAATGTAACGGAACACCTTGAGATCCCCGATCGTGGCATCCTTGGCCAACTTGAGGGCAGACTACCACTGCCCAAGTTTCGCTGCTTGCACCCTTCCCTTGCCGTTCTTCCCCTTCCCCGTTCCGGCTCGACTTGCCGGGCCGCACGGTAGATCACCCAGCCGAACCAGTCTCTTCCTCTTAAGAGGAGGCCCCGCATCCTCCTCCTCCTCTACCTGAACCACCTGCACTATCGACAATGACACCGAATCAATAGGACGGTCCCCAGCAGATGGAACACCCGTCGACACTGCGGAGGAGCCCAACCTCACGCATACGTACCACGACCTCACCAGCCTCCGCTCTTTCCTCCTCTCCTTCGAGCGGCCCGCTTGACTTGGAAGTCATGTAAGCATCTTCCATCCTCACCATGGCTACACAACGATAAATTAAGTTAAAAGTAAAACCAATGCTCAAAAATACAAGAATGAGCTCAATCACGAGGAGCCAACCGGACGGACGGTCTCCTCTTTAGCCCGTTAATTGCAAGGGTGTCAATGAGAAAAGAATCGCCAAGACCCCGAAATATCCCTCGAATGAGCCGAGTAAAGTCGATTCGCCGAGCTCTTTATCCGACCGACCACCTCCCACTCCTCCCTACTAGAGACACTACGACACATCATTCCATCGCTTTGCTAAAGGATACCTCCACGGCCGAGCTCAAGGAGGATCCGGGGTTTACGAAGAAGTATCAGACGCCAAGAAGTAACTTTCCGGAGTCCCATCCGGCGATATCGGGCATCCTCAGATTGAAAGTGAGGAATCCCCGCCCAATTATGGAACTCGACCCATTCTTAAGAAATGGCGGAGGATGTCAATCGACGGAGGGCAACCGAATCGATAGCATAGCAAGGCCAAACCTCCAATAAACCTCCACCATTCGGAGGATTTGGCTTGGCATCACCGATAAGCGGTACACACTTCGTCAATAACGGAGCGTAGGGAAGCCTCATGCCACTAATCGAGAAAAAACTCTCCAAACAAAGAAAATACCCACTCAAATTATCAAGATTCGTTCATTACCAATAGCAAAGCCTTAGCCCCTGTGACGTAGGGATGTTACACCTAATGATCAACCGCCCCAGTTCTCCCAACCTCATCTTCGACTCACCTCTCGGCGGCGACTCCACAACCAAACCGTCCTTCCTCTCTTTCGTCGACACTTCCTCGACACCTCCCACCATACTTCTAGAACTACCCGTCGACATAATTATCAAGAAAAAGGAATGAAGAAGGAATGAAGGAGGAATGAAGAAAAATGACGTACCTATTTAGAGATTAGAAACAGGGATATCGAACGACGGCGAAGCAAAAGAAATTCCTGGGAACGATACAGAGCAAATGAAAGCAAATTGCAAATTGCAGAACGAAAGCAAAAGGTAAAAACACCGCAATTCATCAACTCTAAATACTTATAGAGGGTCGGCAGGAGGGACACTCAATCAAAGCTCGACACATGGAACAAATCCGAGCAGTCTCGGACACGCGGCAGGATCTGGGGAGAATCAGGGCTATTCAAAATCGAAGCGGCACGAACAGTTAAAAGGACACATGATAGCTGTACGACGGTTATGAGGACAATACGTTTCAGATTCTGAAAGCTATCAGACAGCACGCGCCGTATACAATAAATGCTCCGCACGCTCGCCAATGATAACTACCCGATCTGTTTCAGCGCGAGCTGTCGCACAATAAGTGCCGAAGTCGATCAGTTGGGGGACTCAGTCGACCGATCCTAGAACGAACAATTATGCACAACCGGCTCAAGATCCGAGAAAGCATACACAACAGTCGACATCCGAAAGCAAATTATACAACAGTCGGCATCCGAGCAATCGACATAATCGGTTAAGATCCGATCGATCAGATCGCCTGAAAGCCTGCCCATGACCAAGCCACAACGGCAATACCCGACCGATTAACCACTCGTAAGCTATCCTATTGATTAGTTATGCCTCGATGTGTGATCGATCGCCTCAAGAGCTTAACCGTCCCCACGACGAGCTAAGAAAAACCTCTACATACTCCTCCGACCCTCTCTTCGCCAGATTCGAGAGTAGGAGCTTATGGTCGGTCGGTTATACCGGCCCTAATCCAGCTCAACAATGCATGGGTCGACGGCCTAAACTCCAAAGGTCACCTTTACGCCCACGCTTAAGTCCAGCCCAATCGGAGATTTCTCGACCCATTAGCAGATGAGTCTCCCATGCAAACACGTAAAGACCTAAACCTAATACATTCGTGATATAAGGTACAACTTGCCATAACAGTATGACGAATCACAAACCTAGCTTTTCCTCGATTTGATCAACCTCACCTTCACCAAAAGACTTACTGAACGTCGGAGGCTAATCGACACAACCCCGACAAGCCTTTCTTTATTTCAGTAACTTCACGTCTGATTCATCACAAGTAAGTAATGATTCATGACCGTAATCGAACGCAGCGCTCACCAAAATCCGCAGTAACCAGTTATCAATATAAATCAAAAAATATAAGTAAATTTCATTTTTTCATTTGTATGATTTTTTTTCATATGGTTTACTTGGTCCTCAAATTATATCGCTAAGACATGGGATTATCAGTATTTACAAGGTGCATGTGGCAGTCCACTGTAGTTATGTTCTAAAAACAAATAACAGTCACCAAACTATTTAATTGAGAGTTATCTTGAAAGAGCAGGAGTGCAAGTCGAGGTGTTCCATTCATATTTTCCCCACATGGGCCGTCCAAATTTGTTTTTGACTTGAGTTGGTTATTTTACTAATACTATGGACGGTTGGGGCAATTTTGTCCTAATTTGATTAGTACCGAAATTTCAGGCCGACACCATATCCTGCCGAGGGACCAATCACTTGAAATAAGCACAAAATGGAGGAATTTGACCAATCGGCAGCTACAATCTGATTAATTGCGCCGTAATTGTTCTACCAACCGTTTGAATTTCAGTACCAAATTGGGATTTTATTTTATAACTAGATAAACGTTCAGTTTGGTAATCAATTAATTCTATTAGTTGTTAGTTGATAATTAATTTTATTAATTGATTTGATCAGTAAATTATATTAGTTATTTGTTATTTGATGTTAAGTAAAATTAGCTGTATAGTATTAACTATTTATGTAAAACATGATTTTAAAAAATTATAAGGGTATGAATATTATATATCTTAGCATTTCGTTGAATATTTTATAAGAATTTAGATTTTAGATAGTTAATTCTACAAAACCATGTTTATAATTATAATAAAAACATAGAATATATAATAACAATAATAATAATAACAACAACAACAATACTAATAATAATAATAATAATAATAATAATAATAATAATAATAATCCAACGTTAAATTTCTATTAATATGAATGATATAGCAAGCTACATTATATTAGTATTTTTCATATAAATTGTATAAAATTTATTATTTAAAAATTAAAATAATTTACAAGGATTTGATTTAAAATAAATTATAAGATCAAGATTAAATATTTAATTTCACAAAATTAAAAATTAACAAAAAATAAAAATAGAACAAAAATAAAATTTACAAAAATGTACAAATATTTGGTGCAAAATTCATAAGCATAACGTAGTGGTGATGCTTATGACATATGGTTGATATTTATGAAGGTTATATATCTTGGTCGAATGAGTCCTCGACAAATTAAAAAGAAAATGAAACGGTTGACATTTTAGTATTATGGTAAGGCAGTAGAGTAGAACGTAAGTAGTTGCCAAAACACTGCTTTTGTGTAGTTTTTCAAAATTCAGCTTTTCGAGATAAATAAGCTACTTATTCATCTTCTTATTAATCAAAAATTTCAGTTGTTTAAAATGGTTAAACAGCCAAAAGATTTGAATTAGCTAAAAAGTAGCTGATTGTTTATTCACCCAACACAACCAAACTCCAGCCGACGCTTCTTTAAGTACATTGACTACTTTTATTATGAAGTTGGTCCACAAGATTGACCAAGTGGTTTGGTCTCTAATGTTCTTCAGCATATTGGTACTCTTGAGATGACCCCTTTTGACATTAGGGGATTTAAATATAGCATAAGATGCCTATCCCAAAAATCAAACCTATGCATGGAACTACATTATTGAGTCACTTAAAATCTTATCGTTGCTGGTGGGTTCAATTTGTTCAAGTGTCACGTGTAATGAATCCACCCGTCATAATAAGCAGCCGTCTATCTTTCCTGCGAAGTCAGGTATCTAGCTTGTTGAACACTAAAGTTGGAACTCTCAGTGTAATGACCTCCTTCCCTCCAACGCAACATCTGTTTAGAACTTGAGAACGAGCACTCGTCTTTCGTGCCTTCCACTTCACCAAAATACTTGTTTTTATTCAGATGCAAGAAAGGAAACATCAGGCACGACACGAGCATTCGAAAAAATAAGAACTAGTGAGATCCATAGAGAATATACTTGGGATACAAAATGTAAATTAATCACATAAATGACCAACTATTACTATTTTTAATAAGTTGCCATAAAAAGGGAAACTAAAATAAATCATCATTAACATTAACACTAGAGTATTAGACAAAGTCCGGCTAAAGTGTAAAATTTCAAGAGGCCCGATAATATACAACTTTATTCAAATTATTTCTGAAATTGATATAAATATCATCTGAAAAGGACATGACCTAATTGTTTCCTCAAATGATTGTAAATTGATATAAATATCATCTAAAAAGGACATATGAGGACTGCATTAAAGCTCTAATAAGTAATGGGATATTTCCTGAACTCAATTTGGCTTACGTAAAGAAAACACTAGAAAGAGATGTTAAAACTGGGGAATGAAATGGTCCAAGCAAATCCAAATCGTGTGAAAAAATTGGTGAAGATGGCCGAGGACACGTCTGATTTGAAAATTAGAATAAGGTGGCTGTGTTAATAAGTTAGAAAGGACAGAAATTTCCAAGATGTAGGGCAAGAACCCTGTCCGCGATCGAAAGCTGGAGCGTTGGTCGATGTTCCAGGAAGCAGAAGAAACAAAGCGCATCACGTCCTATTTAGTCAAAATACCCATGTTTAGTTCCTGACGTATCTAACCTTTTGAGTTTTAGCACAGGTAACGAATACCTTCGTCGCTTAATTAAAAATTTTTGAGTTTGATTTTTGTCTTTAAGAATGCAGCAAACTCATAAATCAGTTGTAGCTTTTGAAAGAGATGTATCAGTACTTTGAAGAGGGATTAGTTACCGATTTTGACCTAATATATATCTCCTGAAAGATCAAAAAAAAAAAAAAAATTTCCTGACGTATCTAACGTAACATGCCCTTCCATAATTGCATCAGGCGGCAGCAGAGGATTAGCACGAAACCGTTGACCCATCTAATTCCACTGCTAGGAAGAAAAGATTCTACATAGTCACTTTTCCTGGGAGAGAATAAGTGTTTAGCATACTAATCATTTTCATTTTGAAGGGCTTCGTACCAACTCTCGACTTTTTATATCCTTTAAATAAATAATGCTTTCCTTTTGTTAACAATGGGATAAGTATGAGATTAATAATAGGATTGGTTCAGAGCGGTATAAAGTTAACATACCAAGCCAAACAAATATCTTGAAACACTTTTATATATAAGCAATCTTAGTGCTTTTATCTTCTTTTTGTTTTAATTCAAACTAAAAATGTCATAAATATCAATCTTTTAAAACATGATTGGAAGTTAAACGGTAAAATAATAAGTTTAAGATTTAAAAGATTCAATTAGTATTAGACTGTCATAAAATCGGTTAAAAATAAATAAAATTTAAAAATTTAAAATATGATTAAAATATCGTCTTATCGTCAAAAAATTTAAAGTTTAATTAAAATAGATTTTAAAATCAAAATCAATTCTTTTATTTATAAAATTGACTTATTAATTAATAAACTATTCAGTGCCAAAAGTTATTCAAATAAATCAAATCAAAAGTTAAAATATAATTAAAATTTAGACAATTTAAAATTTTTAAGATTGAACCAACTAAATCGATTAAATTTGACTTTAAATTTTTAATTTTTCTAGTTATAATTGCAAAATTTTGTGAAGGTTTGGATCCTATGATACTTGTTATCATTTTAGTAGTAACTGAAGTTAATTGCATACTTTTGTTGGGTAAAATTCGATATATGATTAGCTCAAGGTGAGAAGTCTTTATCATGGAAAACTTGCATGTAAGTAGGCTTTTGCAAAGTGAGACCAATCACTTGCATCTAATTTCTTTGACTCGGTCTCCAATGATTGCCCTCGGTAAATCGACAGGATTTAGATGGGTGAATCTGATCGTCGGCAAAAAGATGTGGTAAAATGCCAAGTAATTTTTAATTTTAGTCATTAAAATTAAAATAATAATTAATAAAAATTTGAACTTTTCATGGATTTTTCTATTATACTTTGAAATTTAAAATTAATAATAAAATAATCAAACTTTTATTTTTAATTTTTTTCAATTATAACTCAAACTTTAAAATGTAACAACAAAATATTCAAACTTTCAATTTTTTCAATTATAATCTAACGTAATCTATTATTCTTCCGACGCTCTTAGTTATTTATTTTTGCTTGATCTTCTAACTCCTTGAACAAGTCTCGCATTACAACGCACTACATCAAGAAGTTCTTTAATATGAGGATGTCGGACTATGTAATTTAAAATCAAATGGTGAAGACATCGAGAGAACATATTGAAAACAAAGAGAAAAATTAGAATTAAAACTTAAGGTCGTACTGATTTAAGTCATTTTCAACAATGAAATCGTTTTATTATTTTTATTTATTGTGTTAATTTTGGTCGACGATATTAATAGTTAAAGTTTTTGAAATAAGCTACAAGTTACGTCAACAAACTTCACGAAGCACTAACATCAAGTTATAATTAAAAATTAAAATTTTGAATATTTTATTACTATTTTAAAATTTTGTACCAGAGTTGAAAAAATTAAGTATTTTATTACTATGTTTTAAATTCGAAAGTTGACAAAATTTTAAACTGTTTTTAATTAACCCTAAAAAACAGGAACGGATGCTTAGTAAAAGAAGTCGTGCCATGTGAGTGTGCTAAACTTAAACCAATGATTACGTATACTCTCTTGACCTAAGGAAACCTAATTAAGAGTGGGCTAATTAAATTATCACCCAACACTTACCATCATGGAGATAGTGCATTCCTAGTAAGTCCCACTGGCTTGACATTGACCCAATTTTAAATTCAAAGTGGCCATATTACCTAATCCTCGGTTCTATTGTGCGTGCGCCATTACAGTAGCTAATCACACAAGTTGTCTAAAAGTTATCTTTTCTTCTTCTTTCTTATATCTTTAGGTACGTAGAATGAGATATATGTTAGAATTTATAAATTACATAATTAAAATAATATAAAGTTGATTGACGCTAACAGAATCAATGTGGCTCTCCTGTGAATCCTCGACCTTTCCCATGCACCGCCCACCACCTTTGAGAAATATAATTGGCGTCGGCTTTTGTGCACGGTGCCTTTTTTTTTTTACATTATGTATCCTGACTTAATTAGATTAATTATAATTTTTAAGACCCTATCTCAAAAATCTTATAGGAGATAAATCTAACTTGAGATCTATCGCGTTCCTACGTAACTCAGATATCACAACTTAGCTTAGTCTTCACATACTTGATTATTCAGCTGATGATTGATCATTGGCCCCCTACTCAACATTAGATTCCCATCAATCTCCAGATTTTCTAGTAGCTTCAACTCCCATATTGTCGTTGGAAGCGAGACATCCGTAATCGATCCGATCAAAAGCCTTTACCCAAAGAGCTGAGGATTATCAATAGAATAATTTTATTTCTCCTTGAGATAATTTGAACTCAAACCTCATGAAAGGAAGAGCCTTGAGTAAGGACTTAGAATCCATTTAAGCCACTCCCTATTTGTCACTTTTTTTGTTCTCCTTGTTTTTAAATGCGTATGGTGGTAAAGTTGCGAGTTGTATGTACCTCATGTTTTGGCAACAGGGTTTGTTGGAGCAATGTAAGAAAGAAACTAAACCGCCGATTCTTCAGGTTGATTTTGGCATACCGTATGGTTAAAATATGAAGTCAATGTCAATCATCCATCAATAGTTGAGTTGATGATTATTGTGATATAATTCGTGACCGCCATGTTTATTAGGCTTATGGAGAGCAATGTGAATTGTGAAGTCACTACTCACCCTGCATACATGTGACATTCAAAGCTTCAGCCCACGCTCTTTCATGAAAACTACTATGAATTAGGGAGTAGTAGGCACTAAGTGTATTTTCAAGTTCTACATAAGTAGTTTTCTATATATATATATATATATTAAGCCCACAAGATATTCTAGAAGGGTCTTAATTCATGAGAAGATACTTTTAAGTCATCTACTTTCAGATTAATTCCCGCTCACACCGGGTCAGTCCGTAAGGAGTAAAGTGTTGGTCATATAAATTTTTCTATTATCAGGACTCGAACTCGAAACCTCTAATTAAGAGACGAGAGTGCTGAAATTTTCTATTTCAATTACTAACACTTGGTCGATATTGCTTAAGAGCTGAAAATTATTTGTTATGTGGTTCACAAGGAACCGCTAGAGCATGAAACGACAGCCCAATTAGATGCGCAAAGTTAAGCCCAAAAACGAAAGAGAATGGTCCAATTGTTTTATGTACATTACAAAGCCCGACCAAAAGCCACCGTCCAGTAGACAAGAAAGAAACGCCTAATCTAATCTACTCGCCTTTTTCTATAATCAAATCCTAAAAGCCTTCCTTTCCTCTCATCACAAATCACAATTGATCCTCTCATTTGTTTAGTTGTAGATCCTTTAACCGAGTAGCATAAGGTGTGCTACTTGTTTAACCTGGGCTCACTGATTTCTGTGATTTGTTCTGATTTAGAATCTTGATCGTCGTCGTTTCCTTTCTAATCCCGATTAATTACGGTAGTTTTTGGCCATTAAGCCTTTTGATTGATTGGAAATATGCGCGTGAAGATATTAAGAGCTTTATTGTTTTAATCTTTTGTTTGTTTACTAATGGTTGCTGTCTTTGAGGATAGATGAAACAAAAAAATTTTGTGTCTTTGTGTATTTGGTTGCTGTTTTAAGTAATTTTTGTTCCGTCTTTAGATAACAAAAATAAAATTTTTTGTTCTTTTAAAATCGAAGGATAAAATTTATTGTCTTAGTCTTCAAAATAAAACATATAAACAACTTCCAAAATACCTCTTCTATCACATAAGTAATTTTTTAATTAATTATATTATTAAACTTATTATTATTATTATAAATTAATTATCTTATTATTATTATTAATTATTGTTATAAATTTTCTACTTATTATCATTTTTATTATTATTAATTATTATTAATTTTATTATACTAAATTAATTATCTTATTATTATTATTATTTAAATTATTAAATTATTAAATTATTATTAATTATTGTTATTATTGTTATTATTAAATATTATTATAAAATTTGTTATTATTATTATTTTATTTGAATTATTCATTTTATTAAAAGAAATTAATTATCTTATTATTATTATTATCACTATTATTAATTTTGAACTTAATAATAATATTATTAATTATTGCTATTATTATTATTAATATTATTTATTATTATAAATTTTGTATTTATTATTATTATTATTATTAATTATTGTTGTTATTGATGATATTGTCGTTATTATTATACAAGATTAATTTTCTTATTATTATTTTTATTATCATTATCATACATAATTACTTTTCTTATTATTATTGTGATTATTAAATTTCTTATTATTATTAATTTTCTTCCTCTTCTTTTATTATTATTATTATTATATGAAATTAATTTCTTATTGTTATTGTTATTATTATTATTATTTGTTAACTTTCTTACTAATACAAATCATTTGTTTTAAAATAATCAATAAATTACATATTTTCAATCATATTATATCAGAAAGGTAATTTAATCGCCGACATCGCTTTTTATATTCTCATTAATCGCAACAAAATATATTTATATCTTCGGAGAGGCATAATTTTATCTATTTTCTATCATAACTAAACACTCATCGCCTCTACATACAAAAGATAGCAACCATATACAACTTAAGATACATAGATTTGTGGACAAACTGAACTTGGGGATAGGTTTGTGAATCTTTTGTTTGTTTATTAAGATACATAGGCTTCGAGCTGGGGTTGAACCTAGGCAGACCGGACTTTTTGCCATGTGAAAGCCCATATTGCCAACGTAATTATAAGATCCAAAATACTAAAAAAAATGGAGATCTATTTATGCAATAATTATAAATAAAAAATAATTCATGAGATCATTTCTCTCTCCCTCTGTGTCTCGGCTGGATTAAGGTGTGAGGAGGGATTTGCTGTTGCAGAGAAAAGAAAAAGAAGAGTAAAAGAGAAAAAAATGTACGGATTCGAAGCTCTAACGTTCAACATTCATGGAGGTTATCTGGAGGCGATCGTTAGGGGACACAGATCTGGACTTCTCACCGCTGGCGATTACAACAACCTCTGCCAGTGCGAATCTCTCGACGACGTCAAGATGCATCTCTCCGCCACTGAGTACGGCCCTACCTTCAAAACGGTGCGGTTTTCTTCTTTGATTCTGCTTGGGATTTTGTTTGGTTTCCCGGAAAATTGAGCCCCCTAGATTCGATTAATTTTTCGTGAAATTAGGTAGTTTGTGTGCTCTTTTTTTACTTGATTTGGATGATGGGAAAGGATCGAGCTTTTTGGCTTCTTGATTTGTGACTGATATTTGATTTTGATGGGATTGGTTGGTTTAATGTGTGAATTATTTAAGATTGGTAAGTTGATTGCAGAACCATCCCCCTTGCATACTACTACAATTGTGGAGAAGTGTACTCTTAAACTAGTTGATGAGTACAAGCACATGTTGTGTCAAGCCACCGAGCCCTTATCTACCTTCTTAGAGTATTGCACGTAAGTCTTAATTCTTTTGTTCTATTACGATTTGTTGAGTTCCATATAAACGTGTTAGATAGTTGGCGAAATTAGTTTGTAAATTGTATATCAAAGAGAAGATTTTTCCTTTTGGTTAGACCTCATTTGGAAATTTTTGGTACATAGAAGTTGATTTTCTTATGTGCTGTTCTGTTTAATTATGTATGCCAGGAAAACGTTAATGGTTGATCTTTTTTATTTACTAGATATGGTCATATGATAGACAATGTTGTCTTGATTGTTACTGGAACCTTGCATGAGAGGGATGTTCAGGAACTGTTGGAGAAATGCCACCCTTTGGGCATGTTTGACAGGTTTTGTTGCTTATGCACTGCTATTTCTTGATTTTGATAAGCCTTGGAATTATACCTTACTTATACTTAGTTTTGTCCCCAGCATTGCCACCTTGGCTGTTGCTCAGAATATGCGGGAGCTTTATAGACTTGTTCTTGTGGACACACCATTGGCTCCATATTTCTCTGAGTGTATAACATCAGAGGTATTTATCACTGTCATTTACTCTCTCACATCTGCTTTTCTTGCCTATTCATTCTAGTATGAGATATCTGTCATATGCCCTAATTCTCTGCTAAAAAACAACAAGTGCTCTGAGTTCTGACACTCCTTGAAGGGTACATATTTTCTGGTGGTATCAATAACAGGTTATATGTCCAGGATTGGATATAAATGCATACTAAGTTCTGTTGTAGTTTTTAACTTTTGATGCAGATCGTGTATTGGGAGGATTTTGATTCTCCTAGTAATATTTCTTGCACTTTGTTACAATTTTAGGATTTGGATGACATGAATATTGAAATTATGAGGAACACTCTGTACAAGGCATACCTTGAAGATTTTTACAGGTTTTGTCAGGTGAGTCTGGATAGTTACATCATGGTAAGGAGAAAGATATGATCTCTAATTGTGTCTCATCAGGAAATTCACATGTTTTATGTTTACTTCAAATAGAAACTTGGTGGTGCCACAGCTGAAATCATGTCTGACCTCCTTGCCTTTGAGGCTGATCAAGGGCTGTCAATATTACCATAAACAGGTAACTTGGGCCGTTCCACTCTGCATGGACTACACAACTCTTGTAATATTTTCATTACTGATGCCATTTATGTGTTTGCTTTGATAGCATTGGTACTGAGCTCACTCGAGATGATCGTAGGAAGTTATACTCTAATTTTGGCTTACTGTGAGTGCTGTCCTCATGCTTGACATTTTAGTCCTCATGTCTGGACTTTGAATGATGGTGGTTTTGTTTACATGGGACAGATATCCCTATGGACACGAGGAGCTTGCTGTCTGTGAAGATTTGGATCAGGTGTGTGGACTGTTTGGTTGACCACTATAAATTTTAAAATATCTGCTCAATTTAGTGTTGGGAAGTTGAAACTAAGGGAGGAGAATTTCTGTAAATTTGCAGATTTGCTTTACTCGTATTAGTTGAATTGTTTTTGTTGCATTGGTGCATGAGAATACTCATTCTTGCGGTTACGTCACGTGGCCATTCTTTGTTATCTTTTATGTGGCAAATGTTCGGTTTTGACCTGTATAGATTGCGCAACTTCTGTCGCAGGTTCGTGGTGTCATGGAAAAATATCCTCCATATCAATCCATCTTTTCCCGATTGTCCTATGGTGAGAGTCAACTTCTTGACAAGGCATTTTATGAAGAGGAGGTGAAAAGGCTTTGCTTAGCCTTTGAGCAACAGGTTCATGTTACCAGATTGTTATTCTTCATCCTTTTCCTTTGATTCAGTGTATTTCTTCTATGCAATTTGTTAATTACACTACACTTACAATCGAAAAACTCGTTTCGTGTCCTTAAACTTGCAGTTCCATTATGCCGCTTTTTCATACATAAGGTTGAGGGAGCAGGAGATTAGGAATCTGATGTGGATATCTGAATGTGTGGCCCAGAATCAGAAGTCAAGAGTTCATGACAGTGTTGTTTTCATATTTTAGCTCCGGGACACAGCTGTAACAGAGAATCATATGATCTTCTGCATAAACTTTTGTAAATCGGGTCATTCTTTCAAGCCTCCAGTGGATCATTTGTTAAGTTGCAGAGATTGCCTAGGCCGTGTATGTTTGAAACTTATGCTTGTTGGGAATAAGATCTATTTGTTATTCTTATGTTCCTTAGTTTGGCTAGCCTGGAAGTTCACGGCCACAACGTACGAACTTCTTCCCAGTATTTATTCATCATGTCCTTCGTTAGACAAGTGTTGATGAGTTTAGATTGCTTAAACTTATCTGAAGTAAGTTTTCACATTACCAAAGTAAACGTCTTCTTGAATTCATGAAACACATTGAATAAATGTCAAATATGAAAAGATGAAACACAGAAGTATCAAAATGTTGAGAAATTTAGCACTTCTCATTATTCGGTTTAGGGATAGCAATAGGTTGAGTTGGGTTCGAGTTTGCTCGACCGAGACAATGTGAAATTCAATCATCTAGTTAGAAATGTGATTGAATTTTGATTTAATTCAATCAACTAGCTAGAAATGTGATTGAGTTTTGATTTAATACGACCAGCGATGGCAATTCATAGATTCCAACTTCATTTTGTTTCATCTAAATTTAATTACGTCTAAAACATTTCATTTTGTATAAATAACGTTGTTCACATATAATGACTTTTTCACAAAATAAAAAGTTCATAGATAAATTTCAACTTGAATCAAAACTCATAAAATTAAATTAAGTCCATTACAAAATTAAAATTAATGAATTGAATTTAAGCTAATTATATTTTAAATAAAATTTTAAATTAAAATTTAAATTAAATTATAAATGAATATAATGTAATTTAAATTTTTAGGGAAAAAGAATTGTGGGATTGAGGATAAAATTTTGTGAAAGAAAAGCGGCAAAACATAATAGTCGGAATGTTTTCAATGAATTAATAAAATACGTAAGTTTAAATAAAAATTTAAAATTTTATAAACTAGGAAATGTATAGCAACGAACGAATTGAAAAGATAAATTAACCAATTAATTAATTATATATATATATTATATTTAATCATATGTATTATATTTAATTTAAAATGACAAAACTATACGTGTTTATGATTTTTAAATTAATTAATTAATTATTTTTAATTATAGTTAATTAAAGATGATAATATTTAATTTCATTCTAATTAACAACCTATTAATTATATTTAAATTAACCCATGGTTATTAGCTAACAATTCACAATCATGAAAATCATGCTAGTCACAAATGTGTATCTAAAATTAATAACAATAAACAATTAATAATGCACAAATATTAATATTGACATATAATACTTAATAGTATCATTAAATTTCATTTTCATTAATCAATCAATTAGTTGTATTTTAATTTATCAATATATTAGTTATATTTAAATTAACCAAATATATATATATATATATGATATTTAATAAAATGACAAAAACTATATATGCTGATGATATTTAAATTAATTAATTATAATTTAATTATATTTAATTAAAATAATAATATTTAATTTTAATTTAATTAGCAACTATTAATTATATTTAAATTAACCCACAATTGTTAGCTAATAACTCACCGCCATAAAAATTAAGTCATAGACGTGTTCAAAGAATATGATGGGCCCAACTCAAGTATCGGAAGGCCCTGAGCTTTAGACTTTGAACTTTCCATTGATGAGTATATTGGTGACTTGGGAAGATTCTATCGCCTGCCTTCTTAATTTTATTATTTCTCATAAATAACTTTTACTAGAAAAAGTATTTTGAAGTCTTCAAAATTGAATCAAACAGACACTAAAATCGTAGCTATCTTCCGCGACAGGAGATACTAGATCATAGACTATCCTCAGCAAAAGAAAACCCTTCCTAAAGCACACGAAGAAAGCCTTCTCGCAGACCCAGAGGAGTGGTCTCTCCTTCTAACAGAAAGGCTACGTTCGATTATGACAATTTAATAAAAGTGAAAGTGGGGCTACTTCCCAACCCTACCTTAATGCAAAAATTGACCAATCAAAGTTATTGCCTCTTGGCGCATTAAAAAGGGAGAGGACTAGTATTTATTTAAACATAATATTATTATATAATACTTATAATAATTAGCAATTAGTCATGTATGGTTGTCAATAATTTATATACTTAATATTAATATATAGTTGCTAATAAGATAATAATTAGTCACAACCATGAATAAGTATATATATTAAGATATTAATATATAAAATTTAATAATAATAAACAAGTCATGATTAAGATTTAAATTTAATATTAGTATATAAAATTAATAACAATGAACAATTAATAATGTACGGTTATAAATAAAATACAAAAAATATTAATATTCAGTAATTAATAAAATAGTTATTAAAAATTTTCTAAGGGCAATAATTAACAGTCAATTAATAATAAAACTTAATTAACATGAGTATATGAGTATATAATACTAGGAGAATAATAATGCGCAAATGCGAGTAATAATGCCATGTAAATTTAATTGGTTATATTGTCATATAATTTTAATATATAAATAAATATAAAAATTCAAAAAATTTAATTAAATTACAAAAAATTTAAAATTTGAAATTAAATTATAAATATTAAAAATCTGTATTTGGTTATATTATTATATAATTTTAATTTATAATAAATATGGTAAAATTTAAAATTAGTAGTTAAATTATAAATATTTTAAATCTGTAATGGACATTTAATTAAAAATATTTAAATATGTCATATTAAAATATAAAAGTTAGAATATAATAAATGAATAAGTAAAATAAGCAAGTAAAAATTTGGGACTAAAATTTAAAAATTAAGGTAATGTATAGTGTAACGTGATATGTTATAAATGTAAAAAATATAAATTAAATAAGAAAATTTAAACATAATAAGTTTTAAATAAATAAATAATGTAATTTAACCATCCAAGTATTCATGAAAATGTCCATTTTATCATGATCATTTACTAAATTATTCAATTGATTACAAAATTAATATAATTTTTCTTTTTAATTACATTTTAATATTTATATTTACTTTTTATATTTTATCCATTTATAACAAATACATTACACTTTACATTTCCTACTTTTTAAAATTAGTTCATTCCAAAATTTTATAACCTAATTTTAATAATTCAGTTTGAATATTCTAACTTATATATTTTAAATATTTCTACCCTAATTCGTTTCTTAATATACATTTAAAATTTTAATATTTATAATTGGATTACAAATTTCTAAATTATGCAATTTACATTTATACACATGTTAGGATTTTTCATTATCTTAATTAACTGAGATATTTAATTGATTACAACAAAATATAAATACAATTTTTGCATGGTATAAACTTTAGTTTCTTCATTTCGACCCATAGGACTCTCAAGTTATTTGTTTTTGCATTTCATCTTTAAATTGTCAAGTATGATACATAATTGAGTGTTATGTTTTGATGCTTAAATGTACATGACATGTTTAGGTGGTAACACCCTTGTTATGAGTTTTGAGCCATAATCATTGATTATTGAATTGCTAGAGTGAAATGAGGATGGTAAATGGCTTTTGTCATCCATATGAATGGGACGCTAATCTGGGATATTATCTTAGCTAGACATCATTATCTCTGTCTCCTAACTTGGATGTGTTAGCGACCACCATGTTGATCAATTGGGGGTCTTTTCGTGGTAAGTTACATTTGTATTGAAACATGTTAAAACGTATATGCTTGTGAGAACAGAGGTTGACAGTTGGTAATCTTGATTAATTGACAATTCTTTATGGATCAAACTATTAAATGGATTTATAAGTTGGATAATCCTTCAACATCAGATCCTGAATAATTTGACCTTTACTATTATCAGAAGTTTGTTGTCTAGCCCACTGTTTAAATATTAAGTGACTCTATGCCTAAATTCAAATATGTTTAGAAGTTGTGGATAAAACCTCCAAAATTTTCTGTTACTCTTTCAAGCCGTTAACTTAGCAAGGGTCCTATAAATCAGTAGTGCTGCCAATTTTCTTCCACGAAAAGCTAATATTTTGAGATCCCTTTGCAGATAAATCAATTCGTTCAAGTTGCATAAACAGCAGCTATGTGCCAGAATCGACTCAACAAAAGGATGCGTCGTTGACTTGCGCATGATGCTATTGGTATAGCATCACTTCTACTTTTTAAACCAACACTTCAATTTTACTCTACTCCACTTGACTAAACTCATTAACCACAATCCACACTACCTCTAAAACTTCAAAATTCATTTCTATATCACCTGTCCATCAACGACTAAATAACACTACATCCAAAATTTTCATCCCATTAACGCAGTATTCAAGAATAAACACTGCCATGTTCATGCAATTGAGAGTAGTTCATCAATTTTATTTCATAAATCCATAATTCTAAAGGATGACATGGAAGAATATTAAATAATTAATTAACTAAGTCTCGATTTATTAAATAGAATTAGTGCTTATATTCATTGTTATTAAATATAAAAATATATAATTAATTGACTAATTATAATAAAATAATAAAATAATTATTAATTAATTAAAATAAAAATTATTATTATAGGAGTCACAATTGTGACTTAATCTATTTTAATTAGTTAATATTATGCAAAAATGGTTCAATTTATCAATTGTTGATATATGAGATAAATTTCCTGATTTATTTATTATGAAATGATCATGATTATTTATGTTTAAGTTTTCTTATTTAATTTATATTTTTTACACTATACATATCTTAATTTTTAAATTTTGTCCTACATTTTTACTTACTAATTGTATTTTAATATATTTAAAGCCTTCTAATTAAATTTCCATTACATATTTATTTACTAATTTTGAAATTTTCATATTTATCATACATTTAATTAATTTTAAAATTTTTTTATACGATTTTAATTTTCTATATTAATTTAATACATTAAAATTATATAATAATATAAACCAATTAAATTAACAATAACGCGCAGCATTACTCTGTATAACTACACTTAGGAATAACAAA
>JAIWQS010000206.1:0-186588 GCA_029891385.1 Erythroxylum novogranatense
AGGAAACACTTGAGGATTAGCTATCACGGAAATCTACATGTATGATATGCATGTCATAATCAATGCAACAATTAATCATATATCACCTGAGTCATCCTATATGCATTCTAAGCGAGGACACCTAAACCTAGCTACGATGCCAAACATGTTGGGCCGGACCCCGGATCCCGTTCGGCCCCTCGGGTTTATGATCAAGAGCTCCCCGAAGCTTGGACGATCCCAACATCCATACCTAATCGTCGCTATTCGATACACACACCGCCTTTAGCATGTCGTTCGATCCTGAACATGCGTCGCATATACTATTTACGTACATTTAGCATTCTGACTATAAATTAAAGGACCATGACCATAGGATTTATAATATTACAGTTAAGGGAAATTCAACAAGTATCCTTAAATGTAGCATATACAAAATAGAGTTTAAAATCCGAAGTACAAAGTATGTTCCATGATGAAATCTTTGGTGGGCGAACCAAAGGTACTAAGCGAATAATAGGCTCTAATTATTTGAAGTTTCGATGCCTCATGAAGTCAACTCTGCGTCTTGATCTGCGCTTTGAGGAGGGAGAGTAATGGGGTGGTTAGCGACTTCGATGGCATATCGTTTATAGCCATTGGCAGCGAGCCCACACAATCAAACAATATACATATGCATATAGCCTTTAGCAAATTACAGTTCATCAATTAAGTCACATTACGTATAAGCGTAGGTCATGCAATTCTAATTAATAACATATCAATCATGATCGACATATTTGTCAAATTCATCATGTATTATACCGACATATCGGTCGTGTATGCACAAACAATTGGCTCGAGTTAAGTAAAATCCATCCGGATAAACGAAGTTAAATCAGTAAAATCCATTCGGTCCGATTTCTCGGATCTCGTTGCCTGGGCGGGTAGCGGGAGAAGGCTCTTTATTGTCAGCGTGCGTGACTCCATCCGTAACTCTCTAAACAAATCACATAGTCCATTCGATTCATACTCAAAGCATGTTTCACATTTCTCGATTCTCATTCTTGTCCATTTCCATAAAGGCTATCAATCCATGCATAATTATAATCAGCATATTGATATTTCTCGTGTGATTCGATGCAAAGTAATGTCGAGGATAATGCAAGTAAGCACACATGTGCAATTTCCCATACACCTGATAACCATAAACATATTACCCACCTCTAATAAACAAGTATCCAATTCCGGATGTCCTTCCTCTTGCGATGGAAGCAGGTCAACGGTTTCCTAAAATAAACCCAGTTTCATTTAATCAATACCAGAAAATATTCAAATTAAAGCCTAAAATATCTATATTGATCTTCTCTAAACTTAGGACCCTTGAGCAAATTCAGGCTTCCGATTCATACATCTGAAGCCTTTTATTTCTAGTTCTGATAGATCAAATTCACCCCGATTGGTATCATACCAAAGATATGCCCAAAATATCAAATCTCCTTTGCTGAAACAGGAGGCTTATGACGAAGACTCAGCTATCATGGCGAACAGCCGGCGCTCTCAGCCATGACTTGCACTCGTGTCTTGGCGGCGAAAGCCATTACGCTGCGTCGCGACGAATAATAGTAAAATTAATTACGATGGCGGCGTGACTCCCCTTTTCCGCTTGGCGGCGAGATTCATAAACGCGTCGCGGCGTCTGGCCCGAACTCGACTCAAAACCCGATTCTGCATTTTAGATCTCAAATCCCTGAGCCGTAGACATGACAAACTATATATCAAGTCTTATACTACCATTTTAACCCGGCCAACAACTCAAAATCAATCGCGCATCGACCTACAAAATCTAATCATTTTCACCTAAAACCCTAAAACCTTGATTCTCGGATTCGACATGTCACAAGGTTTAAATCTAACGGAACAATTTCGAAGGAAGTTAAACTTACGAGATAGCTTCAAGCTGTCGGAAAATGCAAAGATCACAAATCTCCTCTTCCTCTTCTCTTCTTCTCTCGTAGTGCCTCCCTCTTCTTCTTCTTTTCTTTTCTTTTATTTCCTTTCTTTCGTTCTCTTATTTCTTCGACCTAACCTAAAGTAAATACAAATACCATTTTACCCTTCCTCAAAACCTAAATCCAATCACTCAGTAACTTCCCAATGCCCTCATTAACTTTTACCCATTTTAATCCTCATTTAACCTGATTAGGCAAAATTATCCAATAATACTCCAATTAACTCAAACTAAGGCATAATCACTCAATTATCAAAATTTATGTAATGACATCATAAAAAAATGCAGGGCCTAACATTTCTCCCCCTCTTAAAAACAATTTCGTCCTCGAAATTTACCTGAATCGTCGAAGAGATACGGATACTTCTCCTGCATGGCTTCCAAGGGCTCCCATGTAGCCTCCTCTACCGAATGGTTTCTCCACAAGACCTTGACCAACTGAACCGTCTTGTTTCGAAGAACTTTATCTTTAGTGTCCAAAATCTCCATCGGTTTGCTCCTTATCTTCAGATCATCTCATGGCTGAACCTCATGCTTTGAATGGCGTGAGATGGATCCGATCTATCCCAATCTGTATAGACACATGAAACATCATGAATCTGCAACTGACTCAGGAGTGCTTGCGTAATCTGTGGCGAGTGGTCCAATCCTCTCAGGATCTCATAGGACCCACGTACCTCGGACTCAGCTTACCCTTCTTCGAACCTCAATACTCCTTTCCATGAGGCGTCTTAAGGAACCTTCTGGCTTATACTCCATCTCCTTTCGGTGAGCATCCACATGCTCTTCGTCATCCATATCTGTCTTTGCCTTAAGCTGCTGTAACTAAATTGACTTTATCAGCAGTCATCTGAATCAATTACGGTCCCTGTTGCCTATCTCCTTCTTCATCCCCAGGATCGAGTCCTACATCTCGCCCATCAAAATATAAATACGGAGCCATCTGAATGCTCAGATAGTGCAATTGTTATAAGCAAATTAGACCAGCGGCAAATCTCATCGAGCTCCTCGAAAATCCATCACACGAGCCAAGCATCCCTCAAAAGTCAAATGGTCCTCTCAAATTGACCATCCAGTCCGAGGTGAAATGCGTACTAAAATTCAACTTAGTACCAGGCATCCTGATTGCCCCAAAATCTCGATAAACGGGATCTCTATAAAACAATGGAATCGGAATCCCATGCAATCTCACTATCTCATCATATACTTCTTTGCCAACACATACGAAAGAATCAGTTTATAATCACGAGAAAATGAAGTACCTTAGTTAAGCGATCCTGATCACCCAAATAACATCATGCCTCTTTACTAGTCTTAAGCAAACCCATTGAAAATCCGCCGATCACCCTTTGCCACTTCCACTCGGAATGAGCAGCGGTCTCGACTTTGCCGAAGGTGCACGGTGTTGACAACTGTACGACACTGAACACTCTTGACAAACTCTTATATCTCTCACCATTGCCTTTCCACGAAATGCTCTCTCGAATCTCGATACATCTGGTGCTGCAGGGATGCATGGCATAAGGTGCATTGTCGCCTCATCCATAATCTAAACTTTAACCTCTGCGCATCAGAATACAACACCTTACCCACGGTCATAAGCCCATCATCTCTCCCTCATCTCGAGGACATCTTACCATTAAGATCTCATCTCGAGCTTTTCGAATCCATCTTGAGCACGTAAATCTTTAACCTTTTCCTTCATTATCGACCTCACTGAAAATTGGCGAGCACTCCGACTCCTCACAGCTTCAAGCTTATCTTAAACATGCCATCTCTTCAATAAAGGAAGATAAGCGATCATACATGAGCAATCGAAGACTTCACCTTTCGAGGCATACATCCTGACATTGGCCTTGCCGGATGATACTCGATCAGCAGATCATAGTCCTTGGTAACTCGAGTCCACCTTCTGCCTCAAATTCAATTCCTTACATTTCAGCAAATACGGACTCTTATGATCGGTGAAGATCCAATACGAACTCCATAAATAATTCCTCCAATCTTGAGGCGAATCCTGTTGCTTTAACTCCAAATGCGTCGTCCGGATAATTGACTCATCGCCAAGCGCACCAAAGCATACGCTATCACCGCCACCCCTGCATGAAAAAACCTGGCCAAGGCCTTCCTCGAAGCATCCTCATGCAGCCTTAGCCCTCATCTCCGAAAAGCGTACGAAGTCGGAGCACTTTCGTCAATGCGCAAAAGCTCGCCAGCTCCTCGGCCTCCTCCTCCAAACAAACACGATTCTTCCTCAATAACCGTCGCCGAATGGATATCATAGAAAATCCCTCCACAATCTTCTATAATAACTGCTAAACCAAAAAACTCTACCTCTGCTACATTCTTTGGGGCTTAGAATTCCTGTGCTTTATCTTCTTGGATCATATGCACTCCACCTTCGGAATCACATGTCGAAATGAAACTTCTCGTAAAAGTCGCATTTCTTGAATTTGGCATACTTATGCCTCCTCAAATCGTAAAGAAATCCTCAAATGCTCCTCATCTTTGCTCATCGCTCTTGAATACAGATATCATCAATGAAGACAATGATAAATTGGTCGAGAATGGCTTAAAACCGATTCATCAAATCCATAAGCGCTATTGAACGTTAAATCCGATCAAGGCATCACCAAAAACTCAAAGTGTCCATCTGAGTCTGACGATGCAGCGCATTGAGCTCCTTAATCCTCAAGCGATGATACCCAGATCTCAAATTATCTTAGAGACTCGCTCCTTGCGATTGATCAAATAGATCATCAATCGAGAGGCGGATACTATTCTTCCGCAATGTCGATTCAACTACGTAGTCACGCACATCCTCGATGAGCCATCTTTCTTCTTCTGAAAAAGGCCGGGCTCCCGTGGCGAAGAACTTCGATTGAATATATCCCTTCTCCAATGACTCCTCCAGCTCCTTGACACTCAATTTCGTGGAGCCATCCGGTAAAGGCGGAATCAATCGATCGTGCGAAAAAAGCCCGATCGGGCTTCGATCTCAGAGCTGTAGTCGAGGTAATTCCTCGGGAAGACATCAGGAATTCGACTCTGAAATATCCTCTATCTTCCCTGTATGCATACGGTGTCCTACATGGCTAAACAGCCTCTGACCCTTACTCATCATCTTTTCTGCCGTCAAAATTTGAAACAATCTTGGTGGACTCCTTTCCTATCCCCACGAAACACTACTCTCTTACGCTATCAATTCAAACTCCACATCTTTTGCTTCAATCGAGCAGAGCATTGTACTTTCCAAAATGTCAGTACCCGATATCACGTCAATCCTCTCATCTTGATGGCATCGGATCTACCACTGAAGTTCTCCTGATACCGTCTCACAACCTCTAAACATTGACTAATCCACGATGTACTGGCGATTGGAGTACCACCATGGAGTATCAAGGCTCACAATCTATCACGCAGATACTGCTCGTCCGAAATAAGCAGTGAGTAGAACCGGATCAATCAAACAGCATCATCAGCAAAATGTGAATCATACCGGTCACCACGTGGGGCGGTCTCTGCATCCTCTCTGGTCATATAGCACCCGAGCTAGTGCACGCCCTCTCGGTCTACGAATACCACTCTCTTGGCATCGAGGCCCCATCTACTGTGATCCTCATCCATAGTCTCAGTCCTCCTCGAAACTTGCATCGACTCCTCTCTGTCGTGGAGTGAGGACACTCTCACAACAATGTCCCTTCTCCCACATTGAAACAAGCTCCAGTCGATCTGAAGCACTCTCCTCATGGGGCTGATGTTCCTGATTGAATAAAGTCTATCTCCATCTCCCTTACTGCATACCGTGAGCTTGGTGAAAGCAGTAGAAGTCCTCATCGGCTAGATCATTTCGCACTGCTCCTCTCCTCTGTTGGCCCAGGGAAGCTCTAGCACTCTGTCTGGCATGGGGGTGCTAGTGCTACCTCCTCTCACAGGCGCTCTTTGCCCTTCTCTTCACATTCACTGACTCTTGATATTCTCGATATTTCTCTCACTTTTGCCTCGACCAAGCTGTTGGAAGTCACAAAATTCTGCCTATCACCTTCTCTCGATAGCCAAGTCACAGGCTTGGCTGGCCAAGCGACATCTGGCGGCCTCCTCGCATCAGTTGAAGCATACCTGCATGCTGCGTGAGCAAAGGCCTTTCATTACTAGCTATCATATCCTTTGAGTCAAGCGAGGAACTCCCTCTGCTTTTCTTTGGATATAAACCTCAGGCAATTCTTCCTAAAAACCACAAAATCACCTTGCCTTGACCCTATTGGCCTCGTCGGCTCACAGTACAGGTCTCCTACCCGATGAAGTGCATCTCCACAAGCAAACTTGCCAGCATAGATGACCCTCTAATCATCCTCACACTCCATCTGGTCGAGCACTCTCTGTCTTCCTCGGCAAGTCTATTCTTGAGGATCGGCGTCCCGAAAGAATCAACACTCCATACTTCCTTAATTTATCAAATAGTTTGCCCTTGACAGGCGGGGCTGAAACAAAGGCTGGGGTATCGACCCATGCTTTGCACGAATGCTGATAAAGGCACAGAGCGACCTCGGATCAATGGAGCACTTGCTCACGAGGCGCTGGCGACTCTGAGTCGGCGAAGGAATGGGCTCACTCTCACAGCCTCTGACGCCTTAGCATTCACTGGCCTTCTGAGCCGGTCCTCTCCTCCTAATCGATCGGTCACGGACCTCGCATAACTCCTCGTGTCCTTCTGCGGTGGCATCGTTATGGAGTGACTAAGGATTAGCTATCACGAAAATCTACATGTATGCATGATGTCATGTCCTTAATCAATGCAACAATTAATCATATATCACCTGGTCATCATATGCATTCTAAGCCAGGACACCTAAACCTACTGACATTTTAAGCATGTTGGGCGGGACGGATCCCGATTCGGCGGCCCCTGAGTTTATAATGCAAGATGGGGCTCGGACCCGATCCCAACGTATCCATACAATCCACAAATAAACATTAGATACACACCGCTGTTACGCAATCCGATTAGATCCACGAACATCGTTAGCATATACTACTGACTACAGTGCATTTTCATAGCATTCTACTATAAATTAAAGGACCCAGTGACCATAGAGTTTCGTAATATTACCAATTAAAGGAAATTCAACAGTATCCTCGAATAGCATATACAAATAGAGTTTAAAATCCAGAAGTACAAAGTATGCTCCATGATGAAATCTTTGGTGGGCTAACCAAAGTCTAATGAATAATAGGCTCTAATTATTGGAGTTTTAGATGCCTCATGAAGTCAACTCTAGTCTTGATCTGCCCTTTGAGGAGGGAGAGTAATGGGGTGAGCTGCGAGCTCGATGGCATATCGTTTATAGCCATTGGCAGCAGACCATGATCAAACAATATACATATGCATATAGCCTTTAGCAAATTCGGTTCATCAATTAAGTCACATTCATATAAGCGTGGGTCATGCAATTTCTAATTAGTAACATATCAATCATGATCGACATATTTGTCAAATTCATCATTATTATGCTCGGCATATTATGTACCTGAACAATTGGCTGAGAGTTAAAGTAAAATCCATCCGGATAAACCGAGTTAAATCAAGTAAAATCCATTGAGTCCGATTTCTCGGGGATCTCGTTGCCCTGGCGGGTAAGCGGGAGAAGGCTCTTTATTGTCAGCGTGCCGCGTGACTCCATCAAGTAACTCTCTAACGAACAAATCACATAGTCCATTCGATTCATGCTGAAAGCATGTTTCACATTTCTCAATTCTCATTCTTGTCCATTGCCGTAAGGCACATCAATCCGTATAATTATAATCAAGCATATTCAATATTTCATGTGATTGATCTAGTAATGTCGAGATAATGCAAGTAAGCACACACAATTGCCCATACACCTGATAACCATAAACATATTACCCACCAATAAGCTCAGTATCCATTCACGGATGTCCTTCCTCTTTGCGATGGAAGCAGGTCAACTTGGTTTCCTAAAATAAACCAAGTTTCATTTAATCAATACCGAAAATATTCAAATTAAAGCACTAAAATATCTATATTGATCTTCTACAAAACTTCCGGACCTTGAGGCAATTCCGAACTTCAGACTTCGTACATCTCGAAGCCTTTTATTTCTAGTTCACAATGAATCCAAATTCACCCAATTGGGCATCTATACCAAAAGATATGCCCAAAATATCAAATCTCCTTTCTGAAAGCAGGGCTTACGCGGCAGACGAAGCGTACTTCTTGCATGAGAAACGACGTTCGCCCTGACGAAGACTCCGCTCGTCGCGGCGACAGCCGCCTCATGTGGCGTGCCATGTCTTTGGCGGTAATCCTTTACGTCGCGTGAATAATAGTAAAATTAATTACCGTCACGGCTCCTTTCCTGCCGTCATGGCGAGATTCATATACGCGTCGCGACGTCTGGCCCGAGCTCGACTCAAAACCCAGACTACATTTTTGGTCTCAAATCCCTGAGCCACAGCCAGCAAACTATATATCAAGTCTTATACTACCATTCAACGTAACAACTCAAAATCAATCAAAATGCATCGACCCACAAAATCTAATCATTTTCACCTAAAAAAAACCTTGATTCTCCCGGATTGACAGGTTTAAATCTAACGAACAAACTCGAAGGAAGTTAAACTTACGAAGATAGCTTCAATGTCGAGAAAATGAATCGCAAATCTTCTCTTCCTCTTCTCTTCTTCTCCTCGAAAGAGCACTCCCTCTTCTTCTTCTTTTCTTTTCTTTTTATTTCCTTTCTTTAGTTCTCTTATTTCTTCTCAACAAACCTAAAGTAAATACAAACCATTTTACCCTTCCTCAAAAACCTAAATCCAATCAACTCAAGTAACTTCCCAATGCCCTATTAACTTTACCATTTTAATCCTCATTTAACCACAATTAGACAGTTATCAAATAATACTCCCAGTTTTCAACTAAGGCATAATCACTCAATTATCAAAATTTATGCAATGACATCATAAAAAAATCGAGGGCTACTTGAGAACAGCAGGAGGAATATCCTCGTGAAGCTCTTCCTCCTCGAGCTAGGTCCGGCTCCTCATCAAAGCAGTTAGCTCTCCTTGGCCTCAGCTTCATATCCTCCAATGAAAGGCGAGGCATGGGAAGAAGCGGCTCGGCATAATCCTCGAAAGGAAGGACACTTGACCCTGCCGAGCGTGGACATCGTGGCACCTCTTTAGGATCGAAAGGGTTACATCACAGGCAAGCTCTAAACACTCCTCGTTTAGAAACTTCCTTTTCCACCTTTTTATTGTAGCACCATTTATAGCCTCGATCCTTTGCCTCTTGATGAAGCAAATCTCAACCGTCCTCGTCCTATGTCTGCGATCCTTGCAGTATGGCGATCTGGAGGTACTTCTTGCTCGCTCAGCTCCGTCTCCTTTGCTTTCTTGACTCGTCGCCCATACTGATCAATCGACTCCTCTCCTCCTCCCCGGTGTGAGTTGAGCTTGTAGAGCGCTCTCGCCTCCTCCCAAAACTTCTTCTCCTCTTCCAAAGAAGAAAGCCGAGCCTCGAAAACATCCTTCTCCTCCTTGGCCTCAGAGGCTGGCCAAAGTGCTCACCTACTCGGAGGTCATCGCCTCCCGATCAATGACTGGCAGATCAGTAGGGCGATTCGATGCGTTGGTGCATCGAGGAGGCAACCCGACTCCCCAGCACGATTCACGAAAGTGCGGGCTGATAGCTCTGATGGGACAGCGGTCGATGCACTCCTCATCAAAGGAGCGATCTTCTCGGAATATGAAGAGCCACATGAGATTAAGCGTCTGCGATCTTATCGAGGCGATCGGCTCCCGTTATCAACGCTTCGCTACTCGCTTTGTCCCACGCCTTATCCAGCAGGCGATGGCTCTCTGTTTTCTCCTTCTCCTTGCAGTCCGAAGGGCGAGAAAATGACAGACAACAACCGGCGGCCTTTTTTCTCTTAAGGTGGCTCGACCTCCTCTTCCTTCTCTCTCCATAAACCCGCTTTCGGCCTGGAGTGCTAGCTAACACGTTCGAAGCAACAGCCGAGCCAGCAGGGCGATCTTCCAGAGCGGAGGGACCCGGTGACAACTTGGAATGACCCCGCCCTCCAGCAGAGCTTGACATCACTGTCTCCATACTTCTTTCCTCTTTTCCTCTTCGGCTGTGCTTGGACTTTAGAAGGGTGGGAGGAGGACCCGAAGTCTTTATCCTCACCATGGATGCCTGATATAATAAAAGCGAGTCAGCGAAACCAATACTTAAAAAGATAGCAAATAATTCAACCACGAAGGGTTAACAGAATGAGGCGGTCTCTCTCTAGCCAGCATTAATTTGTGACGAGGGGGCGAGTAAAAAGAATCGGCAAAGGGCCCCAGTGATACCCTTAATAAGTAGAAGCGAAATGTCGTGTCGATCGAGCTCCTTTATCGCCGACCACCTCCACTCTTCTCTACTAAGAGACACACTCGGCGTGTCATTCCTTTGCTCGGCTAAAGGATACCTCCGTGGCGGTACTGAAGGAGGATCTGGGGTTTCACGAAAAATTACTTTGTCATGGCGAAGATTTTGGCTATCCGGCGAGCGATCTGGGCATCTCTGTCAACAAAAAGGGACCGGCCCCGAGTTAGGACTTCTGGTTCATCCTCAAGTGTGGCGAGGATGCCAATCGAAGGAAAGCAATGATGATAATGCAATAGCCGACCCATTGATGAACCTCTGTGGTTCGGAGAATTTGGCTCGGCATCGGTGATAGTGGCGCGCACCTTGTCGACAATCCCGGAATACAGGGAGCCTCATCACAGCCATAGAAAAACTATCGGAGATAGCAAAATACCCACTCGAGGTTCTTTGTGGATCCGTTTATGATTGAAAGCTAGCCTAGGTCCCCCGAGACAAAGGGATGTTGTTCCTAATAGATGACGATTCACTCCCCGATCATCGTCGATGCATTTCTTGGTGGCTCCTCCTGACCAACCCATCCTTCGCTCTCTCGTCGAGATTTCTTCAACATCTCCTACCATACTTCTAGGCGGCGGCCAGAGCATGTTCACTGAAAAACCTTTGAAAAGACTTTATAGGAGGAGCGAGGAAGAGGGCATTACTATTTAGTGATTTGAAGTTGGGAAATCGGACGGACATTGAAAGAAATTTTGAGGGCAAGTAAAGCGATAAAGAAGCGAGTGAAAACATAGTGTATGGTAGGAGAAGCGAAAGCAAAGGTAAAAACTTCTACGCAACCCCGACCACGAGCACTTATAGAAGACCGATCGAAGGGCGCCCAATCAAAGCTCGACACGTGAAGAATTCGAGCCAAGCTGAGACACCGCTGGAAAAATCTAAGCGAAGTAAATTAGGGTTGTTTGAAATCCAGTCTGTGTGACCAGAGTGAAAGGGCGTCTGTGTATGGTACCCAGTGATTCTGAAAGATGATCGTTGATTGATTAAATTGTCCGAGGAAGACGCGTCTTGTCGATAATAATTAAATAAAGTACCCTCCACAGCGCTCGACTACGGATGTTCACTGAACTCCCCTGATACGGGCTGTCACGTAATAAATGTCGATCTGACCGATCAGGACACTCGTTGTCCGATCCATCTGACGATCTTGCATGTCATCGATGTCCGATCGTTTAGGCTACCACATCTCATAGGCGACCTATAACATTGATATCCGGTACGACCGAGTACCCAGGTATCTATGGACGAGCTACAAAACCCTGCATACTCCTTACGACCACTTCTCCTTTTGCTCGGACTTCGAGGTAGGGGCTTATGGTTAGATTCGGTCGTCTTTGGGCTCGAACCTAATCATAACTACTCGTGATCGATCGGTCCATCTTTCAAGGATCGATCTTATACCTTTTGGATATGCCGGCCCATGCCCGAACAATACATCATAGCTCGTTCGTGGGTGGAAGTCTCTAAATGCGAGCGTAAAGACTTAAACTACTTTTGCTCCGTATATATAGTGCGACTCTTGCCGTAATAGAGTGCGTAATCATAACCTAGTTTTCTCTCGCATCGTCGATCCCACCTACGAAAAGATTGACTTGGCGTCGGAGGAGCTTATCGAAACAACCCCGGCGTGCCTTCTGTTGTTTCTGAGGAACCTTGAGGTGAATTCCGTAAAGCCGTCAACTCCATGGATCAAAGACAGCGTGCAGGCCTCGCCATGTCGGTAGAAGCAATACATAATTTCTATATTGTGTATGATTTTATAATATATAGAAGTGTGGATTCGATCGATTCTGGCTAGATTGAGCGTTGCCGTTATACTCCAGTGTGATCAAGCGCTTCACGTATAAACTGACGTCAAAACACTGCAAAACAAGAAAAGGCTCGTTGGGGGTTGTGTTACGATTAGCCCTTGACTCAAATCGGGGTTTTTGGTGAAGGAAAGTACTGCTATAATCGAGGAAGAATTAGGGTTGTGATAGCATACCTCTGTTATGGTAAAATGTCATACCTTATATATGAAGTAGTTACTAGGTTTAGATCTTTCGCGTGTTGCATAGGAGACTCTCTCTTATTGATATGGAGAAATCGTTGCTTAGGCTGGATTTGGCGTGAGTCATAAGGGCGACCCTTGATGATTGGACCGATCAGCCCATAAATCGTTAGTCTTGAGTTGGAAGCTCGATGTGGCCGACCCAACCATAAGCCCACTACTCCTCGAAGTCTGAGCGAAGAAGGTCGGAGGAGCATCGAGGAAGGTTTTATGCTTCGTCACATGGGACTGACTCGTGATAAAGAGACGATCGGTCAGGCGTCGAGATATGGCTCAAATCTATAGATCGGCTTCGTGGAGTGATGATCGATCGGGCATTATTATCGTAACTTCGGTCGTGGGAAAGCTCGAGCCGGTCGATCGATCGGAATACTGTATTTATTATTCTTGGTACTCGGATGCAGACCCGGTTGAGTTAAGCTTCTTTCGGATGTCGACCGGTTGAGAGTAGTTGCTCGTTACGGGACGGTCATTGAGGTGCCCAACTGATCGGCCTACGCCACTTATTCTGACGACCAGCGCCAGCGAAGTTGGATGGTCATCAGCGGCGAATGAATGAAGGTATTTGGAGCATTTATTATGCGACGGCCTTACGTCCTTTGACAGGTGTTGAGAATCTGAAGCGTGTAAATCCTTTTAACAGTTGTCTGTTGCCCGTTCGTCCCTTGGTAGCGCGCACTTGATTTGAACAGCCCTAATTCCCGTGGCTCGGATCATGCGCGTGTCCAGGCGTAACTTTCGGTTTTCTCACGTGTTATACTTTGATTGGATGGCTGATCGAATTGCCTCCTATAAATGTTTAGAATTGACGAACCATTTGGTTTTCTTCCGCTTATTTCCTTCTTACATCATACGCTTTTCGTTCGTTCTTTCTTACTACAGGTTTGGAATCTTCATTCAATCGTTGTTCGATTTCCCTTTCTCCATCCAACAAAGAGTCGTCCTTCCTCCTCTAAGTTCTTTTCAAGAGCTCTTTTTGGTAATCGTGTCAATGGGTAGTTCTAGAAATGCGGTAGGAAGTGCAGGAAGTGTCGACGAAGGAGAGAAGGGAAGGGTCGATTGTGGAGGCGGTGCCGAGAGGTGAATCGAAGATGAGGTTGGGAGAAGCATAGCGGACGATCATTAGGTGTAACATTCCTACGTCACAGGGGCCTGAGTGGCCGCATGAACCGAGCGGATCTTGGCCAATCTGAGCGGGTATTTTGTTGTATGTCTGAGCTTTTTCTCTGTTGGCGGCATAAGGCTTCCGTGCGCTCCGATTATTGGCGAGGTGTCGCGCTATGAGGTGATGCCAAGTCGAGATCCTCGAATGGTTGGAGGTTTATTAATGGTTTTGGCTCTGCTATACCACCAATTCGGTCGTCCTCAAATCGGTTGACATCCTCATGCCATTTCTTAGAATGGGCGGAGTCCCATGTAAGGGCGCAAGATTCCTCATTTTTAGTCTGAGGGATGCTTTCGGTATCGCGGATGGAACTCAGGGAAAGTCACTTCTTAGCGTCTGAGTACTTTTAAGTAAGCCCCAGGAGCCTCCTTGAAGCTCGACCGTGGAGGTACCCTCTAGCAGAGCAATGGAATGGCGTATCGACCATATCTCTTAGTAGAGAGGTGGGAGGTAATTGACGGCGATAAAAAGCTCGGCATATCTGACTTTACTCGGCTCATGCAGGGGTACTTGAGGAGTCTCGGACGACTCATTTCTCATTGGCCCCCTCCTCGAATTAGCGGGCTGGAGAGAGACGCCCCGTCAGGTTGACTCCTCGTGATTGAGCTAATTGTTGTATTTTTTGAGCGGTGAACACTTTCTCTTAATTTATCGTTGTGCAGCCATGGTGAAGATGGGAGATGCTCCCTTGGAGCCTCCAAGTCAAAAGCTTGTATGTCTGAGAAGAAAGGGGCCGGAGGCGGGGTGGTAGCCAGAACGTTTGTCATAGAGGGTTAAGCTAAATCCGTAGTAATCGACAGACGTTCCACCTGAGCACCTTCGATTTGGGGTCATTGTCGGGTTATTATCGATGGTAGGCCAGAATAGTCTGGCAGAGAGGAGGAGGAGGAGGAGGATCAGGTCCTCCTCTTAAGAGAAGAAGAGGATTCGTTTGGGGATCTAAAATCGGCCAACAAATCGGCGGGATGAAAAAGGAAGAAGGGGGAAGGGAAGGCATGACCGCCAATCCTGACGGAGGCACATGCCATAGTTAGCCAGAATGCCACGATCGGGGACCTCAAAGTGTCCGTTATATTGCAAGAGAGATTACTCCGCTTTGTAAACGAGCGGTCATAGAGAAGAGGAGTAACACAGGCTGGCTCTCGATTAGATTAAGTCTCGGTGTGCGAGTGCGACAGCGGTCTTGTGATCTTTGCGGCATTTGGAGATTACAGACCGAAAGTCCGGGACCTCCATGATCGAAGTGAAGAGCTTTGAAGAGGCGAGCTTTGAAGGTGAAGGAGGAGAGCCTCCTCCAGACTCAAAACGCATCCATAGGAGGAAAAGAAATCCCGGAGAGAGGGAGGTGGGCACTCTGTTGGCTCGGCAGCAAGGGAGAGGGAGAGGAGGACAAATGGAGGAAGGCTGTGAGGCGGAGGCGGGAGCTTAGCAAACTCCGCCCAGATTATGGATCCAGTGGAGAATGAGGGCGAGTAGGGAGACCTTGCGGGAGGTGCGGCATTCTATGAGGGATCTGATGGGTCGGTGATTAGAGATGGGCGGTGGTTTATATGAGGATAGTTTAGTACTGCGCTGCGACATAACCTTGTGGTTACGAGGGGCCACGAACTCTACACTCACAGGGGGTCGTGTGCCCCTCGTTCGAGGTATGCCGAGTCGCTTCTTCTGCGGCTTTGGGCTTTCTTTAGGAAGTCGAGGAGAAAGTAGAAGAATCTGAGGCGTCATTCGGACGAAGAGCTGGATCTTAGCTCGATGAAGAAGAGCTTCCCTACGAAGATATTCCTCCGGTCACTCCCGGGTCCACTCACTATTCCCGTTGTATCGCTCTTGAATGGGAAGAGCTTCCTTCGAGGTATTCCTTGGTTGCTCCCGGGTCACACTCCTGCTCCGTTGTGCGCTCCCTTACGAGGCTTCTCACCTTTTTTGCTACTTGTTGCTCCCTTCTCCCAATTCTAGAGCTCACTGGCCGGGCTTGTGGC
Source organism: Erythroxylum novogranatense (assembly GCA_029891385.1). Taxonomy (NCBI): domain Eukaryota; kingdom Viridiplantae; phylum Streptophyta; class Magnoliopsida; order Malpighiales; family Erythroxylaceae; genus Erythroxylum; species Erythroxylum novogranatense. Next base: position 15,613 of record JAIWQS010000206.1, read on the forward strand.
GGGAGTAAGTTAATATGAATGAAAATGTCTAGTTGTGTTAAAGTCAATTTTCGTATTTATGTTCTTTGTTTGGACGTATAGTAGGGTTAGATGTTACTCGTGGTCATTAGGCGAGGTCGAGGATCTTGTCTTGGCGACCAATCGGCCAGTAGTCAATCTATGGAATCCCGGCGAGTCCCAAGGATCTTGTCTTAGCGACCGATCGACCGTAGTCGATCTGAGGAGATACGGCGAGGTCCCAGGATCTATCTTGGCGACCGGTCGTAGTAGTCGATCTGAGGAGATCTGAGGCGAGGTCCCAAGGATCTTGTCTTGGCGACCAATCGGCCGTAGTCGATCTATAGAATACCGGCGAGGTCCCGAGGATCTTATCTTAGCGATCGATCGTAGTAGTCGATCTATGGAATCTGAGCAAGGTCCCAAGGATCTTGTCTTGGCGACCGTCGACGTAGTCGACTATAGAATATCGGCGAGTCCCGAGGATCTTGTCTTGGCGACCCGATCGACCGTGGTCGATCTATGGAATACGGCGAGGTCAGGATCTTGTCTTGGCGACCGATCGGTAGTAGTCGATCTATGGAATCGGCGATGGTTGATCTGATTTTTACTTCGCCTGATGAAAATTTTTATTGCCAAGAAATCGAAAACCCTTTATTGATGATAGCGAGGTGGGCGTTAAAAATCTGCTGGCGAGGGACGGAAAAAGGTACCCTAGTGTTGTACAAAACATTATTGAACTAACATTATTAAAATAAGACTTATCTATTGGTATCGCGCCTTTGGGTTTCGGGGAGTTCCCGCGACCTTGGTAGAGTTTTCCCTTTTCGCATCCGCGTAGGATGTAAGAACCATGCCCGACTTGCTTAATCACTCGATAAGGTCCTTCTATGTCTGTCAGAGCTTTCGGGATGCTTCCGGACGCCTCGGCCTTTCAGTGAAGACGTAACCACCTACCTTTACATCCTCGGCTTAACCACCTACATTTGTAGAATTATGTTGCCTTTTGCACGATGGCTTCGAGCGGCGGCTGCCCTTTCTCTATCCTCATTGAGGAGAGCGAGTTCAACTGCGGGCTTCATCATTCGCTCTTCTTCATGGCAGAGACCTTTAATTATGCAATGCCACCTCCTTTGGGACTGAGGGCTTGCCCCGAAAGTCATCTTGAATGGTGTTTCCCTGTGGCTCGATTGAGGTGGTACGTATGCCCATGCCTGATACTTCGTCTAGTTCTTCCACCAGGTCTTCGGCCATCCAGGCACTTCTTGAGGGCACTCATTATCTTTTATTGGTGTTCTCCATGAGTCCATTGTTGGGCCCCAAATTTTGTTTTCTTGAAGTTATTAAGCATGAATTATTTTGATTTATGATTTATGGTCTAGTTGATTTTATTGAAAGTATTAATGGAAAATTTTGGTTTTAATTGAGTTTAGTAGTGAAAATTGGTTTTGAAAAGTAAAATGTTTAAGGGCAAAATGGGCAAGATAAGAAGTTATGAGATTTTAGACTAAGTAAGGAAGGCATAATAGTCCTTGCCCGTGTTGTAGGTTTAAAGATTAGAGGAATTAAAGAAAGAAGAATAAGAAAAATAGAAAGAAGAGAAAGAAGAGGAGAAGGTAGGAGGAGGAAGAAGAAGAAGAAGGAAGTTCGATTCAGGCATTTTCGATGATTTCAAGCATTCTTCGGATGAAGTTACACTCTTCTACTCTTTGTTAGGTTGAATCAAAGCCCTAGTTTTGCTTGGATTGAGTGAAATGTGATGGTTTAGGGTTTATGGTGAAGATTTGTAGATTTGCATGGGTTGTTGTGTTTTGATGCTTTTGGTGTTAGAATAAGTTGAGAATGGTAGTATATGGCTTGGGTTATGGCTTAGGTGTGTTGTAGTAGATGAATGGAAGGTTTTAAGGTTGTTAATGGCGAGAATCTGGGTTGAGTCGTCTCTCCATCCGTCCTTTTGTCCTTGACGTCTTGCCAAGTCACACGCCGCCTTACCAGCGACGTGCCTAACCGCCGCCGTGACGTCTGAAGGAAGGGCAGCCTGCCGAAGGCGTCTGAGGCCCATGCCGCCCAGCGGCGACTAAACGCTTTCGTCGCGACAAGCGGAGACCTCGTCGCGACGACTCGATTTTTCAATGATTATTTTAGTGTTTTGCTCATATCTTTTGGTACAGAAGTCCTTTTGGGGTGATTTTTGAGGCGTTGTGAACTAGAGAGATAAATCTACAAGTCTTATGAAGTGATGAAGTTATGAATCAGTATTTAAGAATGTGAAATTTTGGATGGAAGTTTAGAATAGAATTATTGTTCGGCATGAGTTTTGAATAAGATTCGGGTTTTTATTTTAGGAGAGCTAGAGGCAAGAGGATCAAGAGCTCAAGGAAACTCATTCCTAGGTAAGACAACAGGAATTCAGGTGGATTCATGTTTATGATAAAGTATATAAGTTACTCATTGTTTAGTTCAAATCAAGCAAGATCTCATGCATTTACATTACCTCGTCCACGATCGCATCGCATCTTACCATGAAACGATTATATTCTGCATTGTGATTTGCATTCATGATTATTATCAAGATTTTTACAAAGGTGTTCTCCTCTCACGAATCAAGTGCATGAAATCAATTTTCTGAAATATATATGACAAAGCAAGTTTTCAAGCAAGATTTCAAGCAAGATTACAGCAAGTGCCACTTGTAAACAAGTTTACAAGAATATGAATTAAGCATACTTATGTGGGTTTGTGGTGTCCCTCACGATGATCAAGTGCATTGACTCATGAAAAGGCTTCTCCCTTTGCCCGATATGTACAGGGTTATCCCACAAGATTCCCTCGTGAAACTACGTCTACACATCAACATTTCGATGGCATGTGAAATGCGTCCTGAGCTTGAGGACACCCGAACCATCATGTTATGTGTTATGATTTGTTATGTGACATGCATCATGAAATATTTCAAGAATCAAGTATTTTCAGAAATGACTCATACATGCTCAAGTATTATGATTTCAACAGAAGTATCCGCGGCGATGAAGGATATTTTGAATATTTTTTGCTTATTACGATATTATAAATATGTTCCCGAGCTTTATAGCTCACCCCTCTAATCTCCCCATGCGGTGTGAGCAGGAGATCGAGTGAGTCACGAGTTTCGACAACACTCTCGTTTCATTTTGTCATGTTTATTTTCAAGACTTTAGTTTCATTTCAAGTATCATTGGTTCGAGAGTGTTTTATACTTTTGGCTCTTGAACTCAAAGTTGTAATTTGATTTGAGATATTCTTAAATCTTTATGAAACTCTTCTTTGGAGCATGAATTATGAATATGTTTAAAAGCATGAAAGTTTCACGATGGGTCCATTGAACTTCGATGGTCTCTTTTTCATCGTTAAATTTGCATGTTTGGATGTGATTGTTTGAATAAGCGAGGTTTGCAAGTTTGTTTTCAGCGAGGCCCATTAATCTTCATGGGCTTTTCTTTTAAATGTATAATGATCACGTTTTCCATGCGCTCTCATATCCGATGTTGGGCTCAGGCGAGGTCCAACTTGTTTGGTATCGAGTGCCTAGGTTTTTGATCTAGAAATGCATGACGTGGCTTTCAAGGAATAACTTGCATTGTTTTACGATTAGAATTATTTTTGCATACTTTGAAAATTGTCGTACTTGCTTAAAATTTTCAATGGTTTTCTATTCAAGGTGAACATGCCACCTCGAAGGAGAACTTCGTGGGCTACGACTCAATCTCATTCTCGTCGAAGTCTGGATGAATCCTATATTCCTCGGGATCTTGGGACACAATCACATTCCGATTTGAGAGGCACCTAGTTTGCAACAGAAGTGCCTCCTCCTATACCTCGAGGAACTCCCATGGATCGAGTTTCTTTCAAGCCTTTACTCGAGGCTTTCACGTATGCCATGGGGCGAGGATCTCGAGATGCCGATGGAAGCTCCGGTGAGCGAGTGGGCGGTATGATAAGCTCAGAAGTTTGGCGTGGATTTTAGTGGGACTAAATCCGGAAGAAAGCTTGGTTGAAGAGGACCGAGAGGGTCTAGTTGAGATGAGATGCTCGAGATGAGGACAAAATTTGGATTATCGATCGGTTTGTTCTTGAGGATGACCTGATTTGCATTGGTGGGAGTCGATTGCCTCGCGATCGAGGTTGTTCCTTCGGTCTTTGTCATGGAGGGACTTTGTGGAAGTGTTAGAGAAAGAAGTATCTCTCGGGGTTTATGTGCGGAGAAGGCTAGAGAGTTTGCAATCGATGCGAGAAGGATATGAGTGTGGCCAGTATGAAAGGTGAAGTTCACTGACTTTCTCGATGTCTGTGCAAACATTGTGGAGAGAGGAAGATAAGTCATAAGTTTAAGGGAGGTCTTCACTTGGGAATCGGAGAAAGTCTGATTCACAATTTACATGATTACCGGTTAGTGGATCTTGCTCTCAGTGAGAAGGTGGAGAATATCAAGCAAATGAAGAAGGAAGAACGGGGAGGCAAGAGTTTCGGGAAGGGTACTAGTGCTCTATTGCTGAGAAGGAACACTGAAAGTACTCACGATCGAGTGAAGTGGGTAGCGATATGGGGCTACCGGGAACAAATAGGTGAAATTTGTTGGGCAAGCCTCTAATGTGGGAGGTTCGAGTAGAAGAAGCGAGGAAGCGGGTTCACTTATCCCTATCACGATCGATGTAGGAAGCATCATCGGGGAGAGTGCCTCAGATGACTTAGAGTTTGTTTGAATCTGGAGAGAAGGAAATATAGCAAGCATTGTCCTCGAGCACCGAGACGGAGGGTCCTGATTTGAGCTCTAGGCGTGCGAGGCAGTGGGAACGAGGCGATTCTTGAGTGGCGGCTACAGGGGCGCAAGGAAGCTATTCCTCGAGGAAGGCCGAGGATCGGCGCCCGGCAAAGTGTTTGCCATGACCAAGGGAGGAGCGGCGACCGCGCAAGAGGTTATCCTGGTATGGCTCGATTATTTGATTGGCGATCTTTGTTTTGATTGATTACGGTTCCACACACTCTTTTGTTTACTGCTAGCATAGCATTGCATAGTGTGAGTTACATGCCTTTGGATAGGCCTTTGATTGTTAGTACTCCGCTGAGGAGGAATGTAGTGATCGGTCAGGTGTATGAGCGATATGAGCTCTTCGTTGATGGTCTAGATTGGTAGTGGACTTACTGCCTTTAGACCTTAGAGGGTTAGATGTTATTTTGGGGATGAATCTTATGGAAAAGTATGTCTGGCCAAGGATGGATTGTGGTCAAAAGAGGTAGAGTTTGATGCAGGCAATGGTGAAGGTGATCTTCGGAGGGACGGGAAGACACCATCACCGAAGATTGATTTCGGTATATTGGTGAAAAGATGATCATCGAGGATGTGAAGCTTTCTTGGCACGTGTTGTAGATGCCGATGTGCGTGAAGGGAGTTAGAGGATTTCCGATTGTGAGGAATTCCATATGTGTTCCCAGATGAGTTACCGGTTTGCAGCGGTGAAATCGAGTTTGCCATTGACGATTCCCGAACGGCGCTATTTCTATCTCGCCTTCTGGGATGGCTCGGTGAGTTGAGGGAGCTTAAGGGCAGATTGGAGGCTGTTAGAAAGGGGTATGTCGGGCCTAGTTCGTCCCTTGGGGAGCACCAGTGTTGTTTGTTAAGAAGAAGGATGGATCATGGCGGATGTGCATTGATTATCGGAGGCTCAATAAGGTGACAATCGAGAACAAGTACCCTACGCATGGATTGATGATTTGTTTGACCAGTTGCGAGGAGCTAGGGTCTTCTCGAAGATTGATCTCAGGTCGGGGCTATCATCATTTCGGGATCAAAGAGTCGATGTAAGCAAGGCGACATTCGGGACCCGTTATGGGCATTATGAGTTTTAGTTATGCCATTGAAACGACGATACTCCGGTACTTTTATGGATCTCGTGAGCAGGGGTGTTGGGAGTTTTGGATCGATTTGTCATAGTGTTTATCGATGACATTACGGTGTATTCAAAGTGAAGAAGAGCATGAGGAGCATCTTAAGATTGTATTGGAGACTCTTGGGAGAGAGCTTTTTATGCCAAGTTCGGCCAAGTGAGTTACGGCTTCGTGAGGTGACTTTCCTTGGACATGTGATTTCGCGAGGATGGTGTATGCATGTTGATCAGGAAAGTTGAAGCGATAATAAGTTGGCATGCACCCGAGGCGGTTGTGAGTAAGGAGTTTTTACGGGTCTAGCAGGTTATTCTGGGGAGGTTTGTAGAAGGATTCTCTATGATATTTTGCTCCGATGACCAAGCTATTAAGGAAGAATCGAGAAATTCATCTGGGTGATGAGTGTGCGGAAGAGCTTTGAGGCTTCAAGCGCGGTTGACAAGTGCTCAGTGCCGATTTTGCCTTACGGTGATGAGGGCTATCTGATGTCTGATGATGCCTCGAGGAAGGTCTAGGTTGTGTGTTGATGCGAGGAGGCGAGTGATAGCTTATGCTTGAAATTGGAAGCGTTATGAGTTGAATACCGACTCATGACTTGGAGTTAGCGGCGATGATCTTTGCCTTGAAGATTTGGAGGCATTATCTTTATGGAGTTGGACCCGGGATCTTTACAAATCTGAGTCTCAAGTACTTCTTGAGCGGAAGGAGTTGAATTTGAGACAAGAAGGTGGATTGAGTTGCTCGAGGATTATGATTTGTTGATTGAGTACCATCGAACCAAGCGAATGTAGTGGTGATGCTTTGAGCGAAGTCTTCTATTGCCCATGTTGAACGATCTATCTTCCTTTATTGGAAGAGATGGCCAAGCTTAAGATAAGCTTGAGCGGGAGGACCAATTACCTTCTAGCTACTTTCAGAGTAAGGCCTATACTCGGAGGAGGAGGTTAGGGAGTTCTTGAGCACCGGGATCTGAGAGTTGAGCAAGCTTGAGAGGAGATTTAGAATGGTAAGGTTTCTGAAGTAGTAATGAGAGATGATGGACTCATGACGATGGGGGACGGACTTTGTATTCGAGATAGCGAGGAGGTTAAGGATGAGATTATGGATGAGGCACACAATCGCCTTATGCCATGCACCCGAGTAGCACCAGATGTCGAGAGAGATTTGAGAGAGCATTTGGTGGAAGGGCATGAAGAGGGATGTAGCGAGTATGTCAATAAGTGTCTTGTGTCGTAAGTCAAGGCTGAACACGAGGCGCCTTGAGGCAGAGATTGAGGCCATTGTCCATTCACAGGTGGAAGTGGCAGAAGTAACCGTGGATTTTCTGATGGGTTTGCCTAAGACTAGTAGGAAGCCGCGATGCCATATAGGTCATAGTGGATCGGTTGTGAAAGTCAGCCCATTTAAGCAATCGGCGGTGATTAGATTTGCATGTGCTAGCCGAGTACATTGATGAGGTAGTAAGATTGCATAGGATTCAGTTCTATAGTGTAAGCGGGGATCCTCGGTTTATCGAGATTTTGGGGAAGCTTGCGGGAGGCTTTAGGTACTTAAGCTGCATTTTAGTCTGACATTTCACCCTCGACCCGGATGGTCGATCTGAGAGGACCATTCGGACATAAGGAATCTTTCGGGGCATGTGTTATGGTTTCAAGGGGCATGGGATGAGCATTTGCCATTGTCGGGTGCTTATAATAACTTCGTACCATTCGGTATTCAGATGGCTCCATATGAGGCTTTATATGGAAGGAGGTGTAGGACTCCTATATGTTGGGATGAAGAAGGAGAGAGAGAAGTTGGTAGGACGAGTTGATCGGATATTGTTGATAAAGTCAATCTAGTTAGCGGACCAAGCAGCCAGAGACGAGGATGAAGAGTTACGATGCTCGTCGGAAGGAGATGGAGTATGAAGTCGGTGAGAAGTGTTCCTCAAGGCGTCTCCTAGAAGGAGTAATGAGGTTTGGCAAAGGCAAGTTGAGTCAAGATATGTGAGGTCCTATGAGATTCTTGAGAGGATCGGACCTCTAGCTTCTGATTGGCGTTACGCGAAGTATCTCGATTCATGATGTCTTTCACGTTTCCATGTTGAGAGGTACAGATCGAGATCCTTCTCATGTAATTCAGTTTCAGACATTCGGTTGAAGATGACTTAAGTTATGAGGAAATTCAATAGCGATCTTGGACGCACCAAGAAGGGTCCTCGAAACAAGGCAGTTCGGCTAGTTAAGGTTACGTGGAGGAACCTGCGATGGAAGAAGCCCGCGTGGGAGCCCTTGGGCGCTATGAAAGAAAGTATCAATCTCTTCGATGATTAGGGTAAATTTCGAGGGCGAAATTTCTTTTAAGAGAAATGTTGGGCCCCAAATTTTTTCTTGAAGTTATTAAGCATGAATTATTTTGATTTATGATTTATGGTCTAGTTTGATTTTATTGAAAGTATTCATGGAAAATTTTGGTTTTAATTGAGTTTAGTAGTGAAAATTGGTTTTGAAGAGTAAAATGTTTAAGGGCAAAATGGGCAAGATACTTAAGTTATGAGATTTTAGACTAAGTAAGGAAGGGCATAATAGTCCTTGCCCGTGTTGTAGGTTTAAGAGATTAGAGGAATTAAAGAAAGAAGAATAAGAAAAATAGAAAGAAGAAGAAGAGGAGAAGGTCGTAGGAGAGGAGAAAGAAGAAGAAAGAGGAAGTTCGATTCAGGGCATTTTTGAATGATTTCAAGCATTCTTGAGGTGGATTATACTCTTACTCTTTGTTAGGTTGAATCAAACCTAGTTTTGCTTGGATTGAGTAAAATCGATGGTTTAGGGTTTATGGTGAAGATTTGTAGATTTGCATGGGCTGTTGTGTTTTTGATGCTTTTGGTGTTAGAATAAGTTCAGAATGGTAGTATATGGCTTGGGTTATGGCTTAGGTGTGTTGTAGTAGATGAATGGAAGGTTTTTAAGGTTGTTAATGGCGGAATCTGGGTTCGGGAGTCGTCTCTCCGTCCATGCGTCGTGACGTCATGAAAGCCTGCCCTTGCCATGCCATGAGCGTCTTGAAAGCCGCCTGCCGTGACGTCTTGAGAGGAGCGCCGCGTCATGACGTGAGAGCCGCTTTTATGACGACTAGGCTGCTTCGTCGCTGACAAGCCGAACCTCGTCGTGACTCGAGTTTTTCAACGAGTTATTTTAGTGTTTTGCTCATATCTTTTGCTCTGAGAAGTCCTTTTGGGGTGATTTTGATCGTTGTGAACTAGAGATAAATCTACAAGTCTTATGAAGTGATGAAGTTATGAATCAGTATTTAGAATGTGAAATTTTGGATGGAAGTTTAGAATAGAATTATTGTTCAGCATGAGTTTTGAATAAAATTTGGGTTTTATTTTAGGAGAGCTAGAGGCGAGAGGATCGAGGCTCGAAGGAAACTCATTCCTAGGCAAGACAAACAAGGAATTCAGGTGGATTCATGTTTATAATAAAGTATATAAGTTACTCATTGTTTAGTTCAAATCAAGCAGATCTCGTGCATTTACATTACCTCGTCACGATCGCATCGCATACTACCATAACGATTATATTACTGCATTGTGATTTGCATTCATGATTATTATCAAGATTTTACAAAGGTGTTCTCCTCTCACGAATACAAGTGCATGAAATCAAGTTTTCTGAAATATATATGACAAGCAGTTTTCAAGCAAGATTTCAAGCAAGATTACAAGCAAGTGCCACTTAGCAAACAAGTTTACAAGAATATGAATTAAGCATACTTATGTGGGTTTGCGGTGTCCCTCACGATAGTCAAGTGCGTTGACTCGTGAAAAGGCTTCTCCGCTTTGCTTGTTGTAGCACGAGGTTATCCCAGATTCCCTCGTGAAACATAAACACATCAACATTTGATGGCATGTGTAGTACATCACGATTGGGGACACCAAACCATCATGTTATGTGTTATGATTTGTTATGTGACATGCATCATGAAATATTTCAAGAATCAAGTATTTTTCAGAAATGACTCATACATGCTCAAGTATTATGATTTCAACAAGTATCACGGCAATGAGATATTTTGAATATTTTTGCTTATTCACGATATTATAAATATGTTCCCACGAGCTTTATAGCTCACCCCTCTAATCTCCCCATACGGTGTGTTAGAGATCCAGTGAGTCCGCAGTTTTAGCGCACTCCGTTTCATTTTGTCATGTTTATTTTCAAGACTTTAGTTTCATTTCAAGTATCATTGGTTCAGAGTGTTTTATACTTTTGGCTCTTGAACTCAAGTTATGAGTTTGATTTGAGATATTCTTAAATCTTTATGAAACTCTTCTTTGGGCATGAATTATGAATATGTTTAAATGCATGAAAGTTTCCACGATGGGTCCATTGAACTTAGATGGTCTCTTTCTAAATCGTTAAATTTGCATGTTTGGATGTGATTGTTTGAATAGGCGAGGTTTGCAAGTTTGTTTTCAGCGGGCCCGTTAATCTTAGCGGGCTTTTCTTTTAAATGTATAATGATCACGTTTTCCAGCTCTCATATCGATGTTGGGCTCGGCGGAGGTATAACATCCATTGCTTTGGGGATGAGCTAGAAGTCATTGTAGTTTAATTTTAGTCGGTCATGAAGTCTACGAATTTGTCGTTATCGAATTGCCGAGGCCGTTATACGTAACCAACACCATAGGCATTCGAAGGCGACATAGTATATTTTTCTTTCTGAAACTCTCTACTTTCCCTCGGTGATTGTGGCGACCTTCTACTTCTACCTTAGTGAAGTACTCCACCGCCACTTATCGAAATTTCTTTTGTCAGGGACCGAGAGGAAAGGCCCGATATATCCATTCCCCATTGGCCGAAAGGAATAGGGTGACTCACGATTTGCATCCTCTCGGTCGGTGATGAGATAGGTTGCTATTTCTCACTAGCGACCTCTCATCGATCGACCTTCTCTGGCGATCTTTTCTCGTAAATCGGCCGATGGTACCTGTCGACGGTCGCGAGCCAACATTCGCCTCGCATGATTTCCGCCGAATCCGCCCGTGGACCTCGGCCATGCACCTCTTTCGGCTTCTTCGTTCGTCGGCATCGAGCGGCGGCGGTCGTGGGGACGCTTATATAGAGTACCATTAACTGCTGTGGCCTCATTGCCTTTATTCTTAGTTTCTTGGCCTCCGTCGTCTTCGGTTGTTTTTTCCTTCAAAAGGTCTGCCTGATCGGCTCTATCAACCGACCGAGCCGGTACTTATGTTGTGAACTTCCTCGACTTTCTAAATGCTAGGCGGATCGATCGTTCGACTAGAACATTGTTTATTGCATCTCGGTCGGAAGCCATTTTGGAGGCGCATCCGCTTTAAGCGTTTGAGCTCGTTCTGATACATTGATCGAGTGCAGTTGAAATTGCTCAACTCACCTTTGACCGGCTCGGTATTTGATCATCTTTGTTCCCCGGCCTCGTATTCGCGATGACTTGGCATTACCATTGGTATCACTATACATCTTTAGATGCCTTATCTCCATTTCCTTAGCGATTGGAGCGGCTATCGGGGCCTCGTATTACGCCGTTATTGGAGGCTTTGAACTTCGGCCGGATGGCATATTCCACCTTTTCTTCATCGTGCGGGCTAATCGGCCTACTTCAGCTCCACGTCCCTCGGTATTGGACGACCGTCAACAAACAAGCTCCAGGCGGGCTGCAAATCCCCGAGCTAGGTTGGCTCATTTTGCGATGAAATCTGCGAAACCTGCACTTTAATAGTCGTCGGGGTTTTGTACTATATATCAAAATCTTCCGGCTCTACATACTTTATTAAGCCGACCGAAGTTTGACTTGTGAAAAGCTTTTGAGGGTTGGTGATCCATACCTCGATGGTATGACTTTGGAAGTAGGGTCTTAGCTTAGGGCTGCCATTATCAAGGAGAGGGCTAGTTTCTCTATAAGTGTGTCGTGACTTAAAATGAGTCAATACCTTCTTGGCGTAATAGATAGGGTGTTGTTCGCCTCCCTCAATCGAACAAGCACCTTGTTGATCAACCATAAGTGATCACGAAGTACAAAATCGGGTTCTCTCCTCTACCGGGCTTTCTGAGGCGAGGTGGACTAGATAAGTATTGCTTTAAGTATTGGAAGAAGTTTCTCGCACTCATCAGAGCCATTGGGCTAGGTCTCGTTAAGCTTTCCTCGAAGATTTTGAAAAATGGGAGCACTTGTCTCCTAATCTAGAAATGAACACCTTAGAGACTATCCAAACCGGTCGATATGCGCACTTCTTTTAAGCATCGAGGCGAGGGCATTTGGATGATGGCTTCGATCTTCTGGATTAGCCTCGATCCCCATTGAGTAATCATAAACCCTAGGAATTTTCGGATGCCACCCAAAATGCATTTTAGGGTTGACTTCATCGAAATCTATTGGTGGAAGACTTCTTGAGATCTTTCATGTGCTTGCGGCTCTTGCTTTTTACCACCATATCATCCACGTAAGCTTCCACCGACCGTGTCTGCTTTTTAAAGACATCCATGACGAGCGTTGATAGGTGCGCCCGCGTTCTTCAAGCGAAAGGCATTACTTGGTAGCAATATGTACCTTGGTGCGATTATGAATGCGGTCTTTTTCTTCGTCTTCGGACTCATTTGAATCGATGATAGCCGAAAGCATCGAAGTGGCGATTCATGCACGAGTAGAGTCTACTAGCCCAGTCGATCTTAGCAAGGGAAGGCATCCTTTGGACATGCTTTGTTTAGGTCGGTGAAATCTATGCACATTCTCCACTTCCCATTTTTCTTTTTACTAAGACCACATTGGCGAGCCATTAAAGGGTTTGACCTCTCGGATGAACCGCAAGCTTGACTTCTTCTCACTTCTTTCTCGATCACCCTATGCCATCGCTAACGTGCCGCCATCGCTTCTTTTATGCGATCGGCATTGTAGTATCCGAATACCTAGGAGTGCGATGCCCTTGATCGAGAGATTCGGGCATGTCGCTCGGTACCCTAGTCGAAAACCGACCTATTTTCCACCAAGCAGTCTGTGATTTCTTTAACCAGGTCCTTTTGCAGCTCGGAACCTAGGTTTGTGAACTTAGAAGGTCGACTTTGTCGGTCGACTTCGCTGCGTTTCTTCTATTTGGATTCATCCTATCCGTCTCTTCATCGGTTCTCGGATCGAGGGAGCTCGTGGGGAACTACGCCCGTCTAATATTTTAGTCTCAGCTAAGTAACATTTCTGGCGATTCTCTGTGACCCTGACAATACCAATTAGTGGGGTGTCGGGAACTTCATAACTTGATAATAGGTGGAGCGGCCGTCTGAGAGCATTTGAGTAGCCAGCGATTATTGCATTATGCGCTCCTTGGAATTTTCATTAGGAACTTCAGCGTTCCTTCTGTCGACCGGCTTTTGCGAACTTCACTTCAGATTCACCGGAGGTGACGGGTAAGCCAACGCATGATTACTCCTTTAATGGGGAATTGCGTCGGTGAGGTAGTAGTCGGTCTTGGGTATCTTCATACTGCTTGAAGGCCTCATAATTCACAAGTCGTGAGCTGCCGTATCAATCATCACTCGCTTCACCGTAACCGTCTATGTTGATTTACCACGAGTGTGTCATCGTGAGGCAACTTACCCCATCGAGGTCGGTCCCGTCGAATGATATCACCCGTCGTTCTCCCTCGGCTTTTGTTGGATGAGTCTGCCGACCTACTTGACATATCTTTCCTCCCTTTAGTGGTGGATCCCCCTGCTGCATTTCCACCGAATATCATGTTAATGACCCCAGTTGGTTGGTCATCTTGTTGCCCGGCGTTTCTCTCGTTTCTTTCCCTCGATCGCCCTCTCTCTTCTCGTCGATTATTTGTATTCGCGCTCGGTCTCCCTCCATCATTCCTGTCATTTCGTCTCTAGGGCGGTCGCCTATTGTCTGGCCGACCCGTCTTGCGCTGATTATCCCGATTCGAGCATTTTGTTAGGTGCTTCACGCAGGCGGCTAACCTTCCTCTTTGTATGAGAATTCTATCTCTCTTTCAGTGTCGGCAATCTTAGTATCATGACCGACCTCTTTGTGGAAACGGCAGTATAAATTTGGGTTCCTATCCTTGTAGGGGGTCTTCATTTTTTCAGGTTCTCGGATAGTTTCCCCATCCGCTCTCATGGCTGCGATGCTTGCATATCTTTGTTCTGGGGTGAACTCCTATCGGTAGCCACAATCGATCGGTCGGCCTTCTCCATTTCGGTGGCCCTTTTGTCGCTTATGGTGAATACCCTTGTCATTTGGCGGCGATCATCCATCAAACGCCTCGTATTTTTCAGCACTTCTTCACTGAATGTACTATCCATACTGTTTCTTATTTCTGAGCGGATCGGGGCTGATCGAGGGCTAATGACTTCTTGAACTCCTCGTCCCTCGTATTGCTCATAAAGCGCGGCCAGCGTGGACGAGCAAGTGGTCGGGAACCTCGACAACCGTTATTGAACCTAGTGATGAACTCCAGCAAACTTTTCGTTCTTTCCTTGGGTAAGTTGCATCGCCTCAAGTCGATCTTCTGTGGCTTCTTTGGTATGGCGGTTCAAGGGAATAACACTGAAATCTTGAAGCATGTGATCTGACTCGGGGCAAATTTGTTGAACCATCGCGAGCTCCCTCTTGGAAGGCCGTCTGAAAGCCTTGCCTTTGGATAGCATCCGGAACATAGTGTAGATTCATCGTGGATGGAAGTCTGCGGGTAGTCGGGTCGGTCTTTCGAGTATATTTTTTGGAGGTTGGTATTTTGGTACGAGTCTTTGGGAGGCTATCGAAGACTTACGGAGTGAAAGGAGAGCTATCTTTGTGCGATCGAGGCGATGGGCGGAAGCTTCATAATTGCGTTAATTCGATCATCCACAATTTTCTCTAGGTCTTGATTGAGGCGATGATCGGTCGTCATCTTGGTTTATTGGCGACTTGTCCGCAGAAAGAAATTTGTTGTTTGTTAGTTGAGGCTGCAAAATTTGGCGTATCACGGATCGGCTACTTCCTCGATCATTTTGAGTCAAGCGGCGTACAATGTAGGAAAAGGATCGCACTTTCGGTGGGAGTTGGATATTGAGTGCGTATTGGTAGCGGCGTTATCCTCAAGCTATGCTCTGCTCTTCTTTGTTCGGGGTTTGAAGTACATGGTTGATCGTTAGGATTTGAGGTTAGTCACGAGAAACATTGTAGTGCGAAGCGGAAGAGTCGCGGTGGTACGCAACCTATCGTTGCATTGCGAGCCTGACGGCGGCTATATTAGGGTTCAATGTTGGGACCCGATCCAGCTCATGCGAGCGGAAGCGAAGCAAGCGGAAGCGAAGAGCGGAAATTTGGATCGAAAACAAAATGCGGAAAAAGCGGTGCATGTCGAATAAATAAACTCAAATCCTAGCGTAATCGGAAGCAAAGCAAATCACGAATCGAATATAAAATCGAAGCGAGTAAATCGAAATGAATCGAATCTGGCGAGGCGTGAGCGGCGAACAAATCGAAATGGCGAAGCGGAAGCAAATCTGGCGGAGCAAAACTAATCGAATCAAGCGAGCAGTTACAAGCGCAAAGCGAAATCCAGCGAGACACATCAGGCATCAGGAAATAATAATCAAAAGAAAACTTATCGAATGATCATAGTCGCGTTGGAAACCACAAGATGTCTCGAAATCGGTATGAAATTTTTTCTTTTCTTAGTCTTATTTCTTTCTCGTTACTCGATCACATCAATCATCTTGATCCATACAGTCATCCATAATCTTATATAAATCCATACCAATCTCAAATTACATTTTATCCAGATTTTATCGAAATTTCGGCATATGGTAATTTTTATCTAACGAACCTGAAAGTGTTGAAAACAACAACACAAAATTTCCAAATCAATCACTGAACATCGAATCCACGGACCCTCCGTCAAGGGATATCGGCAGAATAACCACACCTATTTCTAAAACATTCTCATATTTGTCATTCAATCTACTATTTTCATAATTCAAACTTATTCCCGAATCAAACACAAATATATATGCCCGAGCTATTAATGATTTCATATACAAATTTCTCGATCATTCCGATACTCGACTTTATACACAAATACACTTTTCCCAAACTTATCTCAAGTCATGAATATATTCATACTAAAGATCCAAATTACAAAATCTAGCGGCAAATGTCGGCGATGTCTTCACGTTCTTTCATCCGATCTCCTACTCGAAACACGGAGATGGGGATGAAAGGGGTTGCTTCAGCTAAGTGGATAACACATTTATAAAGCGATAAATAAGCGAAATCATTTTAATAAACTTTTTGCCAAAAAGGCGATTTTTTCAAACTTTATAATTTTTCAAACAATTTCCTCAAACCCATTTTTCATTATTTTCAAACTTTTCATAATAATCTCACTTTTTCTCATTTTTCAAAACTTCTTGAATTTTCATAAATATGAATCGAGAACACATAAACAAATCAAAACATATTACACATCAGAATAGTGCAGCTAGGTCCAAACGAGCGTCTTGCCTGATCCATAGCGGTCACAATGCGTCGTTAACGAAACGTCTTACACTTTCGCATTGCGGTCAGTGTAACCGTGAAGAGTCAAATCAGACTCCGTGCCCTTAGCGCAGCGACTGGAGAAGGCTATACATATAGAGACGGCAATGACTCACCAAGGACCTACCAAACCACATAACACATATCTCGGAAATTCAAATTGCAGAAGGCCTTTCCAAATTTTGATTTGTCATATATTCACATGTCATTACCGACCAAATCCTCGATCAATCAATCAATAACTTCAGCACTTCACGTAATTTAGCAATGCATACATAACAAAATGAACTTTCGAGAAATTTCTATTTTCTTTTCAAACATAATTAAACGTAATAATTTTTGAAATCCTTTGAAAATCCTGATTTCAAACATTAACCAACCTTTTTTTGAAACACTTACTAAAACAATAATGTATCAAAATCCAAAATTTTGCTTTCTTTAATTTTTGAAAATTGCTTTCTTTAATTTTTCAAAAATTGCATATTGCTCACAAATCAAAATATAAATATGCTACCCACCTCGAAATGGCGCTAAAAGCTTGTCGAAATAGTCAATTAAGCCAAATTCCCTCTTCTTTCTTGATTTAAAAATTCCCTAAGCCAATAACATCCAAATTCATCATCATAATTTGCATAATTCTCAAACTCGACCATAAGAAAAACATAACTATCATAATTCCAAGCTATTTCAATCTCCAATTTTGAAAATCCCGATTTTCAAAATTGGCTAAACTAATACACCCAAATTCAATCCCGTAAAACATAATTTCTTCAAAATTAATCTCACAATTCATCAATTCACATTAATTCCAAACTATTTAAATCCTCAATTTCAAAATTCCCAAATCTTAAAATTGGCTAAACCAATTTATCTCGAAATTCAATACCATAAAATACAAATTCTTGAAATTGATTTCATATATCATCGATTCTTATCACTATATAACTATGCCAAAATATCTCAAAATTCTTCATCATAAAATTTAGCCTAAACCTTAATCAATTTTCCATCAAAATTAAACCCAGCCTAAAGCATATATTTCAAAATTAACTTCATAAATCATAAACCCATCTTATATGCCATAATTCTAAGCAGAAAATTAATCAAAATCTCAAAGTAGAAAAATTTCTCTTACCTCTTTCTCTTCCAAATTTGAATTTTTTAGCTTGAAAGGGCTCTTATGTCCTCTGCCTTTCTCTCTCTTGGAACCAACCCAAAATCCTTAAGAAACAAGTAGTAAAATCGAAAATACCTTTCTCTCTCATCTTTCCTCCATCACCGAAACTTACTTCTTTCTCTTCTTTCTTATTTCTCTTTCTCTCTTCTGTAATTCCAGCCACTTTCGTGGCTTTTAATAACCAAAGCGACATCCATATATGTGTTTCATTAATTGATGGTCAAATGACCAAATTGTCCTTCATTGAAACTTAAAGTTACACTTACTTGCGGTTTGATTCGCACTATCTATTTGAAGAATTTGTCAAAACTTCCTTCTAAATGTTCCTCTCACTCATACGAATCAAGCGCCACTGACGCGCTCAATTCGGGTACCACATCAAAAGTTATCATAACAGTGCGGAAATATCCATATTCTAACACATTTCCTATATGCGATTATTTCCGTCAAAATTTCACATTCTTAATCCCAGAATTGAAACTCGATGTCTTCATAACAATTGTAGCCTTATGTCTCTAGTTTAATTCAAAACAAGAATCGTCTCATTTTGATTCCCAGATCAAAAGTTATACTCAAATTACTCACAGGTGTTCCTAATCCAAAATTTCACCCTAATCCGAACTTAAATTCAAAAATTAAAAGTCCTAAGGGCAAAATTGACATTTCATGTCTTCATATGATTTGTAGCCCTTTGTCTTATCTTTATTTCGCCTCAAGAATCGCTTCAATCGGATCTCTAGGATCGAATTTCCTAAAACACTGAATCATGCTCGAGGAAAATTTCCCGACTCACTTTGATTAAATTAATCACCATTAATTTAATCTCAAAATTCTAAAATTTCTTATAAATGTAATTCATTGTCTTAGGAATCAACATAAAAAGAATCAACTCAATCGGATGTCGGACGGAAAGATATAGGCAAAATAGTGAAGCAAGGTGGGATTGAAAACAAAGAAATCAAAAAATTTAAAAAGCAAAAGCAGCGCCTGGCGAGGCGCCTCGCCCTCATGAAGCGCCTCGCCCTCAGAGTTTGAAGCGTCCGTGCGGCTCGGCCGTTTTGCTTGGGGAATTTTTGTTCAATTCTTTGTTCAGACTGGAATCAGTAACTTGAATTCTGGATGAGTGAAAGGATCAAAGAAGTGAAATGAAATTTCAATGGAAAGATTAAGTGAGGAAAGAACGACAATGATCAATTGGTTAAGAAGGGCTGAAGATGATCAAGAAAATGCAATTTGAGAATAAGAAGAACTCTTTGAATTTGATCAAGTTTAATAGCCAATGAGATTGGTAAGGTGATAGATGTAGTTTGGTTGGGATTAGTTTGAGGTCAATTTTGAAGGAAATTGAAAGTACAACAGTGATTTTGAAAAAGTGAAAGGAGTTTGAAGATGTTGATTGAAAATGAAAAATTTGAGGATGTGAACATTTATTGAGCCAGGATTTGTGAAACAAACGAAAAAAAAAATTTGATTCCATTCCGTTCTATTATCGAGCATAGAGTGAAAGTGTTAAGTTTATTCGTTGGGATCTTGCCTTGATCGGTCCCAACATTTATGGTATCAGAGCATAGAGTGAAAGTGTTAAGTTTATTCGGTTGGGATCCGGTTCCCGAATCGGGTCCCAACATTTATGGTATCAGAGCATAGAGTGAAAGTGTTAAGTTTATTCGGTTGGGATCCGGTTCCCGGATCGGGTCCCAACATTCATCGCCGCCGCCTGACTGATCTGTGTGTTTCTGGACGTGGTGCCCGGAAGTCGGGCCCCACGGTAGGCGCCATTTGATTCAGCCGGATTTTGGCTAGATTGAACGTTTCCGTTATATTCCATGTGATCAAGCGCTCGTGTCACTTCAACGCCAAAACACTCAGAAACAAGAAAGGCTGCCTGGGGTCAGGTTCCGATTAGCCCTCCGACGCCAAGTCGTTTTTGGTGAAGGAAAGTCCGCTATAATCGAGAGAATTAGGGTTGTGATCGCATACCTCTGTTATGGTAAAGTCGTACCTTATATATGAAGTAGCAACTAGGTTTAGATCTTTACGTGTTTGCATGGAGACTCTCTCCTGCTAATTGGTCGGAGAAATCGTTGCTTAGGCCTGGATTTAGCGTAGTCATAAGGCTGATCCTTGATGATTGGACCGATCGGCCCATGCATCGTTGGTACTGGGTTCGGGCCCAGTATGACCGACCCAACCAGAGTGTAATATATAAAAAAGGTTTTGACGATGAATACCAAAATCGTCGTCACCAAAAGGGATTTGCCAAAGGTGAAGCCTTCGGTGATGTTTTATCAAAATCACTGCCAAAAGTTAAACGCTTTATTGAATCGTCCCTAAAGGATTAATATTACCAAAATGACTTCATTTTGTCATATTGAAAACTTAATTACCTAAACTTTTGAAAATAGTTGTTCCCATCGTCGTCTTCATTTTCGATGTGCATCTTCGTCTTTGTCTCCATACAAAGGTTTTGGTTTCTAGGTAATCCATTCCCATAATACTTATTCATAGTGTGTTGGACTTCGTTTGGGTGAGTATAAACCTTAGTTGTCTCTGCATGCGGGGGAGGTTTTCATTGCTTTTTAAAAGCAATGAAATGATTTGGTCAAGAAAAAATTGTATTTGGCCCAACTTCTCGTTTGAATTGTGAAATGACGTTGTTTACAACTTCTCTTTGTATGCCATAGAAAAATGCAATCACAAGTACTTGAACTACTGTATCTTGTAGTGTAATAGTTCTTTCAAGTCATTTGGATGGAGAATAGAAACTTGTTATGCTATATCCCTTGAAGTTTTGTTAGATAGATTGTTTCTCGGTAATTCAACATGAGAAGATAAAGAATTCCATCAAATTGCACAATTACAATTTTATATTGTTCGAGGAAGTTTGCACATCGGCAAAAAGGAAGAAGTATTAGACAATAATATATGTTGTAATATTTATGGTAATTATTGTGTAAATATTTTAGGAAGTAGGGTTTTGTACAGACCTTGATATAAGGCCCTTTGCTCCACTTACTGCACAAGCTGTAGCAATTTTCACTGGTTTATAGTAGTAGAGCCCATTCCGAAATTCACCTACTCCAATAGGACTCCTCGATGTACAATATTGTAATATATAATTTATTGGCGAAAGTCACAAAGCTATTTGCATTGGAAATTAAATAACTAACTTATATAAGATTGCAAGACAAAATTGGAACATACAAGACATGATGAAAAAAGTCCATCCAAGAGTACACAACCTTTTTTGACAGCAACGGTTTGAGCTCCATCAGGCAATCTTATAGGAGACAGATCAATATCATGGTATCAAAGCCAAAACTTTGACTTCATTAATCTTGTTGCGGCGGTGTTTGGCTTAAACTTTAGTGCACAGGAAGACGTTTCTCGCAAAGGAAGGAGAAGAAGAAGAAAAAAAGGAGGAAAATTCAATTCGCCATTCATCACAAAGCCCCCTGCTAATTGTGGCTTTACGGTTTGTAGTGTTCAGTTAGTGGGTAATTCTTTTTGCTGCTTGTTAATGGACATTTTATATTAATTTTAGATACATAATTTATTAAACTCTTGTCCATTTATTGTTTACATTGCACTAATTAAATGTTATTTGTTTGAATTTTGAGCACATATTGGATTTGGAATTTTTAAAAGCCTAAAGCAAGGAAAAGATTTCAAAGGAAGAAACGATATTTAAAAAGAAAAATTTTGGCCAAGCAAAATGAAGAGGCGTTCACGAGTTTTGCAAGGTTTTGGAGTGCATAGTGGACCACACTTAATTTGTCACATCAAAAAGAAGAAGAAAGAGATAGCAGCCTGAGCTTTGGTAGTTGGATCAATGTTAATAATACCGATCGCCTTGCATCAATTGAACTCTAGAAGCTGAATCGCATCGATAATTCTAATATCGTTTCGAAAATTTTTAAATTTATGAAATAGTCTCTAAAATTTTAAAAATTGCAAAATAGTCCATATTGGTATATTATACAGTTTATCAGTATAATATCAACCATGTTTTTAAAAATCTTAATAATAAATAATAATGACAATTAATATGAAATAACAATAATTTTAAATATTTTACATATAAATAATAACCACAATTAATATAAATAAAGACAATTATCATCATACAATTATAAAATTAAGAATAATATAAAGTATTTAAAATATTACAATAATACAAAATATTTTTAAATTTATAAAATTGTCCCTGAATTTTTAAAATTATAAAATAATCAATTGTCATATTGTAAAGTTGTAGATTATTTAATTTAGTTTTTATTTATATCTTATTCATTTTAGTTTATATATATCTTTATTATATTTTAATTATTTCTATATATAACAATTATCTATATATCAATATATATATATATATCAATATATAATAATTATCTAAATATAATAATTAATTGTAAAATAATTAAAATAATTCAAAATTTTGAATTATTAATTATTTTCTATTTTATCAAAATTTTGAATTATTTTTTAGAATTGTTGTTTTTCACATTTTATTTCATTTTACATTTAATTAGATACAATCACAATTTCAATTAATAAATAAAATTAATTTAATAATTATTAATAAATAAAATATAATTTTAAAATATATAAATTTTGATTTAATAATTGAAAATATATAAAATAAATATTAGTTTATAAATAATAATTTTAAAATTATTTATTTCTTAAACTAATTTATTAGGATTTATTAATAAATATTATATAAATATTATAATAAATTTAAATAAAATAATTTATTAGTAATAAAAATAAAAATAATTTATTAGTAATAAAAATAAAAATAATTTATTCTTAAGTTTTATTTAACTTATAATTATTGTTATTAATAAAATATTTATTATTATTTTAAAAAGTTTGAAAAAAGGAGGGAAGGAGAGGGAGGGAAGAGATTTTGAAAATTTTTGAAATTTTGCAAAAAAAACCTCCAAAATTTTTAAAATTTTCTAGATTCGGGCCGATATTTGGTCGGTATTTTGCATATTTGGTTTAGACTCTACCTAAGACAACCTAAATTGGTTGGTACCAACCGATATTTAAAACTAGTACTTTACGGTATGGAACCCTAAACAGTGAGCTGGAGGCGTGGGTTGTGTGAAAAGAATAGAAGAAAATATAAACAAAGAGCAAAAGAAGGCAACTGGCGACGCAGAGAGGACAAAGAGCATAAATTTGCGTTGACTAAAATCTTTGAAAAATAGAAAAGGAAAGTAAGTGGCGCTAGAGAGTAATGGGCATGAATAAGGTGACCCATAAACAATTATTTTGTGTAACATGAAGACAACAAAGCAAAGAACGTTGAAACAAGAGGAAGACAAAGAAATATATAGAGACAAAATGAGAGTGGGTGGCAGATACATGAAGATTGAGTGTTCATGTAAACAGTGAAAGTGGATAAAACCTTCACCTTTAATTGTCCCATCAATGAATAGATAGTTAGCATGAAATAAAGAGAAGTCGACGGGCGTGAAAAGAAAAGAATGAAGTCAACAACATGGGCGTGAAAAGTGGCTAAAACTCTGGAGAATCATAAAGAACGTGAGCTGGGTGTAGTGAAGAGAGAGGAGTATCGTGAGCTAAGAAAAAAAGAAGAGAAGGCTTGAGACGTTGACAATTAAAAACGTTAGCTGGTGGTTTTAAATACAACGAAAAGAAACGTGAGAAGGAGAGCTCCTCCATGACCGACGTTGGAACACACATACAGACCCTCATATACACTCTAAAACTCACATGCGGAGCTGGACAAAATCATGAAAATAACTTGAGCTGTTGCTTGAGGAGAGAACGTTTGGGACTGAAAAAAAAAAGAAAACATTAGTTGTGGTGAGTGAGGAGGAAAGCATCATAGAAGCCACTGTTGAAGAGGAAGAAAACGTGAACCTTTTGGAGATTAAATATATTAGCACTGGAGAGTTGGATAACGTGAGCTAGGTGCGTGCATGGGGCTGAAAACAATCGAAGACTGTTGATGAAGCAAGAAGACGTGAATGAACCAATGGAGAAGACTTGAAGCAACTGGAATAGAGATCAACGTTGCACTGGGGAGAAAAACGTGAGTAAGTGGAGACCAAGGGAGACGCTAGCAGCAGGAGAAGAATAGCAACGTGGAAGCAGCTGGAGAGGAGCTTCGTTGGTCTGACGTTGGAGCTTAAAAATCGTGAAAAGAAGGAGCTAACAGTGGAGGAGGACGTGCATGAATAAAAGGAGACACAACCTTATTTGTCATGTCAAGGAACAGTAATTAAAGATGTGTAGTGCGTGAATAGTGAGGCTTAGGAGAAACACGATTAGCAAGGTAAATTTTTTAAGAAGACAGTGTGGAGAGACAAGACGTACCGAAGCCAAAGACGCGATAAAAAAATTACAACTGTAAAAAAGGGGGTATTTTAATTTTTTTTCTTAATTTATTTTTAATTCCGTATTTATTTTAATTATGTGGATTTAATCAATGCAAACATATATTATGACCATGATTTATGTTACATTGATAAATACATGTGAGTAAGTTTTTCTTTTCGGTTAAGGTTAAGATTGATATTGGATTAGGATAATTTTTGTGGTATTGATTTTTGTTTGATTAAATGCATATTTAGTCCTAATTTAGCTTGATCACCTAAATTAAGACCTTAGATGATTGAATGCCACAAACAATGAGATTTAATTTGTCGGAAAATTAATCAAACTACATACTTGAGATTAAAGTGTAGACCAACCTTAGGATCTTATGTGAGGATACCTAGAATTAACGAACTTAATTTTAGGCTTTTTATATTTAACGCCTTTTATTCCGAATTTTCTACGGACCAAGTAGTGACTCGGATTTAGAAGAGAAGGAAACACCATGAACATTGAGTTTGACTTGCTTAAGTGAAGGATATCCTAAATCAATCCACCATTACAATTTTATTTGTGTCCAATCCAATTGAAATCTGATACCTTAACCGAACTTGTGTCATTTGATTAAATCTAGCCGTTTTAATTCATACCTAGCAATTTTCATATTTCCTTGATTTACTTATTTTATTTTATTTTATTTTCAAATCAATCAATTCGTGATTGTCTAAGTAATTTTTCATCGTTTAATTTAATTGCCATACGTGTTGGAAATTTTTTCCTTGGGTACGATATCCAGTTCTCACCGTTTTATATTACTTGTCGACGGGGTGCACTTGCCTCTAATTGGTCTAGATAGAATTCAATTTATATCGTTTTGTTTAGACTGCAACAAGTTTTTGACGCCGTTGTCGGGGACTAAATTTCTTATTGTGAGTCATTAGATTAGACGGTGTTAATTGTTTCAAATTTAATTCTTGCCTTGTTGTTTATTTGCATAGTTTAATTATTTGCTTGATTGCTTTACGTTGGTGTGTATTATTTTTCATTTTGAGCTTTGTATTTATTTGCTTTTTTATTTATTCTATTTTGTTTATGCTCACTCGTGGTCAAAAGCCCGAGAATTTGTTATTAGATACTAAGATTGAAAAAACTGCTCGCAGGTTGCGTAAGGAGACCAGATTGACTCGGAGTAGTACTTCAGCAGAAAGGACTAGAGAAGAACAATTTTTAGAGATGGAACAGCGCGAGGAGAGGTTGATGCCACATACTAAAGAGAGAAGGGAGTTAATTATGATGGATTTAACAATGGGGCACAACAATAGACCCATGCCTCCCATTATAAGGTCGACGATCACAGTTGCGAGTTTTGAGATTCCTCACAGCATTACATCCATGGTGAGAGCATCACAATTTGGAGGATTGCCTTTGGAGGATCCGAACACTCATTTGGAGACATTTTTGGATATTTGTGGTTTATTCAAGCAAAATGGAGTATCGGAAGATGCGGTGAGATTAAGGTTATTCCCATTTTCTTTAAGGGATAAGGTCAGAGCATGGTTGGCTAGTTTGCAGTCGGTATCGATTACTACATGGGATGAGATGATGAGATTATTTTTGGAAAAAATTTTCCCTCTTGCCAAGGTTGCAAAGATGAAGAATGAGATCACTTCCTTCACTCAATATGAAAATGAAAGTTTATATGAAGCATGGGAGCGATTTCGGGATATGTTGACACAGTGTCCTAGTCATGAGTTATCTACATGGTAGAAGGTCAATACTTTTTATACAGGAATGAACCCATCGACTAGGAGTACCATTAACGCTGCAGCAGGAGGTAGTTTAATGAGAAAAACGCCAGATCAGGCCTACAGGTTGATTGATGAGATGGCCACTAGCATTTTTCAATATAATACAGAAAGGCATCCTGCATTTACCTACGAGGAGTTCGTGTAGTAGACAATACAGTGGCTTTATCTGTTCAGATGGATGTTCTGACGAAAAAATTGGATAATCTGATGCACAGTGTGAGAGGAGGAGCTAGTTCTTCATTAAGGAGTTGTACTGTTTACGAGCATTGCGGTGGAGATTCCCATGCATCTTCTGAATGTCAAGTCGGGAATCCTTTTGCTCAAGAGTCAGAAGAGGCCCATTATGTAGGCAATTATAACAGACAGCAATTGGACCCATATTCTAATACCTACAACCCAAGGTGGAGGAATCATCCAAATTTCTCTTGGCGGAACGATCAGGTGACACAATCACAACCATCCAATGTTCAGAGACAACCACCTCCACCTTCAGGTTTTAAGGCTCCTAATCCTGCACCACTAGAGAAATCTAATCTCGAAGAACTACTCTCGAAATACATTTCTACTACCGAGGTTAGGATGCAGAAACAAGAATCTTCTATCAGACATTTGGAGAATCAGATGAGCTAGATTACAAGTTTGTTAAAGGAAAGACCTTCGGGTTCATTGCCTAGCACTACTGAGGCCAACCCGAGAGAACATGCAAAAACTATTGTATTGAGGAGTGGCAGACAGCTTAAAGAAGTTCAAGAGAAACAGAAGGATAAAGAAGTAGAAAAGAGTGAAGAAGATGAGAGTCAGGAAAGTGGCAAGGAGGCCACGAAAGCATCAACTGAAAAGGGGGACCATCCAAGGTTATTTGCTGATCCCATCACACATCTGGTAAGACCTCGGATTCCTTATCCTCAAAGATTGAAAGGTACGCAATTAAATAAGCAATTTGGTCATTTTCTTAAGATATTTAAAAAATTGCATATAAACATTCCTTTTTTTTAGGCCATAGTGCAGATGCCTTCTTATGCTAAGTTTTTGAAAGAAATTTTGTCTAATAAGAGGAGGCTTAAGGAATATGCCACAGTGAAGTTGAATGAGGAGTGTTCAGCCATATTGTCGAGAAAGCTACCACCGAAGCTTAAGGATCCAAGGAGTTTTACTATTTCTTGTATTATTGGTGATTTAAATATAGATAAGGCTTTAATGGATTTGGGTGTGAGCATTAATTTAATGCCTCTTTTGTTTTCAGAAATTAGGATTGGTGGAGCCCAAACCCACAACTATTTCACTTCAGCTGACAGATAGGTCAATCACCTATCCAAGGGGAATCATTGAGGATGTATTGGTAAAGGTCGAGAAGTTCATCTTCCCGGTGGATTTTTTAGTTCTTGATATGGAGGAAGACATAGACATCCCCATCATTCTTGGGAGACCTTTCATGGCCACTGCACGGACCATCATCGATGTGCAACATGGAAAACTCATCTTAGGACTTCAAGATGAAGAACTAGTGTTTGATGTGTTCAATGATATGAAGCATCCTTCTACTCTTGACTCTTGCCCTTTTATTGATATTTATTCTTCTGATGCTAAAGATTCTTCTACTATTTGTGCAGATTTGTTGGAAGGAAAAACGCAAGGAATGATCAAAGAGTTAGGAGAAGAATTGCAAGAAGGGTTGGAAGATATTGCAGTTCAGTTGGAGCAGGCATATTGGACACATTATAGAGCATACGAGCTTCTCCAACGTCCGGCCAAGCTAGTTTCGAAGCATTCAATTGAAGATCCCCCTTATAAGGAGCGATTGTCTCTTCATGACACTTTGCCTCCTTGATCGCAATGCATGCCTTTCAATAGGATTGTAATTTTTTTTCTTTTATTTTCTCGTTGTTTCCTTTGCGTTTCTTTTTAGTGTAATGCATTTCTTCGAGTTGTTTTGAGTTTTCTTCAGGTTTGCGTGGTTGGTGACAAACAAACAAAAAATTCTTGGCTTATTTTTCTTCAAGGAAGTTTCTTCTTTCTCTTTCCCCTCTTTGTGTTTGATTGTTGACTACTTGAACATTAGGGGCAATGTTCATTTTAAGTGTGGGGGGATTGAGATTTTGTGCATGTTGATGATATTGATATTGATGTTGATGTTGAGAAATAAACACTTGAATGGTTGAGACTCTTTTGGCAACTAATTTGGGTCACAGTTGTGATGAATTTGACCATACAATTCTGTCAAAGTAGTTGGATGGAAAATTGAGTTGTTTGTATGAACTTGGATTAGGCAACTTGAGAGGATAGTGAATCATGTGGATTGATTGAAGTAGTCAATTGCATAAACTTAGTCAATAACTGATGCTAAGTGATGAGGCAATGTATGAAATTTTAATGGACTTTCATTTAAACATTTGTGAGGTTTTGAGCCATATGACTACATCTTATAGTCATGTATTTTCTTTGTTGTATATGATGCTTCCCTATGTGGATTACCTTCAGAACTTGCTCTGAATCTGTTTGATACTGCTAGTTACATGCTTTATGGACATGATAAAGGTCTTCTTTGTTTTTAACCTTTAGCTTAAATAACCCACCAAATCATTTTTTCCTTGTTACCCCTTTTGAGCCTTTAACCTTGTCGTTTTCCTATAATCGTATTACATTGAAACTTGAAAACTTTTAGCCTTACCCTTTCACAAGTTAAATGAAGTACTAAGCATTTGATTCCTTGATTTGGGGACTTTTGTTTTACATATTATTTTGAGATGCTTTAGAGGCACATCTACTCAATTGTTTTGATTTTCGTTATGCTATCTTCTTTATATTTATTGTTACAAAAAGAAGAAAAATCAAAAAATCAAAAATCAAAAATCAAAATCGTAGCTAGCGTTTGATAGTGATGAGTAGTTGTAGTCCCGTATTTTGTATGTAAATTTCAAAGTTCTTTTAATTGTCCCACGTCACTTAGTACTTTGTGAATGCTTGTGAACAGCCTTTGTTCTTTTTACCTCACCTGAACCTTAGCCCCGTTACAACCCTTAATAAAGTCCTTTTGATCCATGATGACATGTACTCTATGTAGTGGAAAATAGGTGAATTTGCAAGCCTATGGTAGTGTAATCTCATAGAGGAAGTTTTGAGCGAAACACACCCTTATACACTTGAGCGACATGAGCGAATATCGTGAGGAAAATTTATTTTAATTTTGTGTTTGCTTTTGATCAAATATATCTACCTTTGATTTTGTTTATGTGCCTTGATGAAAATATTATGATACATGAAGTAGCTTGATACTTGAGTTCGTCGAATTTTAAGGGATTGCAAACAGTTAATTTTCGTTGAACATAAAATGTCATAATATGTTGATTGTGACCTGAGTAAGTTACTTGAGGACAAGCAACAATTCAAGTGTGGGGGCTGTTGTTAATGGACATTTTATATTAATTTTAGATACATAATTTATTAAACTCTTGTCCATTTAATGTTTACATTGCACTAATTAAATGTTATTTGTTTGAATTTTAGGCACATATTAGATTTGGAATTTTTAAAAGCCTAAAGCAAGGAAAAGATCTCAAAGGAAGAAACGATATTTAAAAAGAAAAATTTTGGCCAAGAAAAATGAAGAGGCGTTCATGAGTTTTGCAAGGTTTTGGAGTGCATAGTGGACCACACTTAATTTGTCACATTAAAGAGAAGAAGAAAGAGATAGCAGCCTGAGATTTGGTAGCTGGAGGCGTGGGCTGTGTGGAAAGAATAGAAAAAATATATATAAACAAAGAACAAAAAGAAGGTAGCTGGCGGAGCAGAGAGGGACAAAGAGCATAAATTTGCGTTGGACTAAAAATCTTTGAAAAATAGAAAAGGAAAGCAAGTGGCGTTGGAGAGTAATGGGCATGAATAAGGTGGCCCATAAACAATTATTTTTGTGTCACATGAAGACAACAAATCAGCAACGTTGAAGCAAGAGGAAGACAACAAATACATAGAGACAAAATGAGAGTGGGCGGCAGCATACATGAAGATTGAGTGTGCATGTGAACAGTGAAAGTGGATAAAAACCTTCACCTTTAATTGTCCCAACAATGAATAGATAGTTAGCATGAAAGAAGCCGTGGCGTGAAAAGAAAAGAATGAAGTCAACAACATGGGCGTGAAAGGTGGCTAAAACTCTCTGAGAATCATAAAGAACGTGAGTGGAGTGCGATGAAGAGAGAGGAGTATCGTGAGCTAAGAAAAAAAGAAGAGAAGGCTTGAGACGTTGACACTTAAAAACGTTAGCTGGTGGTTTTAAATACAACGAAAAATAAACGTGAGAAGGGAGAGCTCCTCCGTGACTGACGTTGGAACATACATACAGCCCTCACATACACTCTAAAACTCACATACGAGAGCTGGACAAAAGCATGAAAATAACGTGAGCTGCTGCTTGAGGAGAGAACGTTTGGGATTGAAAAAAAACAAAAACGTTAGTTGTGGTGAGTGAGGAGGAAAGCATCGTAGAAGCCAAGGGAGACGCTAGCAGCAGGAGAAGAATAGCAACGTGGAAGCAGCTGGAGAGGAGCTTCGTTGGTCTGACGTTGGAGCTTAAAAATCGTGAAAAGAAGGAGCTAACAGTGGAGGAGGACGTGCATGAATAAAAGGAGACACAACCTTATTTGTCATGTCAATGAACAGTAATTAAAGATGTGTAGTGCGTGAATAGTGAGGCTTAGGAGAAACACGTTTAGCAAGGTAAATTTTTTAAGAAGACAGTGTGGAGAGAAAAGACGTACCGAAGCCAGAGACGCGACAACAAAATTACAGTTGTGAAAAAGGGGGTGTTTTAATTTATTTTCTTAATATTGATAAATATGTGTGAATAAGTTTTTCTTTTCGGTTAAGGTTAAGATTGATATTGGATTATGATAATTTTTGTAGTATTGTTTTTTGCTTGATTAAATGCATATTTAGTCTTAATTTAGCTTGATCACCTAAATTAAGACCTTAGATGATTGAATGCCACAAACAATGGGATTTAATTTGTCAAAAAATTAATCAAGCGACATACTTGAGATTAAAGTGTATACCAACCTTCGGATCTTGTGTGAGGATACCTAAAATTAACGAACTTAATTTTAGGTTTCTTGTATTTAACGTCTTTTATTCTGAATTTTCTACGGACTAAGTAGTGACTCGGATTTAAAAGAGAAGGGAACACCATCAACATTGGGTTTGACTTGCTTAAGTGAAGGATATCCTAAATCAATCCACCATTACAATTTTATTTGTGTCCAATCTAATTGAAATCTGATACCTTAACCGAACTTTTGTCATTTGATTAAATCTAGCCGTTTTAATTCATACCTTGCAATTTTCATATTTTCTTGATTTACTTATTTTATTTTATTTTATTTTCAAATCAATCAATTCGTGATCATCTAAATAATTTTTCATCGTTTAATTTAATTGTCTTACGTGTTAGATATTTTTCCCTTGGGTACGATATCCGGTTCTCACCGTTTTATATTACTTGTCGATGGGGTGCACTTGTCTCTAATTGGTCTAGATAAAATTCAATTTACATTGCTTTGTTTAGATTGCAACACTGCTGGATTGTATTGTTCTTTGAATTTTGTTGCTTTTTTTTCATACAATGGGCAAGCATAATGCAATTAACAAAATTGATCCATCTAACTCATATGATTCCTGGTCCAATTGGGATTCCTGATCTCATTTCTAATCAAATTTGCATGGCAATTTGGGAATTCATGATCTACATGTTCCAACTTTAGGAGGAGTATTAGACAATAATGTATTTTGTAAAATTTATGGTAATTATTGTGTAATTATTTTAAGAAGTAGGATTTTGTACAGGCCTTTACATAAGGCCTTTTGCTCTCATTGAAAAGAATGACATTATCTCCTCAAAATTTATCAAGAGGTGAGCATTATGAAACTTAAGAAGTGACTTTATGTTTATTATGTTGGAGAATAATTCAAAGTTGTTAAAAATGTGATCCTACTATTTCTGAGTTATCCAGGTTTATTTAGATTGTTTCCTTTATATTAGGTATTTAAACTTTTAAACTTTTGATTTGGTTGGTTAACCTTATGAAGATATTAGATAAGGGGTTGTTTGGTTTCACTTCTGTTTTTCTATTGTAATTTTTAGTTTTGTATTCTATTTTTGTTTCTATTTTATTTAAAAACAATAAATGTTTGGTTGAGATTCTTAACATAAAAATTGAAAATAAAAATCTATTTTTAAAATGTAGAAATAAAAAAACGCAAATAATGATAAATAGGAAAACCAGTAATGTAGAAATGCATAAACGTAAAGCCAAAATAAACCAAAAACGCAAAATAATAGACAATTGGAAATGCAAAAATGCACATAAATGATAAATAGGAAAACCAATTACGTAGAAACGTATAAATAAATACCAGGAAAACTAGAAACATGGAAAAATCAGATGTCGGTAGAAAATAAGAAACTAAGAAAACTAAAAAAAACATAAAATAATTAGATAATTATCAAATCAGTTTCGAAAACTCACTTGGTTAAAACCTAAGCTTCGCTTTTGCTTTCTACACGGATAGAAAAGGGACGTAAGAGATGAGTTAGGGACCGTAAGAAATAAGAAAAGAACAAAAAAGCGGGAGAGACAGAAGAGATAAGTTTGGGACGTTAGAGAAGAGGGAAGAGATACAGTTTCTATAACGAAGGAAGTTTATACGAGGAGGAAGTAGAAACTAAAACGGGCGAAAACTTGTTGCGAAATATTAGAAAAAAAATCTTTTTTACGTTTTTGTAAAGTTGTGTTATTTTTATTTTTAAAAATAAGAAATGATAACAGTATTCAATCAAACTTTTAAGAACTTGTTTCTTTTTTATGAAAACCATAACTAAAAACAGGAAAGAAAAATTAAAACAAATAGACCCTAAGCTTATTATTTCATTGCCTATATATTTAGGTCTTCAATGTCAGTGTAAAGAGTAACCCATCAATAAATTGTCTCTTGCATCGCCTCTTTTCTACTATATTTTTTTGGTTTAATTTCTAGTTCTAAAACTCAATATGGTATCAGAGCTTCTTAAAATCTTAAGGAGCCTGTGAGTATTCGAGAGACAGTAGCAGCATGGTGTCCAACAATATATCAGCTCTTGCATCTCCAATTTTTAATAGTGGGAATTATCAAATCTGGGCAATCAAAATGAAAGCTCACTTGAGAGGTATTAACTTGTAGCAGTAGATTGAAGGTGAAAAACAAATGCCACCTCTAGTAAATAACCCAATACTCAATCAAATTAGGCTCGTGAAAATGAAGAAGTTTAAGCTTCAAGAGCCTTATCTCAAATTTATGCTACTATCTTTGAATTAATTTTTCCAAGAATTATGGATTGTGAAATAGCTAGGGAGCTCTATCATGGCAACGATAGAATAAGGTGGATGCAAGTGTTAAATTTTAAAAGAGATTTTAAGATTCTAAGGATGGAAGAAAAAGAGACTTTACAAGAGTTTTTTAACAGGCTAATGATGGTGGTAAATAAAATTAGATTGATGGCAGAAGAGCTACCTGATAGCAAAATCATAGAGAAAGTGCTTGTAAGCTTGCTGAAAGATTTGAGGCAAAAATTTTATCTCTAGAGAAGTCAAAAGATATCAATCAAATTATCTTGCCTAAATTAATCAATGCTCTGCATGCTCATAAGCAAAGAAGGATGCTGAGAAAAGAAGGAACTCAACCGGTAGTTGAGAGGGTTTATCTAGCAAAAGCCTCATCTTTAAAAGGACAAACTCAATCTCAACGTGATATTTGCAAGAAACCTGGTCATGATGAAGATAATTGTTGGCACAAGGGAAAGCCTCAGAGTTTCAAGTGCAAGAAGTATGGAGTGCATAAAGAAATTGCAAAAATAAAACTAAAGAAAGTGTCAATTTGGCACATGTTGCTAAAGAAGAAGAAATATTTTTTTAATATTAGTGAGAAGTGTACTAAGAAGTAGCTTTGGAGATAAGTGCTCCAAATATTAAAGGGCGATGGGAAGTACATCATCAGAATCAAGAAGTCTTACAACTTTGAATCGAGAGGGAATGTTGGAGAATGATTTAAAGTTATTAAAAATGTGGTCCTATTTTTTCTAAGTTATCCAAGTTTGTTTAGAACATCCTTTATCTTAGGTGTTTAAACTTTTAAACTTTTGATTTGTTTGATTAATCTTTACCGAGATATTAGTTAAGTTTGTTATTTTATTGCCTATATATTTAGACCTTCAATGTCAATGTAAAGTGTACCCATCAATAAATTGGCTCTTATATTACCTTTTTTCCACTCTTTTCTTTTGGTTAATTTCTGGTTCTAAAACCCAACATATTCTAGCATCAGATGGGAATATATTTGAGTTATTATCATGTTGGTAACCTTTTGATCATTGATTCAAGTGCAGCATAATTGTTCAAAAAATTTGATGCTGGTGTACTAGAGAAAGTGGATTATCTTGGTTTATGTCTATCCTCAAAAGTTAGCTTTCATCTCATTTTAAGAGTTGGTGATTTTCAGTTGAAATGCCCTTTTAACTTGGAAAACGTTTAGATGAAAGACATTGATTCCCTTCCTATAGAACCTTATGCTAATTTATTCTCCAGATTTGACACTTATCATTGCCAGTGAGCTATCTTAAAGAAGAAAAATAGTTAATAGAATAATCTCTGACTTGAAAGGAACTTCTACTGGTCTGTTTTTAATATTGTTGCTTTGCCTTTCATTGTTTTAGCACTTGGAGCAATCTTTGCAATCACAGATTCGTTTGAGTATCGTAGGTATGCATTTGTTCATGGACTTCACCTGTTAGGCTGAGAAAAAAATAAACTTAAATTTATTTTGTTGCTGAGTTTTATACTCGAAATGCCAGATCCTTAACCAGGAAAAAAAATGTCTTTACAGATAAAGTATAGTCTTTAGAGAAGGTGTGTTCTATGATGCTACAGTTGTGTTGTTCAATGTCATCCAACGGTTTGACCTCTCTTCTATCACCTCAAGCAGAGCAATTCAGTTGTTGGTGAACTTCCTGTACCTGTTCATGACAAGCACGTTGTTGGGAGTGATGGTGAGTTCATTCCATTCCCTTCCTCTCCAAAACTCCTATCAGCAATGCCTTCTCAGTGTTTGTTCACAGTTCTTTCCTACTTTCACGTGTACCCTACCCTACTATTGTTTCTTGTTGAAAATGCATCATTTTGATCCATCAAGGACTCTACGATTTTGAATTTTGTGAATCCATTGTTAATTATGATCTTGGACAACTTACATGTAATTCAGATAATCTAAGTGGAATTCTCACAGTTTTCTTCTGGTTATCGCAATGTCACACTCTACCGGCTCAATATTATCGAGAGTTCAAGACTCACTACCATTTATGCTATACCTAGATACAGTGATGGAGCCAGAATAAAAGATAGAAGAGCCCAAATAAAATATAAATTTCACAAAATTTTCACATCAAAATTAAATAAAAACAAAGTTTTATTAAGAATATAGAATAGTTAAAATTACAATAATCCTCGCCTACTTTTCATATATTAAAATCTTTTCATAACAAGATCATTGTCAATATTTGCAAATATATCTCTTTCAATGTAACACACTAAACAATCATTCAATAGGTCATCTCCCATTTTATTACGAAGTGAACTCTTGATAATTTTCATTGCGGAAAAACTCTTTCCACTGTAACTGTAACAACTGGTAAAAGTAATGACAATTTGACTAACAAATAAACTAAAGGGAATACATGATGCTTTCTTATAACCACCATTCTCTTAGCAAGGTCTCCAATTCCACTCAATTAAGAGAAATTCTTATCATACGTACATCAATGATAAAATTCCCAAGTTGATATTCAAGTTCAATTAAAGCAATAGGAGGAAACTCTGATGAATAGAATTTGGCAAGTTCAATCAATTTGTCCATGTCAAATGCAAAAAAGGAGTCTTTAGGATCAAAATATGCCATATATAAAAGCAAACTTGTATTGACTTCATCAAATCGATTGTTAAGCTCTTGAACTTGCATGTCAATCATGAAACAAAAAAGTTCAACACGTACGATAGTGATGAAGATTCATCATGTCTTCGCTTCTATGCCTTGATCTCCCTCTAACTATAAACATATCTTGCATATCTATTACACTTACATTATTTTCACCACAAAAGTCAACAACTTGTTTCAATAAAGACTCCCAACCATCATCTCTAACTTGTTGCAAATGACATTTTGAGACTTTAACCAAATGCATTGCATTTACTATATTTTGATCTTTTTTCTGTAAAACTTGAGATAACTCATTTGTGAATTCCCAAGATCTTTTTCATAAGATGCAACACAAAGAAAAATTCAAAGCGAAGCATAATATCAATTAAATCAATAGCTTCACCATTTGTGAATCATCATTCTCATTTTCTCCAACAAACTCAAGAACCTCAATGATAGAAGAAAATAAATGTAGCAAATTAATGAGTGTACCAAATGAGAACCCCAACGAGTATCTCTGGGTCTTTTCAATGTCATTTCTTGATTCAACCTTGCCCGATTTCTATCACCCTTGTGAAATTCCTGCTATCACTTTCTCCATTTATTTTTCTCGAAGCATATACTTACGCTTACAAGATCCTCCAATAACATTGCACAAACGAGTAATAGTATTGAAAAAGGAACATACATTTAAATGCTTTTTAACAACAGCAACAAGTGTAAGCTGAAGTTGATGTGCAAAACAATGGATGTAATAAACACAAAAATTTTCCTTCAAAATTAGACTTTTAAGATCATGAAATTCACCTCGCATATTACTAGCTCCATCGTAGCCTTGACCTCTCAAGCTAGCAATACTCAAGCCATAGTTAGAGAATAATGACTTGATACCTTTTAAAAGTGAAGTTGCACTTGTGTCACGTACATACACAAGACCAAGAAATCTTTCAATGACACATCCAAAACTATCAACATATCGAATGACGACTCTCATTTGTTCTTTTCCTGACACATCTCGACATTCATCCACTAAAATAGAGAACAAATCATCGCCCATATCTAAAATAATGGCATTTGTTGTCTCAAATACAGCTGCATTAATGATATCACGTTGAATATCGAGTGATGTAAGTTTGAGATTTTCATAAACATTCCCTAGAACAACATTCCTAATTTCTTCATTGTTAGAAGCTATAAATTTTAGTAATTCTAGAAATTTCCCTTGGTTTGTTGAATTCTCAGACTCATCATTCCCCCGAAAAACTTGCATCAAGAGATAATGAAGACAAATTTATTGATGCATTTAGCCTCTGATGATATTCAATTTTGATTTCTCGATTGCCTTGAAAAGTTAACTCAATAGATTGGGATTGGTTTATTAAATTTTTGATTATGATCGGAGACATGATTTCCTACATGTTCTCTTAATCTTGTTTTCTTTCGCTAAGCACTAAAACCCTCAGATACAAAATTAGTACGTTTCCTTTCACGATAAGCTGAAAAAAAGATAACAATATAAGCAGTATGCAGCATCTTTTTCAACATTATGCTCCAACCAATCCTTGAAATCTTCAAATCATGATACAATAAACCTCCGCTTACGATCTCCATCCATGATTTGAGGAAAGTTATGATTTCGAGGTTGACAAGGACTTTTAATAAATAAGCTCTACGCACCTGATCTCGTTTTTCAGGAAGATACTCCATTATATTAGGTCTCAATCCTAGATAGGAAGGAAGATTTTCTGAGTCAATCACAAGTTCTTCAATAATAACCTCCTTCAATGCTGGAGATGCTTTATTAACATTATGATTTAAATCACAAGATGATGACTGAATAGTCGGTCTTAATTTTTTAAAGTATTTTTCTATAACTGTAAAATAAAAAAATTAGTTAGAACCAATATTTACTAATTCCATAAAAGAGATAGCAGTTGTCAAATATTCTAAAAAATAATTGGATCTCCTTTTCTTTTATATATACATATATATATTCCCTATTGTTCATAAGCCTCAAAAACTCATTCCCTACCGCAACAACTTAGTTAAATTATTGATCAAACGGTCATACATGCATTCGCTGAAACATCCCTAAATCCTGTCGTGAAATAAATATTATAAAACTTGTCGATATAAAAAGTAGACGTGACGGAAGAACAAAAAGTCAAGAAAAACGGTCAGACATGCCAGTTAGCTATGAACAAGTATTACGCAGGAGTAAATCGAGTTTAGCTCGATCACATAGGAAAAAGGCAAGAAAACATTGATGGTCCATATTTGAGTTCCAAAACTACCTTAAAAGCTTTATGTTTTTCCTATTGTCAATCTCTTTCAAGATTGGAGTATCAAAATTTTCAATATCTAATTTACGGGCAATCTTAAGAAGCGAAGGAAAAGCAACTTGAAAGCCAATTGGCATATGCACAAAATCTTCATCCTCAATCTTGAGGAAGTTATTCTTGAAAGTTATTCTTGTAAGCTTGTGCCGTATCAGTTATCAAAGATAAAGGGTTTTGATATATATATATATATTACAAATAAAAAATATTTAATTTTTTAAAATTTTGAGAGGTCCAGGCACCATCGAGCCCCATATATCTCCGTCCATACCTAGACATAGGCTGTTTTGGAAGATCACATACTTATCTTCCTATTTGTGGAATTTAGATGTAATTTTAATAAATCTCCACCGCTTTACTTATTTTCTTTATGTTCCTATTTGCATTATAATTTAAATTTAATACTTTTTCTCATATTACATAATTGATAAAGATGCAATTGTTGAGTGATTATGTCGTGAATGGTAAAATTATGTGATGTTTGCTTTAATTAAAACTTATTGTTTCAATACCTACAATATTTTTAGTATATTTTAACTAAGCTTTTGGATTATTACAGTTTCATCAAACATGAACAAACCTAGCTAATCTTTCCAGTTATGTTGAATTTTTTGTAATCTCATATTTATAATTTGTAAACTAGTCTCTATGTTTATTATTTTGTTTATAAGAATTGTTAAAGTTGTTATTAAAATCTTGTATCTGAAAAATATTCTTTTTGATATAATTTAATGGTATTTTACTTTTTACATACAATGCTTCAAATTATCAATTATTTTTGTACAATTTTACGTATAATAAATTTGCAATGAAAATATCGATACATTATATGCAATAATATGGATTAAAATTGTAACAAATAATTTATTCCAAAATTTGATAACATTTGGTTAAAACATAGATAAAAATTTGGTTATATTTTATAAACATAGCTAAAAACATTTGACTATATTTCTGAAATCGTAACAAAAAAATTTCGTTAAGTTTCTAAAATGTAGCTAATTATATTTATTTACGTTTTAAAACATAGTTAAAAACTTTTGGTTACGATACGGAAAAACATACCTAATGGTTTTTGGTTACAAAAAAGAAATGTAACCAAACCTATTGGCGATGATTCCTCAAAACATTGCCTATAATTTTCAGCTTTGAAATTTTGGCGATACCTTTGGCAAAAAAATCAAAACATAGCTAAAAATTATAGGCGACGTTTTTTTGCACCTTTAACTATGAAATTCAGCTTTGTTGTAGTGATGGTAGATGTGGCGTACCAAAGAAAATCTCCAGATAATACATGGAAGTCACCATGCTCGGAGTTTCGGCTGCTTCAAGAGGATCATGCCCATGATCCTTGGAGGGTGTTGGTAATTTGCATGCTTCTCAACCGCACTACTGGTTTGCAGGTATTACTTTTTATGCTTTCATAGCTCATGGTCTTTATTCTCCTATTTTTCTTGTTGATCAATGTGGTTGTGACTCCTTGATGTAAATTGATGATTGATTCCTCATTCATTCACCCTCCGCCTCCAGGTATGCTGCTGACGCACACACAATTTTCTGTACAGGGAACTGGGACCTGGTAAGACCAACTGATCCCATGCTAAATTATTACAGGAAGTGCCTTTGCAGAATCAGGGGTTACTTTCAGTAGAGTTTTTTGAACTTTTGTTTCTTTCCCTATGAAAACCCACTTCATTGAAGATTTTAAAAGTCATTACATCCAACAGAAACTAGCCATAGAAGAAAGCCTGGAATCACACAACTGGGCAAGCTAAAGATTTAGTCATGGTCGATATCAAGAACAACCCGATTACAAGTTTTGGGAAAGAAACGAAAATAAGATTCAAGACTTGATACTTTTCACGATTTTTACAACACAATACATCATCTGTTTTCAATTGTAAGAAGCGTTCTAATCATATATTTGTCATATACAAACGCATTATATTTCTATTTTGATGGAAGAAACGACCATTTGAATTCTAAATCTTGCTTCAAGTTCTCATAATTCAAATTTGTTTTCACCCAAGCTGCTGGGGACGACTCGTCTAGCTTATGGAATCCCTTTTCTTTCATCATCCTGTCTAAGAACTCCTTTATCTTAGAGCATCCACATACTTTGCAATAAATCAATTGTGGGAATTTATCAATAATGTCCCTTAAATCCATCCGGAAGTAAGGCAAGCTTTGGAGACGTAGTATCCTCAAGTCCGCTGGACCAAGATATAGATCGAAGAGATTTGCATCTATGATATAGAGCTTCTTAAGCTTTTCAGGCATTACCCGAATGTGAATCTTGTCAGTTGGAATTCTGCGGAGGTCAAGTTTCTCCAGACCTGGGGGAAGCCATTGCATGCTACTATCCACTCCGTCAATTCCATCGACTTTCTTGTCCCATGATATTCTAAGTATTTTTAGAGAAGGAAAACGCTTCAGAGCAAGCAGATGTTGGGGTGTTCTGTTGCGAATGATGACGCTCAGTTTCTTCAACTTCTTCAATCCTACTAAATCATTAAGTTTACATCCCAATCTGCCTTCATAGCAATCACCTGTAACAAACCCCTTTAAGACTTGGAGCTCCGTAAGTTGCTTGAGCCCCTTGGGCATGAATTTCAGACCTTGGCACCCGGAAATATCCAAGTGAGTTAGGTGTTTGAGTAATCCTATATCGTTTGGAAGTGTTGCCAGACGCTTGCAGTCTTTAAGATTCAAAACGATAAGATTCTTAAGCGTCCTAGCAGCAACAGGAAGCTCAGTCATTCTATGGAATCCTTCAAGGCTAAGAAACTTGAGATTTTTCACATACTTGAGACCCTGCAGGAACTTGATTGATGGTCCATAAGTGGGAGATTCACTACTCGGTCCGCGCAGTTTATCATCTCCTTTCTGGCATGTTTGAATGTCTTCTTCTTTACCTTCCAATTCCTCTTCAATGTCTTCTTTTTTACCTCCCAATTCCTCTTGAATGTCATCTTCTTTACCTTTGAGCTCCCACCTTCTCAAACATATGATTTTAACATTTCTTATGCTAGAGAACCATTGTGGTGTCAGGACATGAGAGCGCCCGCTGACATAGAATAAAGTTTGCAACTTTAGGGGATTATCAAATCCCATTAGTTGCCCAGAATTACTTCCTCTTCAGTGTCCACCAAGCACGCCCTCTTGCTATATGAAAAATTCCCAGTTGGTCTCCAGGAGAAGTCAAAATCCATGAACCCTTTTCGCTCTGCAAGGTAAATAACAACATAACGAATCACTGGATTCATCTTAAACCCAATTACTTTCCCCTCCCCCATCGCAGGCTCTGTAAAACCCTTATCACAGTAATTGCTCAGTATCTCATCAGTTTTCTCATCAGCATCAAACTCAGGGGCTTCAGACTTGAACAAATCCTCTCCAATCCACCAGTGCATTAGCACTTGCTTCCTCACAATAGAACCCTCCGGAAAACTGAGAAGCAGAACAAACGATGCGGGATTCGTCATCGAGTTCTTTAAAACACCCTCAAACAATTCCTTGATCTCTAACGGACGAAATTTTTCGTAAGCAGGTTGTTTGACGAGGTAGTCTATCAAGCTGGAAGCACTATCCACCCTAACGTGCCCTTGTTTCTCAAAGCGGATGCCCAACTTGGAAGATATTTTACATATCTCATTGATGGTGGCGAAAAATTGTCGAAGGTTCTCGTCACTCCGAGCGTTAGCGGCCCGCATATTCTTGAAAATGCGTTGGAGATGTTGGGCTTTGGATTGAAGCTCCATGAATAAGCCGACAAATTTGCCACCGACTTGTTTGTCTCTGCTAAAGGCTCGTCTAACTTGAATCAGATCTTCATTCAACTTCTTCAGTTTCTTTCCAAGCATTCTTTTTCTTCATCAAGATCCATAAGTTCCCGTCTTTACTAGTTCCAGCGCCGTCTTCCCCATTGGTCGAAGCTATGTGGGAGTCAAGCCAACACTCCCGAAGTAACACCCATAGAAAATCCGAGAGATATGATATTGAGAATGTAGGACTCATCCTCACCACGAAACATCGCAATAAAGCAGAATGCAACAGAATGCAAGTATGTTGTTGAGAAGAAGTCTGGTTTAACTGCGACGAGAAATGGGAATGGAGATCTGAACCATCTTAAACTCCCAAGTCTTCAGTTATGGTCTTCCTTCAACACTTTATACGACGCCTGTGTTGTACTATGTTGACTTTTGATGGCATAGTATTTTTGACTTTGAAAGATTTGTATTATTTTGACTTTTTTTGGCAAAATTCCTAATCCCACGTTAGTAAGGAATGAAGAAGAGAGGAGTTTTTGAAGTTATAAATAACTCCTCCCCCTCCTAATCAATCTTATCCCAAAAACATTTGATAAATACACCAAAGCTGTATACGTATCAAATTTAGTATTCTCTTCTTAATAAGAGCAGGCTGCCTAAATGGTGCTCGAAGAAGGAGGCAAAATTGGCCGAACTCCGTTATCAAGTTTCGGGTGTGTTCTTTCCTTATCTCTTTTATTTATTCCGCATTTATAGTATTCAATATTATTTGTCGGGTATATTTGTAGTATTGTGTTCAATTTATTTGGGTGTATTTATTGTTCATGTGTGTACACGGGTTTAGGTTGTGATAAATACACCGTGCACGTAATTTCTGTCTAGGAGGCCGGGTTTTAAGTGAGATCGTTTGTGACCCCTCCGCTCTTTCCTGGGATCTTACGTGGAATGGTAATACTGTCTTAGGAGACTGTTTGGCGGTCTTTCCTGGGTATTACCGAATCGGTTCACTTCACTAGTTGTTTACCTTAGAGGGAAAAATACCCGATTTTCCCAACAAGTGGTATCAGAGCCGAAGGTTTATCCTTTAGTTTGTTTGTAATATTTGTAATATTGAATACTATTATTTAAGTCTATAATGACGTCTGTAAATTCATCAACAACTAGAGACATATCAAATATGACACAGGTGACATCGACTTCCTCATGGCAGAGGACTCCAATGTCAAGTATGAAGTTGGCGGTGGAAATATTTGATGGTACTGGTCATTTTGAGATGTGGCAAGGCGAGGTTTTGGATTCCCTTTTCCAACAAGGCCTTGACATAGCTATTGAAGAAGAGAAACCAGAATATGTAGAAGATAAGGATTGGAGTATCATAAATCGGTTGGCATGCGGAACAATTCGATCATGTTTATCAGGAGCGGTATGCTTTCAAGAACGAAACTTCTGCATACAAACTGTGGAAGGCACTGGAGGACAAATTTCTGAAAAAGAGTGGTCAGAATAAGCTTCTTATGAAGAAAAGGTTGTTCCGATTTGATTACCGACCAGGTACTACTATGAATGAACACATCACTATGTTTAATCAGTTAATAGCAGACCTGTTAAATTTGGATGTGAAGTTTGAGGATGAAGATTTGGCTTTGATGTTGTTATCATCCCTTCCGGATGAATTTGAACACTTAGAAACTACTTTACTTCATGGGAAGGAGAATGTGTCTTTAGATGTTGTGTGTTCTGCTTTGTATAGTCATGAATTGAGAAAGCAAGATAAAAAGAAAAGTAAAGCGGTTACAGAAGATGAAGCATTTGTGGCAAGAGGTCGTCAACAAAGCCGATCGAAGGGGAGAAGAGGAAGATCCAAATCAAAAAGTAGAGTTGCCAAAGATGAGTGTGCTTTCTGTCATGAGAAAGGGCACTGGAAGAAAGACTGTCCAAAATTGAAGAAGAAAGGGAAGGTTCCGCAAGATGCAAATGTTGTAGAATATAAAAGTGAAGCAGAGTCAGATGTCTCTTTGGTGGTATCACCTTGACATTCCATTCAGACGAGTGGATTACGGATTCAGTTGCACTTTATCATATGTCTCCCATCCGGAG
This sequence comes from Erythroxylum novogranatense, assembly GCA_029891385.1. NCBI lineage: Eukaryota > Viridiplantae > Streptophyta > Magnoliopsida > Malpighiales > Erythroxylaceae > Erythroxylum > Erythroxylum novogranatense. Next base: position 59,603 of record JAIWQS010000206.1, read on the forward strand.
TGGTTCTTTGATTTTGAAGAAATTGATGGTGGAGTTGTTTACATAGGTAATGACAATCCATGTAAAACAGCTGGGATAGGTTCAATCAAGTTAAGGAATCATGATGGATCTACCAGAATTTTGAGGGACGTGCGGTATGTGCCTAAATTGAAAAAGAATCTCATCTCTTTGGGGACCTTAGAATCAAAAGGTCTAGTTGTGATGATGCGAGATGGAATTCTTAAGGCAACTTCGGGAGCACTTGTGATGTTGAAAGGCACAAGGAAAAATAATCTATATTACTACCAAGGTAGTACAATTATTGGGACAGTAGCGGCAGTAACTTTTAGTAGCAAGAAGGATGCAGAGGCAACAAAGCTGTGGCATATGCGCTTGGGACATGCAGGTGAAAAATCTTTACAAATTCTTGCCAAACAAGGATTGTTGAAAGGTACGAAGACTTGCAAATTGAAATTTTGTGAGCATTGTGTTCTGGGAAAACAACGAAGAGTGAAATTTGGCACTGCTATCCATGACACTAAAGGTATTTTGGATTATGTGCACTCAGATGTGTGGGGACCTGCTAAGACTCCATCTCTTGGAGGTAGGCATTATTTTGTCACTTTTGTTGATGATTTTTCCAGAAGAGTTTGGGTGTTTACTATGAAGAACAAAGATGATGTGCTTGGAGTTTTTCTTAAGTGGAAAGCTCAAGTTGAAAATCAGACAGGAAGAAAGATCAAAGTTCTCCGAACAGACAATGGTGGAGAATACTAGAGTGATTCTTTCCTAAAGGTATGTCAAGATTCTGGCATAGTTCGACACTTTACAGTTAGAAAAATACCACAACAGAATGGGGTGTCGGAGCGTATGAACAGGACATTGGTGGAGAAAGTTCGTTGTATGTTGTCTAATGCTGGGTTAGGCAGAAAGTTTTGGGCTAAGGCAGTGACATATGCTCAACATCTCATTAATCGTTTGCCATCATCAGCAATTGGTGGCAAGACTCCTTTAGAGGTATGGTGCAGGAAACCCGCAATGATTACGACTCTTTGCATATTTTGGTTCTGCGTATTATCATGTGAATGAATCAAAGTTGGATCCACGAGCAAAGAAGGCTCTATTTATGGGCTTTAACTTTGGAGTTAAAGGGTACCGTTTATGGTGTCTAGAGTCAAAGAAAACAATTATCGGCGAGGATGTTACATTTGATGAATCTACCATGTTAAATAAGGTAACTCTAGAAGGGGCTGATGGTACTTCGCAGCAGGTGGAGTGTATACCGAAGCAGGTGGAGTTTGAACAGACAATAGTGATCCCAAAAGAAGGCACTACTAATGACTCTCCTATAGCGGAAGAAGAGTCGATGAGGAAGAGGTTTCGACCAAGAACCTCCACAAGAATCGAGTCAATTGCCGCTAGAAGGACAAGACGAGAAATTCATAAACCTGCTCGTTTTACTGACATGGTAGCTTATGCACTTCCAGTTGTTGATGATGTTCCATCTACCTTCCCAGAAGCAATCCGAAGTTCAGAAAGTGGCAAATGGGCAGGTGCAATGGAAGAGGAAATGCAATCTCTTGAGAAGAACAAGACATGGAAGCTGACACAACTACCGAAAGGAAAGAAGGCAATTGGATGCAAATGGGTATTTGCAAAGAAAGAAGGATTTCCTTATAAAGATGATATTCGCTACAAGGCAAGATTGGTGGCTAAAGGCTATGCTCAGAAGGAAGGAATTGATTATAATGAGGTATTTTCTCCAGTTGTTAAACATTCTTCTATTATAATTTTGTTGGCCTTGGTAGCACAGTTGAATTTGGAGCTAGCTCAACTTTATGTGAAGACCGCATTCTTATACGGTGACTTGAAGGAGGAAATCTATATGTCTCAGCCAGATGGATACAAGGTTGCTGGTAAAGAAAATTGGGTTTGTAAATTGAATAAATCGTTGTATGGACTGAAGCAATCTCCAAGGCAGTGGTACAAACGATTTGACAAGTTTATGAAGGGTCAGAAATACACAAGAAGTAAATATGATCATTGTGTATATTTGCGCAGACTTCAAGATGGGTCCTATATCTACCTACTCTTATATGTTGATGATATGCTGATTGCGGCAAAGAGCCAAATTGAAATTGACATATTAAAGGCTCAGTTGAGAAAAGAGTTTGAGATGAAGGATTTAGGGGAAGCCAAGAAGATTCTCGGCATGGAGATAAGCAGGGACAGAGAGAGAGGCAAGCTTTGGTTGTCACAGAAGCAGTATTTGAAAAAGGTATTACAACGTTTTGGTATACATGAAGATTCAAAACCTGTAAGTACCCCACTTGCTCCTCATTTGAAACTAAGTAGCCAGTTATCTCCAAAGACGGATGAAAAACGAGAATACGTAGCAAAAGTCCCTTATGCTAATGTAGTAGGAAGCTTGATGTATGCAATGGTATGTACGAGACCCGATATTTCACAGGCAGTTAGTGTTGTAAGCAGGTACATGCATGATCCTGGTAAGGTTCATTGGCAAGCTGTGAAATGGATTCTACGGTATATCCTACATACTATAGATGTTGGTTTAACATTTGAGCAGGATGAATTACTTGACCAACGTGTAGTTGGATATTGTGATTCTGACTATGCAGGTGACTTAGATAAGCGACGGTCTACAACTGGCTATTTGTTCACTTTAGCGAAGGCGCCAGTTAGTTGGAAGTCTACTTTGCAGTCAACAGTGGCTTTGTCTACAACAGAGGCAGAGTATATGGCTATTACAGAAGCTGTGAAAGAGGCAATTTGGCTTCATGGGTTGCTTAAAGACTTGGGAGTTGGTCAGAAACAATTTGAGATATATTCTGACAGTCAGAGTGCTATTCATTTAGCAAAGAATCAAGTCTTTCATGCAAGGACGAAGCACATTGATGTTCGCTATCACTTTGTGAGGGAAATTCTGGAAGAAGAGGATATACTTATTCGAAGATTGGACTACGAGAGAATCCTGCAGATATCTTGACCAAGGTGGTTACAAGAGCCAAGTTTAAACATTGTTTAGACTTGGTTAATATCTACACATTTGAGTTGGCGCTGAGGTATAAATTGGAATCACCACAAAGGCTGTTTTGTTTTATTGGGAGGATGAATGATGCTTGCGCTTGGTGGGACCCGAAATTGTGCCAAGGTGGAGATTTGTTGTACTATGTTGACTTTTGATGGCATAGTATTTTTGACTTTGAAGGATTTGTATTATTTTGACTTTTTTTGGCAAAATTCCTAATCCCACATTGGTAAGGAATGAAGAAGAGAGGAGTTTTTGAAGTTATAAATAACTCCTCCCCCTCCTAATCAATCTTATCCCAAAAACATTTGATAAATACACCAAAGTTGTATACGTATCAAATTTAGTATTCTCTTCTTAATAAGAGCAGTTTGCTAAGTGGTGCTTTCGAGAAGTAGCAAAATTGATTGAACTCGTTATCAAGTTTGGTGTATTCTCTCCTTATCTCTTTTATTTATTCCGCATTTATAGTATTCAATATTATTTGTCGGGTATATTTGTAGTATTGTGTTCAATTTATTTGGGTGTATTTATTGTTCATGTGTGTACACGGGTTTAGGTTGTGATAAATACACCGTGCACGTAATTTCTGTCTAGGAGGCCGGGTTTTAAGTGGGACCATTTGTGACCCCTCCGCCCTTTCCTGGGATCTTACGTGGAATGGTAATACTGTCTTAGGAGACTGTTTGGCGGTCTTTCCTGGGTATTACCGAATCGGTTCACTTCACTAGTTGTTTACCTTAGAGGGAAAAATACCCGATTTTCCCAACAGCCTGTACAGTACTCTTAACGTTGAAGTACTTGTTACGGAATTCCTTACCTTTATGCTACTTCACATGACAATGCTTCATTTCTTAAACAAAGAATAAAGTACTCTTTCATCTTGCTTATAGTCCTCATTTGGAACCGGATTCCACTCATCTTCAACTATACCTTTTTTTAACAATCACACCCCAGGCTTCCACTCCATTTTAGCTTCAAAAACAGAGTTTAGCCCCATTTCACTTGCAGAAGGTAGAGAATCTTCCACATGTTTCCGCTTTCCCAGTGATTGTTGTGCACTGCCCTCTGCATGCTTTGTAACTTTCAACTCAGCAAGACTTTTCGGACCATAAAGTCGATTGCTTTTCTGGTCCATAATTTCTCTCCCAATCCACGGTGTCTAAACTTTATACCTTCATTATTGTAATCTTCTTCTACTCTAGATTTTAGTCTATCACGGGCCTTCCTTGATGGGAAGAGATTTGTGAACCACCGGATGATAATCGCCTAATTCCTACCCTTATCCCTTTCATCATCGCATTGTTGAGAGATCTTCCAGAAGCTTTATTCTACCTTGAAGGCGGCTACGGTGGAGCTCTCACGATGAGAATTTCTTCTTGACAAAACACGATAGCCTCGCTCCTCTATATGGTCATTAGGAGAATGAATCTTGACTTACAAGCGATCTCAAGCCATTATTGACTCTCCGATGTTTTGATAAACGGTAACGTAGATCTGATTCATCAATATGTTCAGGGCTATCTCCACCGATAGTGGGAGATTCTTATCCAGCATGTCTACTGGGAAGGCAACCAGTGTGCGGACAGATTGACTCACCTTGCAGTCATCCTTCGTCCGAGCCTCTATACTCTTCAGGAGCCGCTTGCTGGCCTCAGGGAGCTGCTCTGCAGCGACGCGGATCAGCGCACTATAATCCAGAGTCCGATTTTCTTTTATTTTCCTCATAAACCAAAAAAAAAAATTCAGGGCCATTAACTTTTCCATAACCTCTCCTTTCCCGATGTACTAATGATCACCCATAATAAACACAGAAGGATAAAGTTGTCTCTTAGAATGGGTATTTGTAGAATAGATCAAGATAGGAGTATGCAATTTTGCCTATTCTCGAAATTTTAAGAATACATATTATTCTACATGCATACTTATACTATGTTTGTTTTCTAACCAAACACAGGTTTAACAATATGTTAGAAGCGAATAGAATAGCTATTCCCTTATACCAAACATCTCGTACTAGTCTAGGGAAACAAAATTAACTTATCTTCTAAAGGGAGAACATAGCACTCAATAGGTGTAATATCAAAATAAGTGATGCCTATTAAGGGTAAGCATTCGGGTAATTCGGGCCCAATTTTCATTGTTTGGGCCCGGCCCGAATTACCTGAAATTTTTTCAACTTACCCGACTCGAACCTGAAATTTCATTACCTGAACTTACCCGACCCGAATTACCTAAAATTTTGTTCGGGTAAAGCCCGAATTACCTGAAATTTTTTTAGATTCTCTTTCAAATATTACACAAAATAACTAAATACTTGAATTACATTTTCATATCTCAACAAATAGTTGAATTCACTAATAATATAACCAAATAATTCAATTAACTAGCATAATTAATCATTAATTCTACAAAAAATAACGAAATGTATTTTCATAAATTTGTTAAACCTAATTGGGTGTCAGGCCATTTGAATTTTTTGAGTAACCCGTCGACCCGAAAATAATTCGGGTAATACCCGGCTCGGCTGAATTACCCAAAATTTGACATTTTCTTACCCGAATTAATTCGAGCCGGACAGGATAATCAGGCCGGCCCGAATATTGCTCACCCCTAATTAACACAGAAGGATAAAGTTGTCTCTTAGAATGGGTATTCGTAGAATAGATAAAGAAAGGAGTATGCAATTTTGCCTATTCTCCGAATTTTAAGAATACATATTATTCTACATGCTTACTTATACTATGTTTGGTTTCTAACCAAACACAGGTTTAACAATATGTTAGAAGCGAATAGAATAGCTATTCCCTTATACCAAACATCCCGTACTAGTCTAGGGAAACATAATTAGCTTATCTTCTAAAAGGAGAACATGGTACTCAATAGGTGTAATCTGAAAATAAATGATGCCTATTAGGGTGAGCATTAGGGTAATTAAGACCCAATTTTCTTGTTGGACTGGCCCGAATAATTACAAATTTTTCATCTTACCGCCAAACCGAAATTTTATTACCCTAACTTACCCGGCCTGAATTACCCTAAATTTTGTTCGGGTAAAGCTCGAATTATCCGAAATTTTGTTTTGTTCTCTTTCAAAAATTACACAAAATAACTAAATACTTGAATTACATTTTCATATCTCAATAAATAGTTGAATTCATTAATAATATAACCAAATATTTCAATTAACTAGCATAATTAATCATTAATTCTCAAGAAAATAACGAAATGTATTTTCACAATTTTGTTAAACCTAATTAGGGTAATGTCATTTGGCAATTGTTTGAAGTAACTTTGTCTACCGAAAATAATTGAATAATACCCATTTCTACTGAATTACGAAATTTAACATTTTCTTACGAATTAATTGAATAAGGCGGCCGAATAATGCTCGCTACTAATAAACCAAAAGGATAAAGTTGTCTCTTAGAATGGGTATTCGTAGAATAGATAAAGATAGAGTACACAATTTTGCCTATTCTCAATTTTAAGAATACATATTATTCTACATGCTTAGTTATACTATGTTTGGTTTCTAACCAAACATAGGTTTAACAATTGTTAGAAGCGAATCGAATAGCTATTCCCTTATACCAAACATCCGTACTAGTCTAGGGAAACATAATTAACTTATCTTCTAAAAAGGAGGCATGGCACTTAATAGGTGTAATATCAAAATAAGTGATGCCTATTAGGGGTGAGCATTAGATAATTCGGGCCAATTTTCACTATTTGGGCCCGGCCAGAATTACCTGAAATTTTTTCATCTTACCTGGCCCGAACTTGAAATTTCATTACCGGAACTTACCCGACCCGAATTACCCGAAATTTTGTTCGAGTAAAGCCCGAATTACCCGAAATTTTGTTTGGTTCTCTTTCAAAAATTACACAAAATAACTAAATACTTGAATTACATTTTCATATCTCAACAAATAGTTGAATTCACTAATAATACAACCAAATATTTCAATTAACTAGCATAATTATTCGTTAATTCTATAAGAAAATAACGAAATGTATTTTCATAATTTTGTTAAACCTAATTAGGTAATCAGGTGGCTCAATTTTTTGAAGTAACCCGTCCTCCCAAAAATAATTTAGGTAATACCCGCTTCACCAATTACCCGAAATTTAACATAATCTTATTCAAATTAATTTGGTGGAAGGATAATCGGCGAGCAGAATAATGCTCACCCATAATAAACATGAAGGATAAAGTTGTCTCTTAGAATGGGTATTAAGTAGAATAGATAAAGATAGGATTATGCAATTTTGCCTATTCTTCGAATTTTAAGAACATATTATTCTACATGCTTACTTATACTATGTTTGGTTTCTAACCAAACACAGGTTTAACAATATGTTAGAAGCGAATAGAATAGTCATTCCCTTATACCAAACATCCTGTACTAGTATAGGGAAACATAATTACCTTATCTTCTAAAATGAGAACATGGCACTCAATAGGTGTAATATCAAAATAAGCGATGCCTATTAGGGGTGAGCATTCGGGTAATTTGGACCCAATTTTCACTGTTCGGGCTCGGCCCGAATTACCCTAAATTTTTTCATCTTACCCAGCCCGAACCCAAAATTTTATTACCCGAACTTACCCGCCCCAATTTACCCGAAATTTTGTTTCGTTCTCTTTCAAAATTACAAAATAACTAAATACATGAATTCCATTTCATATCTCAACAAATAGTTGAATTCACTACTAATATAACCAAATATTTCAATTAACTAGCATAATTAATCATTAATTCTACAAGAAAATAACGAGTTGTATTTTCATAATTTTGTTAAACATAATTAGTAATCGGTACGGCCAATTTTATTAGTAACCCGTCCCGCACGAAAATAATTGGGTAATGCCCGCTCGGTCGAATTACGAAATTTAACATTTTTTACGAATTAATTGAGGCGAGTCGAGTAATCGGGCGGTCGAATAATGCTCACCCTAATAAACATGAAGGATAATATCTCTTAGAATGGGTATTCGTAGAATAGATAAAGATAGGAGTATGCAATTTTGCCTATTCTCAATTTTAAGAATACATATTATTCTACAAGCTTACTTATACTATGTTTGGTTTCTAACCAAACACAGGTTTAACAATATGTTAGAAGCGAATAGAATAGCTATTCACTTATACCAAACATCCCGTACTAGTCTAGGGAAACATAATTAACTTATCTTCTAAAAGGAGAACATGGCACTCAATATGTGTAATATCAAAATAAGTGATGTCTATTAGGGGAGAGCCTTTGGTTAATTCAGGCACAATTTTCACTGTTTGGGCCAGGCCCGAATTACCCGAAATTTTTTCATCTTACCCGGCCCGAACCTGAAATTTCATTACCCGAACTTACCCGGCCCGAATTACCCAAAATTTTGTTCGGTTTTCTTTCAAAAATTACACAAAATAACTAAATACTTGAATTACATTTTCATATCTCAACAAATAGTTGAATTCACTAATAATATAACCAAATATTTCAATTAACTAGCATAATTAATAAGTTAATTCTACAAGAAAAATAACGAAATGTATTTTCATAATTTTGTTAAACCTAATTCGGGTAATCGGGCCGGCCCGAATTTTTTTGGAGTAACCCGTCCGGCCTCGAAAATAATTTGGGTAATACCCGGCTCGGCCCGAATTACCCAAAATTTAACATTTTCTTACTCGAATTAATTTAGGTCGGGCCAGGTAATTGGGCTGCTCGAATAATGCTCACCCCTAATGAACACAGAAGGATAAAGTTGTCTCTTAGAATGGGTATTCGTAGAATAGATAAAGATAGGAGTATGCGATTTTGCCTATTCTCCAAATTTTAAGAATACTTGTTATTCTACATGCTTACTTATACTATGTTTGGTTTCTAACCAAACACAGGTTTAACAATATGTTAGAAGCGAATAGAATAGCTATTCCCTTATACCAAACATCTCGTACTAGTCTAGGGAAACATAATTAACTTATCTTCTAAAAGGAGAACATGGCACTTAATAGGTGTAATATCAAAATAAATGATGCCTATTAGGAGCGAGCGCTCGGGTAATTCGGGCCCAATTTTCATTGTTTGGGCCCGGCTTGAATTACCCGAAATTTTTTCATCTTACCCAGCCCGAACTTGAAATTTCATTACAGAAAGTACACGGTCCGAATTACGAAATTTTGTTGGATGGTAGCCGAATTACCCCAAATTTTGTTTGGTTCTCTTTCAAAATTACAAAAATAACTAAATGCTTGAATTACATTTTCATATCTCAACAAATAGTTGAATTCACTAATAATATAACCAAATATTTCAATTAACTAGCATAATTAATCATTAATTCTAGAAGAAAATAACGAAATGTATTTTCATAATTTTTTAAACCTAATTAGTATGTCAGTCACCGAATTTTTAGAGTAACCGTCGGCCTGAAAATAATTTGGGTTATACCCGGTTCGGACCAAATTACCCAAAATTTAACATTTTCTTACCTGAATTAACCCGGCCCGGCCCCAATAATGCTCACCCCTAATAAACACAGAAGGATAAAGTTGTCTCTATGAATGGGTATTCGTAGAATAGATAAAGATAGGAGTATGCAATTTTCCCTTTTCTCCGAATTTTAAGAATACATATTATTCTTCATGCTTACTTATACAATGTTTGGTTTCTAACCAAACACAGGTTTAACAATATGTTAGAAGCGAATAGAATAGTTATTCCCTTATACCAGACATCCCGTACTAGTCTAGGGAAACATAATTAACTTATCTTCTAAAAGGAGAACATGACACTCAATAGGTGTAATATCAAAATAAGTGATGCCTATTAAGGGTAAGCATTCGGGTAATTAGACCCAATTTTCCTTTGTTCGGACTGGCTGAATTACTCGAAATTTTTCATCTTACCGGCCGAACTCGAAATTTCATTATCCGAACTTACCCGATCTGAATTACCCGAAATTTTGTTCGAGTAAAGCCCGAATTACCCGAAATTTTGTTTGGTTTTCTTTCAAAAATTACACAAAATAAGTAAATACTTGAATTACATTTTCATATCTTAACAAATAGTTGAATTCGGTAATAATATAACCAAATATTTCAATTAACTAGCATAATTAATCATTAATTCTACAAGAAAAATAACAAAATATTTTTTCATAATTTTGTTAAACCTAATTCGGGTATTCGGGCCTGCCCGAATGTTTTTGGAGTAACCCGTCTCAACCCGAAAATAATTCGGGTAATACTCCACGGCTTCGGCCGAATTACGAAATTTAACATTTTCTTACCCGAATTAATTCAGGCGGGCGAGTAATCGGGCTGCTCGAATAATGCTCACCCCTAATAAACACAGAAGGATAAAGTTGTCTCTTAGAATGGGTATTCGTAGAATAGATAAAGATAGGAATATGCAATTTTGCCTATTCTTGAATTTTAAGAATACATATTATTCTACATGCTTACTTATACTATGTTTGGTTTCTAACCCAACATAGGTTTAACAATGTGTTAGAAGCGAATAGAATAGCTATTCCCTTATACCAAACATCCCGTACTAGGCTAGGGAAACATTATTAACTTATCTTCTAAAAGGAGAACATGGCACTCAATAGGTGTAATATCAAAATAAGTGATGCCTATTAAGGATGAACCTTCGGGTAATTCGGTCCCAATTTTCATTGTTCGGCCCGCCTAAATTACTCGAAATTTTTCATCTTATCCAGGCCGAACCTGAAATTTCATTACCCGAAAGTACCCATCTCGAATTACCCGAAATTTTGTTCGGGTAATGCTCGAATTACCCAAAATTTTGTTTGGTTCTCTTTCAAAAATTACACAAAATAACTAAATACTTGAATTACATTTTCATATCTCAACAAATAGTTGAATTCACTAATAATATAACCAAATATTTCAATTAACTAGCATAATTAATCTGTTAATTCTCTGAAAATTAACGAAATGTATTTTCATAATTTTGTTAAACCTAATTAAGTAATCGAATTCGGCCTATATTTTTTTGGAGTAACCCGTCCCGGCCTGAAAATAATTCAAGTAATACCCGGTTCGCCCCGAATTACCCGAAATTTAACATTTTCTTACCCGAATAATGCTCACCCCTAATAAACACAGAAGGATAAAGTTGTCTCTTAGAATGAGTATTCGTTGAATAGATAAAGATAGGAGTATGCAATTTTGCCTATTCTCCGAATTTTAAGAATACATATTATTGTACATGCTTACTTATACTATGTTTGGTTTCTAACCAAACAAAGGTTTAACAATATGTTAGAAGCGAATAGAATAGCTATTCCCTTATAACAAACATCCCGTACTAGTCAGGAAACATAATTAACTTATCTTCTAAAAGGAGAACATGACACTCAATAGGTGTAATATCAAAATAAGTGATGCCTATTAGGGGTGAGCATTCGAGTAATTGGTTAGTATGGATTGTTGATTAGGAAAGTTTTTTTTCCTAAAATTTATATTATCACATTGGGTTCTTTTTTAGTAATTAGAAAATTAAAAGTTTTCCCAATCTAGGAAAAGTAATAGCATTTTAGTTGGATTCTAAATCTTAACACTGTTGGTATTTAGATTATTTACCTCAGAATTTAATCTAAAAATATACTAGTTAATTTAAGCCTTCCTTTTTCTCAACTTTACGATAATTTTTTTATAAAATCCTACCTGTTTTGCAACTAATGTTACCAATATCGTACTAGACTTGATATCGGATTGAGTTCTGGTACGGTATTGTACTAATACCGATTAATGAAATTTTTTAAAATTTATTTACTAGTCCATTGTACTAGTTTGAACAATTTTAAATTTTATGAAATAGTCCCTAAATTTTTTGAAAATTATAAAATAGTCCATTGTCACATTTATACAATTGTATTGTATATTTTTAACCCATTTACAAAAATTATAATAATAAATAATAATCACAATTTTAATTTTATTTTTAATTTAATAATTATTAATAAATATAATTAAATTTAAAATATATTTTAAAATATATAAATTTCAAATAAATTTTAATTTAATAATGAAAATATATAAAATAAATATTAGTTTATAAATAATAATATTTAAATTATTTATTTTAAAAATAGAATATTTTATTAACTTTATTAATAAATATTATAATAAATTTAAATAAAAATATTTTTGTAAGTTTTATTTAATTTATAATTATTATTAGTAATAAAATATTTATTATTATTTTAAGAACAACCATTAAAAATTCACAATAATTATAAAAGTTGATAAATAAAATAATTAATTAAAACACTTTAAAAAAGGAGGAAGGAGAGATAAAGAGAAGGAGGAAATTTTAAAATTTTTGAAAATTTTGCAAAAGTCCCATATTTTAAAAATTTCAGGGTTGATATTTGGATTTTGAATATTTTGCTTAGAAGTTTCAATCGACAATCTTGAGTTCATATTTTTCCTTATTTAATGATTTTAATTTTATTCAGTTTATAAGGATATAATTGAAAATGCGAGTCAAAATTAAGTTAAACTCCATAAGATATTGTTGCATACCAAACATTATAATAAGAATCAACTCAACTTTCCTACTAGAATTCTTATAAGTATCCAAACATGTGAATATCTTTACTTTTCATAGATTTATTTTCCGAAGAATCATATTCTAAATTCACTTTACTTTCTCGTTAGCCAAACAAGGTTTAAAGGGCGGTTGATTAGCATAGGAGAATGGTAATAAGAATGAGAATGAATATAGTGAATAATAAGAATAGATATTAACATTATAATTATTATAGTTGGTTAAGAGGAATGAATGATTATTATTATCATTGATAATGGTGGGTTTGTAAAAATATTGAAAATAACAATTAATTATATTTTAATTAATCATATCATAACTAATTAATTAATTAATTTAAATTAATTATAATGTAATTAAATAATATTATAATTAATTAATTAGTATTTAAAATATTTTTTAAAAGAGTCACTACTACGAAATAAGTTTCATTCCTCTACTAAATGGAGGGTATGGAGGATTCCTCAAAAGTGGAATATCAAACTATTGCCCCTATAATGATAATCAACAACCAACCACTCACTTTTTATTTCTTACCCATTAATCCCTTCCTAAACCCATCAACTAAGCACCCCCTAAGCATGTTGTCATTCATGCTCTTTGTGAATAAGTCTACAATTTAATCTCCTAAATTAAATGATAATGCATCTCCACATGTTTGGTTATTGTAAGAAAAATACAATTCTCTGCCAAACTTATCGTCTATTTGTTGTTGCAATACAGAGGAATTGCATACTCTATCGGCTGGTGTAAGTCATTAAGCAAATGTACAAGTCAATTGCTCTCTCGAGCTGTCATTGTTGCTACTCAATACTTTGCTTCTATTTTTGACAAAGACACAGTTGGTTGCCTCTTGCTACACAAAAAATTGCTCCAGACCTAAGCATGCAAACATAACTAATAGTCGAGCAAATATCACGATGACCTACAAAGTTAACATCACATTATCCAACCAACTTGTACTCTTCACATTTATTATAAAATACACCAAGGTTGAGTGTGCCTTTAATGAATCTTAAAACTCATCGAACTGCTTCCATAAAATTCTTTGGACAGTGCATGTGTCGACTCACCACACCAACTACATAAGAAATATCATGCCTTGTTAAGGTTTAATAGATCAAACTACCCACTAGTTGTTGATACATTGTTGCAATCTCCAAAATTTTCCCTTTGTGAGCACACATTTTGACATTAGGCTCCATTGATGTTGAAATTGACTTGCATTTAAGCATTCCAGACTTTTAAACAAGTCTTTGGAATAGTTTTACGGATGAAGAAATATTTCTTCTTGAGTGCAATCAACCTCTAGATCAAGGAATGCTTGAGTTGACCAAGTTCTTTCATCAAGAAATGCTTAAGTTGACCAAGTTCTTTCATCTAAAAATGAATTGACAAATTCTTCTTGGTTTGGTGCATTTCTTCTTCACAATCACTTGTTATAATTAAATCATCCACATATACTTAACACAAAGACTAGTTTTCCTCCATTAACTTTATCAAACAGACTTGAATCCATAGGTACCACAAAATAACTATTGTGGATTAAAAATTTAGAAATTTTACAGTATAAGGCTCTTAGTGCTTGCTTCAACCCTTATAAAGCCTTGAGCAACTTGCATGTAACATTCCGTCCTCATATTAAGGGTTAGAACCCAGATTTCAAATGGAGAGAATAGCAATGTGAGAGTTAGGAAAAAAATTTGCATTTCATGCCAAGCAGCATGTCAGCATACATGTATGTGAATTTGAATCTTTGCACATACAAAAATAAGTGTACATACATTCATTGACAACTTAGGGTATGATTGTTTTAAATGTGATTTTATTGAAACTGAAAAGTAGAGAGAGTTGAAAGAGTGATCTTGGTATAATAAGGAAAGATTTGGAAACAAAAGTGGCGGTTAATCTGGAAAATATTCACCAAGTGTGCTTTGATGCATTAGCCATAACTTTTTCTTTAGTTATCCAAATGAGAAGATTTTTTGCTTGGACTAAACTAGAAACATATGACTACATTTTCTATGAAGATATTGAATTTCAATTCTATCTCTAAGAGTCTTAATAACTACGATGAAGTGAGAACTAAGTGTAGTACATTAGTGGATGAATGTAAAATTCATCTTTGGACTTTAAGGAAAATTTGGGATTGATCTAGATAGATTTTGGCAAAGTTGCCTTCTTGAGAATTGTAGATCTTTATGTTATCTTCCCAACAGTATATAACACAAAATTTTTGAATTTCTAAGCTGAAAGTTAGGGTCCTTGTAAAAGAAGAAGTATCTTCTGCCTTTTGCTTCTTCTTACTTTTTCTTTTTCTTAGTTTCGCTTCTTTTTGGTTTTATTCCTTCTGAGTTTCGCTTCTTCTTAGTTACTATTCATTAACTTCTTTTTAGTTACTATTCATGAATTTCTTCCATGTTACTGTTCATGAATTTCTTCTATGTTACTGTTCATAAACTTCTCCTTAGTTCTGTTCATGAACTTCTTCATGTTATTGTTCATAAACTTCTTACGGGTTATTGTTCATCTTATATCTTACATTCTATTTTGATCATTCAAAAGATGGAATTTGTCTTCAAGGTCTTTATGAAAGTTGTAGCTCTTAAAGTCCTCTTAAAAACCATCTAAATAACACCTAAATCCAATATCTCTAGAGAAAGTTATACTAATTGTCCCACGATAGGTTCAATATGATTGAGGATAAAACTAGATTGGATTCTTTTAGCCTTAACTTCTTCTCTAGACACTCAAATGACTTGATTCTTGAACCATTGGACTCGTAAGACATTGCTATACATCCCCACCAAAAGTCATGGCCATATTAAAATAAGTGAGAGAGATTGGGTGAAAAGCGTGGGACGGGTACCATGTGTGTGTTTTTAAATGCTATGAACTGGTGGTATTTTACTGAACATACTTCAGTATTTTAATGATTTTTGGATTGGTAGAGCTCCAAATGAGATGATTCCTGATTTGTGGTGAACTAAAGACATGGAGCTACAAATGGAATCTAATTCGACTTCTAAGACGTTTAAATTTGGATAGAACTTGTGTATAGTATCTTGATTTGGATAAGAGCGGTTAAAAATGTTTGAAGTGTATCTTTGAAGAACTAAACCAAATGGATTGATTTTGGTGTCATTGGAACCGAAGATAAGGGTGCTTTTGGTAATACACTTAAGTATAAAAGATTTAAGGCATAAATGGAAGGGCAAATAAGACATTTCTCAATTATTAAGGGCATAATTGGAAGAAGAAGTATTGTCATGCTTATAAATGAAGAAGAAAAATGTGATTGGAAGGATGAGAAGAAGATAACAACGAAAATGAGAGAGAAAGAGAAAGAGAGCTTGATAGTTTGAGAGAAAAGAAGAGAGTAGGCTAGGGTTTAATTATTCTTAGTCTTCAAGAAAGATTTTGAAGCTGTCCAAGAAGAGAAAAAGGAAGAGGAAGAAAAGAGTTTCCATTTGAGCTAAAGATATTTTCATTTAGTGAAAAATCAAGGTAAAATCATTTTGAATTTTTTGGATTTTCGGAAAGATTATAGTTCATGGAGTTTAAAAAATGCTTGGGTTTAAGTATTCTAGAATCAATTTTAGTGATTTTGCATTATGGGATTTTCAATTTGAATTCCTATTGGATGAGAATTGGATATTATGAGATCATATGAGGTTAGAAAAGAGATGACGAGAAATTGAGTTATGATATAAAGTAACCAAGTGTTCTTAAGGTGTAAGCTTATCTCTTGCGAATGATGACGCTCAGTTTCTTCAACTTCTTCAATCCTACTAAATCATCAAGTTTACATACCAATCTGCCTTCATAGCGATTACCTGTAACAAACCCCTTTAGGACTTGGAGCGCCGTGAGTTGCTTGAGCCCCTTGGGCATGAATTTCAGACCTTGGCACCCGGAAATATCCAAGTGAGTTAGGTGTTTGAGTAATCCTATATCATTTGGAAGTGTTGCCAGACGCTTGCAGTCTTTAAGATTCAAAACGATAAGATTCTTAAGCGACTTAGCAGCAACAGGAAGCTCACTCATCCTATGGAATCCTTCAAGGCTAAGAAACTTGAGATGTTTCAAATACTTGAGACCCTGTAGGAACTTGATTGACGGTCCATAAGTGGGAGATTCACTACTTGGTCCGCGCAGTTTATCATCTCCTTTCTGGCATGTTTGAATGTCATCTTCTTTACCTTCCAATTCCTCTTGAATGTCTTCTTCTTTGCCTTCCAATTCCTCTTGAATGTCTTCTTCTTTACCATTGAACTCCACCTTCCCAAACACATGATTTTAACATTTGTTATGCTAGAGAACCATTGTGGTGTCAGGACATGAGAGCGCCCGCTGACATAGAACAAAGTTTGCAACTTTTGGGGATTATCAAATCCCATTAGTTGCCCAGAATTACTTCCCTCTTCAGTGTCCACCAAGCACGCCTTCTTGCTATATGAAAAATTCCCAGTTGGTCTCCAGGAGAAGTCAAAATCCATGAACCCTTTTCGCTCTGCAAGGTAAATAACAACATAACGAATCACTGGATCCATCTTAAACCCAACTACTTTCCCCTCCCCCATCGCAGGCTCTATAAAACCCGATTCACAGTAATAACTCAGCATCTCATCAGCATCAAATTGAGGGTCTTCAGACTGTAACAAATTCTCTCCAATCCACCAGTGCAGTAGCACTTGCTTCCTCACAATAGAACCCTCCGGGAAAACTGAGAAGCAGAACAAACGGCGCTGGGATGTAACAGGAGCCCTTAAAACGTTCCTCAAACCCTTTTAAATACTGGATCTTCGACGTACTATACTGTTGGTAAGCAGGTTGTTTGAGGAGGTGGTCTATCAAGCTGGAAGCACCATCCACTCTAACATGCCCTTGTTTCTCAAAGCGGATGCCAGACTTGGAAGATATTGCATAAATCTCATCGATGGTGGCGATCAATTGACGAAGAAGGGCATCGTCGCTCTGGGCATTAGCGGCCAGGTTTTGGGCTTCGGATTGCAGCTTCCTGAATAAGTGAACAACGGAGCCTTCGACTTCTCTGTCTCTGCTAAAGGCTTGGCTAACTCGATTCAGATCTTCATTCAACTTCTCCAGTTGCTTTCCAATATCTTTTTTCGCATTGCCAAACTCCGTAAGTTCCCCGTCTTTACTAGTTCCAGCGCCGTCTTCCCCACTGATAGAAGGTATGTGCGGAGTCAAGTCAACACTCCCGTAAACAACACCCATAGAAATTCCGAGAGAGATGATATTAAGAACGTAGGACTCATCCTCACCCCGAAGCATCGCGTTAAGGCAGAAGAATGCAACAAGAGTTTCCTTTAGAAAGACAATAAGCCGAGAATCGTCGTATTCCTAAATTGAAGTTATCTGAGAGTCAGGGGTTGTAACTTGTAAGAGTAACGGGAATAAATATAGCCTTTGAATCGATATTATCGTTAAGAGAAAGGAATTATTACTTTTATTATTAATAGCGATTCGTTTGTAAAATATATTAGAAAATAAAATAAAATAAAATAATTAATTAATTAATTAATTAATTAATTATATTTTAATTAATAATAATATTTTAATTAATTATATTATAATTTATTATTTTAATTAATTATAATATTTTAATTAATAAATAAATTATATTTTAATTAATTATATTATAGTTAATTAATTATTAATTATATTTTTATTAATTATATTATAAGTAATTAATTAATTACAATATTTTAATTAATGAATAATTATATTTTAATTACTTATATTGTAATTAATTAATTAATAATATTTTAATTAATTAATTTAAATATTTAATTAATGAATAAATTATATTTAAATTAATTATATTTTAGTTAATTAATCATTAATAATATTTTAATTAGTTATAGCTTAATTAATTGTAACAAGCATACCTTTACATAACAATGATACCCATTCTTCTATATTAGTAAATGAATGAGGTATTATTCATAAATGAGTAATCAAAATAATAACTCTATAGTCATAATCTTTTACTAAACTTAATCTTTCATTCCATACTTATTCTTCTTTTTCATATGGACCAGGTCCAAAATGCACACCCTTAATTTGGTTGTGATATATGGACAAAACGATGTTGTTAGCTGACTTGTAGCCACCGTGATCATATCATTTCAATTTAGTTAGGTTATGATTAGTTGTGCGGTTAAATTATGTTTGATTGAAAGTAAAGCTTTAAATAGCACGTAACAGAACAAAATAAAATAAAATGATTTATAATAGAGTAGAACGTAAATTGATGTAATTTTAAAAATTGTTGTTTGAAAAGTAAGAAAGGATTTATAGTATAATACAGTAAAATATTATTTGAATAAAGGATTTATAATATAATATAGTATAAATTTGTTTACCATTTTACATTTTATCATAAACCTTCACTTGAAGTTTTTCATTTTTAAAGTGTACTTGTTTGGGGGTATGAAAAAAAGAGATATGTGTATAGAATGAAAATTAATGTTTGGTATGAACCTATCATTGAAGACCTAAAAGTTTCATTCCTTAGTTTTGGACAATCTTCTTAAAATATTAATTAATTAAAATATTATTATTAATTAATTAATTACAATATAATTAATTAAAATATAATTCATTTGTTAATTAAAATATTATTATTAATTAAAATATAGTTAATTCATTGATTCGTTTTGTAATTAATTAATTACAATATTTTTACAAATCAATCACTATTAATAGTATTGATAATCATTCTTTCCTCTTAACCAACCATCATAATTATAATAATTATATCCAATTCTCATTCCTCTCTATATTCATTCCGTTACTTTCTTAGAACCAAGCGGATGGAATGAGATATAATATAAAACCCTCCTCTTCCATCATATTCTATTTCATTATATTATGAATCTTTCTCTCAACGATAGAATAATATTACATTATATTTCATTTTATTCTATTATTGAACTTCCAACTAAACATACTATTAGTAATCAAATGGAACATAATATAATATTATTCTATCGAATAGGATGGAAGTGAAGAGTTTCACACTACATCATATTTAATCTTAAACAGTACAAATAAATTACATCCGATTTAAGAGATTTAAGATGGAATATAAAATGATAAATATATACTACCTAATATATCTTCAATAATTTTTATAATACCAATTATACCTCAACCCTATTTTTGTATCTATTAGCATATGTTTTGTTCTATCGAAGATAAAATAGTCGTTTATTATTATTATATATGCGTTAGATTTCATTTTATCCATCTTTTAAACAATATTTTTCGCTCTTTTTTAAGTGACGATTACAAAAGAGAATTAAAAAGCAGGACATGTGGATTCATATGATTTAGAATCGAAAATAATTTTGAAGGATTATGAGGGATGACAACAATAGTCCACCCCCAACATCGTTAATATGAATGTTGGTTTATTATTGGATTCCATCCCTAATTTCCCCAAAATGTTAATTTATTATTGGGATCCATATGCTAAGTTTGATGTCCATATTCTCTTTGATCTTGCTTATACTGCTCATTTCGATTCGTATTTCACTCATCTGTTTCTGTTTGAATCTTCTTATATTCCTTTTCTAATATTGTTTGTTCTAATAATCTATTGGAATCGCCATTGAGGATATAGAAAAAACTTATACAACCTCTAGGTTACAAAAGAAGAGGGCAGTAATGATGCAGAGGCTTTCACAGGAGTATTTGGGGGAAGACTGGATCCATGTTACTCAGCTGCATGGTAATGGAAAGTAAGTCCGCTGCTTAATCAAAACTTCACATCCCAAAAACTGATGATTGATTCATCATTCATTCATCCTCCAGGTATGCTGCTGATGCACACGGAATATTCTGTACAGGGAAGTGGGACTTGGTGAGACCAACTGATCCCATGCTAAATTATTACAGGAAATTCCTTGGCAGAATCAGGGGTAACTTGCAGTAGATTTCTTTGATCTTTTGTCTCTTTCCCTATGAAAACTCCTGTAACTCCTGGAAAATAGGAACCAACTAACTGATAATTTGACTAAGATTCGTTTTCTGCCAACTATATAAGGGCATGATATAAATATCAAAATTGGCCTAATATTGTTGGTTATCTCTAAAGGCAAGTGCATCTGCTGAAGAATTTATGAAGCAGTTGCCAGAGTTTGATCAAGACTTGGCGAATAGAAGGCAAGAGGCTGAGAAAGCAGGAGATGTGAGTATATCTTTAGATGCTTGCTTTCTTAGTTTCAAATAGTTTCATGAGCAAATATTGTCAGCCCTTTCAGCAACTATTGTTATATTTGCAAAGGTTGGTTCCTGTAAACCAAGGTTATGCATGTTTGGTAAAAGTTTAATGAGTACACTAAAGGGTATACTGGGACAGTTGTAGAAGGGAGCTAGGTATATGAGTGAATGCTTTAGACTTGGATTTAGTATCTATTACGATATTCTGTTATCTTCTTTCTTATACGGTGAGCTGGGCATCTTGCATTGGCATGAAAAATGGGAAGACCAAAGCTGGTTAAGTTGATAAATTGATTCGCCTTCTTTTTAGAACTGTGAATCATTTGTGAGGAAAATGAGTAAGCAAACAGTGACATGGATGTCAAAATTTATAGCCTAGCGTATCTACAATTAATTCTTTTGTTTAGCTTTTTGCTTCTTATTGTAATCGGTATACCTTTGTGCAATCAAAAGGTCTTGAGATAAGTTGGAGTGGTTGATGTTGCGGGGAAAGCAGGACGTGTTGAGTTACGAAGATATAGAAGAGACCACCCATTTGCTCAGCTTTCTTGTTCTGATAACATTATAGCTTTCACAACTACAAGGTACAAAGAACAGCCTCTAATTGTTCGTGGACTAGGTGCCGGAGCTCAAGTCACAGCTGGTGGATCAGTGATATACTGCGGTTAGCCTCATATCTTGGTGCTCCATCCTGAATGTGTCAATAATTGTAGCTGCAGGAAGATGGTTTTTAGAGATCTTTTTGTAGTTGAGAGGTTTTCTTACCTTCTTTAGTGTAATTGTGATGGAGTCTTAGCAACAAACCTTTTGTCAGCACAGATGTTACTGCTTCATTGAAACTTTATGTTCTTGGGGTCAGATTAGTTAAATACATCTGATGGCATTTTCTTTTCGTCAGTACGGTCTAACAATTGAAAAAAGTAGGGCCCCCCAAGATTGTCACAAGAATTTCTGCTTCAAACTACTACACAAACATCAGAAATAAATGCCAAACTTCAGAGTATCATAAGTGCTTGAGGGCAATTTATTGATAAGCATTGCCCTTGTAAATCTAAATTGTTGGGAAGAAACATATTAACAAGATTACAATAAGTCAAGTCTGAGGATGATAATACCAATTCAAGTTACACTTGTCTGCTATTAATTGAATTTAGGACTGAGGTAGAGCTTTGGGTCTCTGAAGAGCCTTGTTATTGTCTCGGCTTTGTCAGCTGAAAGGTCTGTGTTCTCCAGAATACTTTCCTTGCCTGCCTTTGCAATTGCTTCGATCGACCCAATAGCTTGATTAAGCTGAAACAACAACAAATATTTCACAGAATTCAGGAACTTATATGACCATATTAGACGGGTTTAATGCCAAAAATTATGATAATTCTATATTATATAAGATCATGTTATCTTAGTCCTTTCATATAGATAATAACATAATGGGAGTGTATGAATTTTGAAATAAACTGCGTGCAATTCAGGCACAAGTTGCATGTCTTCAAGAAAAATCTGGGAGCATCCCATTTCGGGAAGACCGAAAACAACAATTTCAAGCTAGATTACCGCAACTGCATCATAATTATTGACGCCCGGCATGGAGGTAATTACTCTTTGAAAACATCCATCCTTGCAATGCTTGCTTCCTCTTCATATGCAACAATAAGTACTAGGAATCAGGAAAAAAAGTTGCCAAGCTAAAATTGATCAACAAAGTATAACTTTTTTAACTAACCTCACCTTTCAATCTGGATACAACACCCCGACGCTTGCATTCTGCATCATTTAGAGAATCAGTTTAATTGCACTCCGTAACTATTTGATACAGGAGCATCAATTGAAAGGAAGAAGAGCTAGTTACAACCTCCACGAGCATGAGCGATATTGACAATCTTTTCAAATCCTATCTCCAAGACTTGGACTGACACAAACGTTGGCCTGCCAATCTCCATTCCCAATCTTCACCGCATAAAACAGCAGCAAAGCAGAGTAGGACAGGAATGGAGTTGCTTAGAATCAGACTATATTCATATGATTAAATACATGGTTTGATAGTAATTAGCATCACTCACTTCAAGTACGCTCGAACAAAAGAATCATTTAGTTCTTAGCTGGAAGCGAGACAACAACACAAAGGTTCGCAAATTGTCCCTTAAGCTTTGTAACTCTGCCAACCCATAAATTATCAGAGTACGACTACAAATAGCCAAACAAACCCTATTTCACCCTTTCTCGAAAAAGATTTTGGCAATATGATGTGAAGGATATAAGAAGAAAGTGGAAATAAAGCTCATTACCTAGTGAAGATGGGGATTGGGTTTGCGCAATCCCATTTAGTGACGAATATGAATGCCACCGACGAACCTCCGCAGTTGAATATGCAATCCTGCGCACATACACTTCAAATGCTCCTCATTACAACTGAAAATCTACAAGGTACTATATAAAACCCAATATATACTTACAGGAGCTATTGGAACAAAGTTGAGACGAAAGGAATTAGCAGCTAGGAAGGAGGAGATGAAATTGATGAATGACGTATGCTACTCATCTCTCCGTTGCTTGTTCATCATGCATACTCCGCCTCCTGTGGTGCTTGCATTAGAAACAACAATCACCAATTTCTCTTCAGTTTTCTCACCAACCAAACAGATAGAAATGAAGCAGAGAGGATTAGGGACGTTTCTCTGACTTGATTTTGAGTTTGCCATCAGTTTTGTTTTGAAACGTGTGGGTATTTATACAAAGTATCGGGAAGGTTGATCGTCATTTTTCATATTTTTACAGGTAGCAAATTTGCCACTCATGTTGCACTTATTTACAAAACAACCACATAATTCCTGTAATTTTGGGAAAAATAGTGAAATACACGTGATTAATAGGAATGTACATAATAATATGATATTCATCTATTAGATGCATCATCAAATTTTAATATTTTAAACTAAATTTTAAATTTTAAAAATTAATCACTCAATTAAAAAATTAAAAGCATAGACATTGAATTGAAATGTTTTAAATTAAGCACTTTAAGATTAGTTATCTCATAATTTATTTAAAATTGACTTAAATTGCTTTATTTATTTTTAAAAATTTTAATCCAAATTATTTTATATTAGTTGCCCCATCATTTATTTATAGTTGAATTAAATTGTTTAATTTATGATTTTTAGATTTAATCTAAATTATTTTATCTCTTCTATTTAATATTTTATTTAATATTGACAATCATTATTTTTTATAAACAAGAAGAATTAATTATAATCAATATTTTAAAAATTGAATCAAAAATTAAACTATTAAGATGAAAGATTCAAATATTCAACCAATATTACATTGTCATAAAAGCGATATATAATAAAGATTGAACAAAATAAAAGCACTTTAAATATAACTATTGAAGAAGAAAATTATCGTTGTCCATCGAAAAAATCACAGTTTAATTGAAGGAGATTTTCAAATAAAAATCTGACTAAGTTTATTTTAATTTATAAAAATGTATTAGTTTACAAAATTAATTAATGCATTGACCAATTTTAAATAACAAAAGTTATTAATATAAGCGAAACAAAAATTTAACAATTCAAAATTTTATAGATAAATTGACCGAACTGATTTAATTTTTAATAATTAATTATAACAATAGTTTTATATTTCTACTAATTATTTGTGTTTCACTTTAACTATTTTAATAAAATGTTCACATTTTTTGTGAGAACTTAAAGCTACTAAGCATAAGCATTAGGCGAGGAATAACTAAATCGAGATTAGTTATCAAATTTAAAAGCCTCGGCTCTGTCTTGCTATGTCGAGACTGTCTTCCTCTTGTTTTAGATAACAAGTGTTCCTTTACATCATACTGTTCTCTTTGCAGAACCTTGTCTCTCTTTTAACAAAATATGGCTACGAGCTCTGAAACAGATACTCTGGTGTCTGAGATGTATCAGCGCTTGAATGTCGAAGAAAATGAGGGCATCCTGGAATACGACGACGAACCAGCCAACAATGAACAACGTTCTCAAGCAACTGAATGGTAGCACTGTGTCATAGGGCGGTTGATAACAGAGAAAATAATCAATTTCCCAATTTTTAAACAGATCATAGCAAGCATATGGCGACCTGTTAAAGGCATGATGATCAAAGATCTTGGAAATAATGTCTTTATTTTCCAATTTTTTCATCATCTTGACATGGACAGAGTACTACGAGATGGTCCATGGAACTATCAACAACAGATCCTTCTGCTACGACGATTACAACCTACTGAGAATCCTAGACAAGTGGAATTGATCAGATTAGAACTATGGGTTCAGATCCATAACATTCCTAGTGGATTTATGTCTAACAGACTTGCTGTTGATGCAGGCAATTATATTGGAGAATACCTAGAATCGGACTCAAGGAATTTCTCACCAATTTGACGAGAATTTATGAGAATTCGGGTGACGATGGATATCAAACAACCCTTAAATGGAAACTTTTGTAAAAGGGCCACGAGGGAGAAATTAGCACTTGGCCTTTAAATATGAAAGACTCAACACTTTCTGTTATTTATGTGGCATTGTTGGACACACGGATCGATTTTGTCGTCTTCTCTATGAACACCCTCAAATCCCCCGTGAGAAATTTGCATATGGTGCATGGCTAAAAGCAGAATCCAGAAAACCAACCAGATCGGCGCACGATGGTTAAGGTCAGAAAATGACATATCGGAGGAGTTAAAGAAAAAATACACAGAGGTTCCGGCGATGCTAACCACCATCCGGTGGTATCTACCCGATCTAGGAGAGCCTCATGCCGCGCCAAATCGGGGATCGAATCATCCACACTCATCAAAACACTAGTGAATCACGGAATCATAATCGATTCGGCCGAACGAGGATGAGGTAAATCCGTTAATGGCGCAATCTTACTAGATACGATGTCGATACAATCACATTTGGTTGACTATAAGAGGAGGCGTATACAAGAAGAAAGCGGTGTTGGATCAAGGAGATATGGAAGAAGAACAAATCCTTACTTCTGATCGAATATGAGCCAAAAACTTGAGTTTGGTGGGCTTTGTTTCGAAGCCCACCATCATCCATAAGTACCTTAAGTTGGGCTGTTGGGGCTTGGGAACCCCCGAGCGATCCAAGCTTCTGAGACCTAGTGTCCGATAAGAGACCCAATTTTATTTTCCTCATGGAAACTAAAATTTCAAGAGATAAATTATACCAATTCAAAGAAAATTGGGCTTCTGAGCATATTCACGGTAGACCGAGATGGTAATAAAGGGGTTTAGTCTTATTATGGAAGACAAATGATATGGCCCGACTACTTAGCTATTTACAACATCATATTGACATCATCGTAAGTATGGAAGGGCTTAGCGTTGGCGTTTGACTGGGTTTCGGATATCGAGCGTCACGATAGACCACTTGGGATGGGATTTGCTTGACGACTTCAAACCCGATCGGTCTTGCCATGAAGTGCGTCATCGGCGATTTTAACGACATTATGTTCCTTCGAAAAACAAGGTAGCCATCGCATCCTAGAGCTCGATGGAGGATTTGACGACATTATTGGATTTGTCATCTCATGATTTGAAATGAGGGCTCACTATTCACATGGGAAAATCGGAGAAATGAATTAGCAATGGTACGGGAGAGGCTAGATAGGGTGGTAGCCACCACCGCATGGTCCTCTTCGTTCCTGATGACAGGCGTTTCCACTCTCCAAATTGACTCCTCTGATCACTTACCCCTCTTCTTATCGTTGGGTGTTCAGTTGAAGACATTTGTGGCTAAGCGCTTCCGATTTGAGAATGCATGGACTGTGGAGGAAGAATGTAGACAAAGAATAAGGAGGGGTTGGATGAAAGACTCTTTGGCTTCGATCAAAGACCGACTTAGTAATTGCTCTCACGACTTACAGATTTGGGCAAAATCTAAGAATGAGGGATTCCACTTACAGATTACAAAGTTGAAGCAGCAGATGGCATACTTGCGTCGGCATACTACAGTAAACATGGGGGCTCTCAAAGAAGTAGAACAACAATACGGTGCGTTACTCCTACAGCATGAACTGTATTGGAAACAGAGATCGAAGCAACATTGGCTGGCGGAAGGCGACTCAAATTCAAAATTTTTCATCTAATGGCTTCTCATAGGCATCAGAAAAACTTCATTTCCAAACTGAAGAATAATAGAGGGGAATGGATTGATTGGGATTCTGGTTTACCGAACATGGTCTTGGATTATTTTCAACAACTCTTTACCTCCTCTCGTGGTGATACAAATCTGATTTTACGTAATGTGGATTGCAAGGTTACTCCATTACACAATGACCTCTTAATGGCCCCATACACGGCAGAGGAGGTAAAAATCGTGTTATTTTCAATGCACCCTGATAAATCACCGGGACCAGATGGCTTCAACCCAGGTTTTTTCCAGACTTACTGGGACTTGATTGGGACGGATGTGGTTCAAGCTTGTCTTCGCACTTTGAATGACGATACTCCTTTGCCTGGCTTAAACAGAACCAACATTATCCTTATACCGAAGAAACAAAAATTAGAGACTATAGCTGATTTACGACCTATTTCATTGAGCAACGTTACTGACCGTCTCATACAGAAGACAATAGCCAACCGATTGAAACAGATTTTACCACATATTATTTCAGATACTCAGAGTGCCTTTATCCCAAATCGGTTGATTACTGATAACATCATTGTGGCGTATGAACAGTTTCATTCGATCAAGCGGAAAACTTCGAGGTAATGTGGGCTCCTAGCTTTTCAAGGCAGACATGAGCAAGGCTTATGATAGAATAGAGTGGGAGTATCTGAGACAGATTATGCTGAAGTTGGGATTTCATGAAACATGGGTTTCAAAGATTATGAACATCGTAACATCGGTGACTTATTATTTTGTCATGATAACGAAGAATATGGACCTTTGATTCCCAATAGAGGCTTGCGACAAGGAGACCCATTGTCTCCATATTTATTCATCATTTTTGCGGAAGGATTATCTGCGAGCTTACGAAATCATAAGCCCGAGGACATATTCATGGGACGGTCGTTACAAGGCGCTACTCAATGTCACATCTATTTTTCTTGACGATGCCATCTTTTTGCTAGAGCTACAATGGAAGAGGTGAATACATTGAAAACTATCTTGCACCTTTATAAACAGGCGTCGGGTCAACAAATTAATCTTGGCAAATCAGGTATATCGTTCACTCCTAATACTCCCTCTATCATGAAAGAATTGATATGCCACACATTAGGGGTTGCAGAAACTTCATAACCTACCAATTATCTGGGCATGCCGTCGGTCATAGGAAGGGGTAAGAGACAAGTTTTTCATTATGTGACAGAAAAACTTACAAAGCGGTTACAAGGATGGAAAGCTAAGGTGTTGTCCAAAGTGGGAAAGATATTTTATTACGAATGGTTGCAGGCTATGCCCAACTATCGATGTCACTTTTTTACTACCACTGTCTACTTGTCAAGAGTGGAGACATTGATGAGCGGCTTCTTACGGCATAATGGGGAAGAGATAAGAGGTCTACGATGGATGCAATGGAAGAAGCTAACCGTACCAAAAAAATTTGGAGGCTTGGGGTATCGAGATTTTAGACACTTTAATCTTGCTCTTTTGGCAAAGCAAGGATGGTGACTTCTTAAATTTCCAAATTCGATTGCAGCAATAGTCCTTAAAGCCAGATATTTCCCTAATACAGATTTCCTTTCAGCAGGTTTGGGGAACAACCCAAGCCAAATTTGGAGGAGCATACATCAAGCCAAGTCTATTTTGCTCTAGGGATGTCGAAGAAGGGTTGGAGATGGGTATGATATACAGATCTGGTGCGATCCTTGGTTGATGGATGATAGCGACCCGTTCATACAATCAGATTTTAATGCGGAAGTTACTTATGCGGCCGATTTAATGGAGGACCATCGGTGGAATGAAACAAAAATCAGAAGAGTCTTCACCCAATGAGACGTAGACCTGATTTTACAGATCCCACTTAGCTTATCAAGACGACAGGATGATTGGATGTGGATGTTTAACAATCAAGGGGAGTATAAAGTTAAAGAAGGGTATAGACTGGCTATGGAAGATGTGAACTTAGAGTTTCGAGACACAAGATTCCCATGTGAGAAGATTTGGCAGTTACATATTCCTGGTAAGGTCAAACTATTTATCTGGAGGCTTTTGAGGAAGGCAATTCCGTTTAGAGCCAATTTAAATGGACGACATGTTGACATAAGAGATACATGCCCAATTTGTGACAACTCATCAAAAACTGAAGACCATATGTTTATTCACTGTGATTTTGCTCGATCGGTTTGGTCTCTTTCCTCTGTTGACTTACATCGGTGACTCACTGTTATTATGTTGGGTGGATCAAAGACACAGCAGGAGGATTATTGCATGCTTTTATGGAGTTTATGGACTTACAGGAATGAAGTAATATGGCAGCAAAAAACGAAGGACCCTTACTCAATTTTTCATAAGGCCATCACGTTATTATTGGAATGGAAGAAGGCTCAACACAGGATACACAATTCATCAGCAAGGCTTCAACCCATATACCCTTCCAAGTGGCAAGCACCCGCACTGAATCATTATAAATGTAATGTTGATGTGGCACTCTTATCTTCGGGTTTTTATGGATTGGGAATTGTGATCCGGAATGCAAATGGCTAAACTGCAAACAAGTTAATGATTTTACGGGATGGAGGATCCTCAAATTGGGGAAGCGCTATGTTTCGAGAAGCTCTTAGTTGGATAAAGGTCTCTCTTATGGGCCTATTTGTGTGGAAGCGGATTGTCAAATAATTACTCAATTTCGACATCCGTGCATCGCTTTCCATCATATTTTCAATGATTATTGAGGATTGTAAAGCTCTTCTTCAAGAGCATCGGTTTATTTCCACTTGCTTTTGTTAAAAGATCGTGAATCAAGTGGCTCGTAAGATAGCTAGGGCAACCAATTCTATGTCGATTTTGAATGGAGGATATGCTTTCCTTTTTACCGTATGACATTTTATCCTTGAGACACGAATAATATCTATTTGAGTGCTATCGTTAACGTTTCAAAAAAAGCATAAGCATTAGGCTACAAGGTCCTCCGGTTGTGAATACACCACTCCTAATACTCTAACTAGATTTACATTGATGTAAATTAATTTATAATAAGACCTATAGCTCTAAGTCAAAATTACCTTTTAAATTATGTGACAAAAAATTATAAATTATGAAAATTAAATCAAATTAATGAATTTTTAAATATAAGCCATAAGGACTAAAATGTACTTATGAATAGAGATGCAATTTGGGTTTAGCCTTATCCTAGTTGCCAAACACGTTCCTTACTTTGGCAATGGATAACTAAACAGTTGAACACCTATCGAAAGCAACAAACCTGGAGCTCTTAACAGTTAGTACTGTTCACGAGTTCTTTGCAAAAGGGTTGAGTCTTGAGCTTAGAATCCAGAATGGAATCATCATCAACAACAGCAGATGTTTCCCGTAGTATCTCCGTCTCCTCATCTAGATGGCTTAACGCTCTAACCATCGCCTCTTCTTTGATCGGCGTTATGGTTGGGTGTAAGTATTTTATTTATACACGCACCTCTTTTGCGTTCTTATTTATGCTCAAAGGAAATTGCTTTTTGTCTCATTTTAGGGGTGTTAAGCTTGTATCGGAATAGGAAAATGATGCTAATGGAGGGCTGATTTTGGATTTTTGATTTGTTAGGTTTGACGAGTGGAAACACCCCTCTCAAGAAGCTCTTGCCGGTGGTCGAGGAATGTAAGAATCTACCTTCTTCTTTCCTTTTCTGTTTCTTAATTTTAATCAAATGTTGACCATAACCTTTGTGCTCGTTTATGTTTCCTTAAGGTTTTGTGTACTTCCAGTAGCCCAAGGTTTATTCAAGAGAGCTTCAGACTCGGTACTGTCACTCTTTCATTTCTTTTCCTCTTTACATTTGTGATGTTTAGTTTATTGCTATTCGTGTAACATCCTGTTACTGAAAGCAAGGGCATTATGGTAATATTGGGTCAGACTGATAGGTTTCATTGCATTCAGCGATTGAGCATATTCTTGGCCTCGATCATAGAGGAACAGGTTTATTGCATATGCACTTATTCATAGGTACATGCATTCATGATTTTTCGGCATTTTAATTGTGATGCAATTGATTGGATTGTGGTATTTGGTATTTGGATTATGATTGATTGAAATTAGGAGTAAGTTGGCTTGAATGGTGATTCAGAATAGTCTAAGAGTGATTGGCTATTGATAGTGGCTTATAGGAGCTTTTTTGGAAATTCGGGACAAAATGCCCGGACCGAAAATTTTGGAGTGACAGACCGATTGACTGTATAGTACTGAAAGAATTGTCCAATGGCAAAGGAAAATTAGAGTTATACTGTTAAGAAATAAAAATGTGGAGCCATTGAAATTTAGAGACTGAAATTTGAACTGATTTGGAGACCTATGTCTATAAATAGCTAGGTCTGAAATTTTGGAGATTTTCCTAAGGCATTATCGTTCTTCTCTTTCTCCTCCCACGGTGTTCTTCGATTTCTTCCATCGGTGAGGATTCCTCGATCTTTTCTTATGGTTTCCTTCTCATTGTGCTAATTTAGCTGGTTTATGTGATTGATGAAGGTTGAGAAGGGTTGAGAGTGGTTAATCGGTGATTGGAGAAAGTTTTAGGGTTCTGATGATTTGTGGTTTTGATCTTGATTGGTAAGTATTTATGGCTTTAATGTTATTATTAATGGTTAGTTGTTACATTTATGACATTTAATGTATTAGATGGGGTAGTTGAATGTGTTTTATGGTGGTTTTAAGAGTATTAATGGCGAAAATCGATCGGAGAAGGCGAT
Source organism: Erythroxylum novogranatense (assembly GCA_029891385.1). Lineage (NCBI taxonomy): Eukaryota > Viridiplantae > Streptophyta > Magnoliopsida > Malpighiales > Erythroxylaceae > Erythroxylum > Erythroxylum novogranatense. The sequence continues at coordinate 91,349 of JAIWQS010000206.1, forward strand.
CGGACCTTAAATCTTGTCATGACGAAAGCGCTTGAGGCGTGAGGGCTTCGTCGTGACGAATAATTATTTATTAAATCATAGCGAGCTCGGCTGGGCGTCACGGCAGTGTAGATTTATTAAATCGCATGACGGCGGTCTTCACGTCGCGACGAGCGGACTTCTTCACGTCATGACGGCCGTGGAGTCGCAATGAAGGGCTTTCTCGATTGGATTGATTTTAGTTTATTGGGCATAACTTATGGTATAGACCTCCAATAGAGGTGATTCTCTATTCATTATGAATTAGGGAAAGAGGTCTACTATTGAGGATAATTATGGGAGTTAGAATTTAATTTAAATGGTATCGATTCATAGAGAATAAGGTCAATTATGGTTCATAGTGTGACCTAAGTATTGAATTGAGATAATTGGAGTTTTAATTGGGATTTTCAATAAAGGTTTTGACCCAATGGATATGGAATTGCTATAGGGGGTATGAATTGAGGAAATTGAATTGAATTTTTAGGAATGGATCAATTATTGTCGATCAATTGAGCGAAGAGTTAGAATTGGGCATAAGAGTTCAAAATTGGGTTTTAGCGCCGAAAAATCGTGAATATGCGTTGTACATAATTCCATTGAGACATATGCATCACTGAATCGTTTTATTGAGCATCTAGTAATGGGACTGTATTTTACTGTTATAGAGGCGCCGTTGGATCGTCATTCCACAGACATTCTTTGGAACTTCGAGCGATGGCTCGAAGTTACAAGTGAGTAACCTAGTTGGTTTCTCAAATTCCTGATTGTAAAAATGCTCGATGTGAATTACTTGCCAATGTGAAATTGCATGATTCTTGAAATATACATGATCGAATAGCATGCTTCTCTTGTATTGGATTGGATTCTTTGCATGACTTTGAGAAATGCAATCTTGGGCTTTATAGCCATACTTTGAATTCTTGAACAACTGCATAACATGCATAAATGCATGATTAGATAATGGATATGTGACCCAAGTTGCTATTATCCTTTGAAAAGAGCCTCGAGCTCGAACCTTTATCTTGGCCGGACCTCGAGCTCGAGGAAGAAATCCTGACGCGTCCCTCTTGAATCTTGTTGAGCACTTGGGCACAACCTTTGAATAAGCTGGAAAAGAGTCTCATATGCATTGTATACACATGGTGATTGAATTGCGACACTTACTGAATTATGTGATGACATGAGAGATTGCAAATTGTTACATGCTACTGTAAACTGTTGCATAATACTGTGAATTGTTATTTGATACTGCAAATTGTTATAGGTTACTGCAAATTGTTATATATATATATATACCAATTGTATCTTCTTATCTTATCTTGTCATAATCTGCGTAATGCATGATTTGAGTGAACCATCGATGATGGTTTCTCATTGAGTTCATAAACTCACCCAAAATTGCAACCTATTTTGGGGTGATAGAGTAGACTCCTAGCTCGGAGATAGTCTTTTCCTGCCGTGCGAGCGTGCTGGCAAGAGAAGTGATGGCACACAGGTCGGTCAGCTGGGTTGGACTTTTGTGGATGACTTAGGATAGATGCTTGTATCAGTTTCCTTTTTGGTTTTGTTTAGGAGACTGATAGACTTGTCTATTCTGATATTGGATGACTGTATCAAGATTATTTTGGGTTTTAAATTTACTGATTTATGATATATTATGGTTTTAATTATTGCGATGCCATGTGGATTATTAGTGGAAATTTTTTGGTGGTACACCTTTATCGTGGGATACGTGTCGGAGCGACCTTCGGGCGTCCCGATGTGTACCCTACGGTGAGGGGGCGCTACAATTCGTGGTTCTAAAACCTTGAAGGAATGTCAATTTCTTTGCTTTATGTCGGTCTCACCAATCCCGCTTTGAAAGTTTTGATTTTAATCCGGTTGAGCCCTTTGAAATCTTTAGAAAGGTAGTTCGAGTAGCCTTTCATTGAGTGTATAATGATTAGTTGAATAGTAGTTAGTTCATTAGGATTTTTATATGTTGCACAAAACCCTAATGTAATTGTGACGACTGTTTTCTTCAACATAATTTTGTTTTCTGCTTTTTTTAAGGACTCATCTTTGGTTTCCTAATGCCAAACTTGAATGGCTTTGTTTTGATGCGATGCTAGGTGATTAAAACCATGCAAAGAAAACAAATAGATGTTTTGGGCATGAAGCTGTTTTTAGTTTCTAGGATAGACCTTAAGCCATATCTACAAGTCTTAGTTACGAATAGTACAAGGAAACCAAGGAGTTAATTTCCCTAATAGTCTTCTTGTCCATCGTGCTATGTAAATGGCCAGGAACAAATACATAGCATAAACATTCAAAAACACGAAAATGGCTGACAGTAGGTTTGGCGCTTCATAAATTTTCAAAGGATGAGAGAAAACATAACCTTTGTTGAGGAAGCCTGTTGATCACAAAAGTTATGTCGTCATCGCTTTTGCCCAGAACCTTCATGATACATTTTTTTACATGAAGCATGCTTCAACAAATTTCTGCAAGATGCTTGTTCTTCCTCTCAACCACGCCGTTCTATTGCGGTGTGTTAGCACATGTAAACTGCTGGCGTATAAGGCAATCCCCTAAGAATTGAGTAAACTCGTTTGAGTTATACTCTCCTCCATGTCAGTGCGCAGACAACAAATCCTTTCACCAAGTTCTGCTTTGGTAGCTTCTTTGAACTCCTTGAATTTTGAAAATACACCAGATTTTTCCTTGGTAAAATAAACCCAAACATACCTTGAGAAATCATCAATGAAAGTCATTATATACTTCATCACGCCAATTGATGTCTATTTGACAGGTCCAAAAAAATCGAAGTGTATCAACTCTAATGGCTCCTTTGCTTGAAACCTAGACTCCTCATATGGTAATTGATGAGCTTTTTCGTACTGACATCCTACACAAATTGTGTCAATTCTCACCTCAAGTTAGGGAATTCCCTTCAATATCGACTTTTTCATGTTCATATCTAGCTTTGAATAGCTGGCGTGGCCTAGTTGCATATGCCATAAATTTGTTGTCTCATTTCTCTTAGTCTTGTCTACATATGCAGTTCCCTCTATCATTACATAAACTGATTCTAATCTTCGTCCCTCCATAACTAGCCTTTAAGAAATCTTGAGATCACGATAAATGTTATGAATGGATCCACAATACCACAATCACGTCCCATTGCGGCCATTGTGAATGATGATCAGTTGGGTTCACAGGCCTTGAGAAGGAGTTCGAGAGCCAAGCGTAATTCTAGTAGGTTGCAAGGATATGTGTGGAATGCCATGCCATAAGGAGCATAACGAACTCAAGCTCAATTAGGGAGTTCATTATTAGGGAAGGAATTACCAGAAAGTGGTTATGTCATGATTATAGAGCATATTTGTTGTATCTCTCTCTTCTCTGCATTCTCTCGATTTTCTCAACCCCCTTCTTCCCTCTCCTAAATCGTTTACCTATACAATTTACAATTTGTATTTTCCTTTAACAATTAATACAAATTTCCAAAATTCCTTTGTTAACTTCTTGTCTGCTGTTATTGTTACATTATTTTCTCTTTTTGCGATAGCTGTTCACATCATTGGTGCTTTCATTGAACCTCTACAAAGATGGTAGAGCATCAAACCCGTTCCAAAAGTCTGGATGACAGTGTGAAGGCCATTGCTGATGCGCAAGCTACCTTGCGTCACTATGTGGATCACTTGACCTCGGCATTTGATGATCAGAAATGACTTCTTCAAGAAGTGGTGGGTCGGTTTTCGGCACTGACTTCGCACAAATAAGTTGATTCTGAAACTCCGTCGTATTCACGTGAAGCTTCTTCTTCTTTGGAAGGTCCTGGTTTCAGTTCCCTTGGTCGCCATAAACCTGCTCCAGTTCAGATGGCTCGTTTCTCGGGCGTGAATCCAGATCGTTGGGTAATGCAAGCTGAATGGTATTTTGATTTCTATCAAATTCAGTTGGAGGATCGTGTCACCATTTCCTCCATTTATTTTGATGACGCTGCTGCCTACTAGTATGATTGGATGCATCGTAATCGTCAGCTCAATGGGTGGAAGGCATTTACTATGGCGGTTTTACAACGTTTCCGCCCACGTGATCTTGAAAAACCTGAAGGTCTGCTTGCTAAGCTTCACCAGGTCTCTTCCGTCAGCCACTACCAATCCCAATTTGAAGCCATTACTAATCGTACAATGCATTTGCCAACCCATTTCTTAATGCACTGTTTCATTTCCGGGTTGCGGCCTGACATCAAGCATTCTGTCTTGGTCCATAAACCCAGCACCTGGAAGAGGCCATGAGTTTGGCCCAGCTTCATGAACAGAGGATCCATCTGGAAAAAGGGTTTCTCAAGCCCTCCTTGGGTTCTTCGAAACCTCTCCTCCTAACTCCAAAGGCTCCCACCGCTACTCCCCTTGCGACGACGACAACAACCTTGCCCAATGGAACTCGAGTTCCTTTCCGCCGTCTTACTCCATCGGAGGCAGCTCAGTGGCGTGCCAAAGGATTGTGTTATCATTGCGATGATAAGTACACTTGGGATCATAAATGCAAGCCGAAACCTCGGTTATTCTTGTTAGAAGAAGATTGAGATCCACGGATGGGGTCGATCTGAATCATTTCACCTCACCACGCTCCTTCGAGGAAGACTCCGTACTTCTCCGTTCGATTACCTACCCACCTCATTGGCTATCTCCTACAATGCCCTAGTGGGGTTGCTCTATCTCTACTTTGCATTTTCAAGGGTTGGTTTATGGTCGGTCGGTTCGACTCTTGCTCGATGGGGTAGTACCCACAATTTCGTTCAAACAAGAGTGGCCAAACACTTGAATTTGGAAATTATTCACACTTCTCAGGTTTCTGTTTTAGTTGGTAGTGGGGAATGCTTACTTTGTACTGGAATGGCTAAACAAGTACCATTGAGTATTCAAGGCCATGAAATTACTGTTGATTTCTTTGTATTGCCAATCCAAGGATGGGATATGGTTCTTGGCGTCGCATGGCTAGCAACTCTTGGGCCAGTCATGATGGATTACAGTGCTTTCGTCTTTGAATTTCAATACTAGGGTCAGCATATACAGTGGCATGGTGAAGCTCCTCCATCGGCTCAATCAGTTCAGTTCAATGGGTTGCGACGTTTGTATCAAATCAATGCAATCATGAGTATTTTAGCTCAATTGGTTTCTCCCCGTCGGGTACTAGTGCCCACATTCCTACCGACATTGAGAATGTCTTGAAGGACATTCTAGAACCTTTTAGTAAATCACCAGGACTGCGTCCTTCACGAGATTTTGATCACCGTATCCACCTTATGCCAGGCATGATCCGGTGAACATCGTCCTCTGAGATATCCACATTTGAGAAGCAAGAAATTGGCGGCAAGTGGTGAAATGTTAAAGAAGGTATAATTACGCCAATCTTGGCCCGTATTCCTCTCCGGTTCCACTCGTACGGAAGAAGGATGGCACATGGCGATTTTTTGAGCACGAGCTTTGAATGCAATCACGGTAAAAGATCGAGTTTCCGATCCCATCCATCGATGAGCTATTCGATGAGTTGTTGATTGCTCGGTATTTTCTAAACTGGATCTGCTAGCTGGCTATCATCAAGTTCGAGTGAAGGTAGAATATGAGTGTAAGACTACGTTTATACGCGTAGCGGGCATTACGAGTTTCTAATAATGCCGTTTGGGCTTACTAATGCTCCGTCAACATTTGAGAACCTCGTGAGCAGTGTGTTCGACCATATCTTCAAAAATTTGTCGCGTCTTCTTGATGACATTTTGATTCTGATACAGCGTGGGGGTGCATTGGAGCATCTTCACGGTCTTGACAATTTTGAAAGACAATCGGTTGGTGGCAAAATGTTCCAAATGTGTGTTTGGACAATCCACAGTTAGCTATTTGGGCGTGTCATCTCATATCAAAGGGTGGCTATGGATCCTGACAAAATCACCTTTGTCTGACATTGGCCAACACCTTGCTCTGTTAACGATGTGCGAGGTTTCCTTGGCCTCGCCGGCTATTACCGTTGTTTTATAAGGCATTTTGCCTCTATTGCTGGGCCTCTCACAGATTTGCTCTGCAAAGATAACTTCGATGGACGGAGGATACTCTGACCACTTTTGAACAATTAAAACAAGTGTTGAGTGCGGCTCCCATCTTGAGATTGCGGATTTTGCAAAACCTTTCACCGTTGAAGCTGATGCTTACGGTCGAGGATAGGTGCGATCTATCCTGAAAAAACATCCGATTGCTTTCTTTAGCCGACACTTGAGTCAAGGATGCGTGAGGTTCCACATATCGAGAGGAAATGTACGCTATTACTCGGCAGTATCCAAATGGCGCCAGTATTTACTTGGGAGGAAATTTACCATTGTTACGGATCAGCAGCCTCTCAAAAGCCTCATCGAACAAGTTATCCAGACCCCAGAGCAGCAGAAGTGGTTAGGGAAGTTGATTGGCTATGACTTCGATATTATGTATCGCCCAGGGAAGTTGAATTCTGCAGCTAATGCTCTCTCACGAGTTCCTTGTGCTCAATTTTTGGCTCTTTCGACTAGTGCATTTGATATTGTTGATGAGCTACGAAAAGCCAACCTTAATCATCCTGACTTATTAGCCAAACAACAGTCCATTCTCATGGATCCATTGAGTGTGGTTAGGTTCACCTTCAAAGATGGACTGCTATTCTTTCGAGACCGCCTGGTCATACCTCAAGATTCTCCCCTTCGAGCTCAAATTCTTGCTGAATTTCATGCATCGCCAGTAGGAGGACATTCAGGTATGACTCGAACACTCCACCGAATTGCTGCTAATTTTTTCTGGACTTCCATGCGCAAAGATGTTAAGCAGTATGTGCTCGAGTGCCAAGTGTGTCAACAGATGAAGTCTTCACCCTTGAGCCCAGGTGGATTCTTGCGCCTTGCCAATACCAGCATGCTTTTGAAAGTATATCCTTAGATTTCATCCTTTGGATTGCCTACTTCGAGGAAAATCATGATTTTAGTGGTCATTGATAGGCTGTCCAAATACGGGCACTTCATTGGCTTGCCCTCTACTTTTAATAGTACTTCAGTGGCGGCTGTGTTTGTTCAAGAGGTGGTACGATTACACGGGATATCAGTGGACATAGTCTTGGATCGTGATCCTCGTTTCTTGAGTGATTTCGGGAAGGAAATTCACCGATTGCAGGGTACCACGTTGAGCATGAGTACTGCATATCACCCACAATCCGATAGGCAGACTGAGGTACTCAACAAGTGTGTAGAGATGTATCTTCGATGCTATGTGGCAGACCAACCTTCTAATTAGATGATGATGCTTCCTTGGGCAGTGTTACAAAGGTATTTTAGGAACTCAAACTTTCACCGAAGTTTCTCGCTCACACCCTTTGTACGGCAGTCCCGCTTAAATCCGCTAAAGCAAAGACTCAGCCTTCTCTCACCCTCGAAGTGTTTACCTCGCACACACTCGAAGAAACAATGCTTAAAAGAATAATAAGAACAAAGGCAACAAGAACGCACAGAGATACGGTATAAAACCAACTTTATATACTTTCCCTCAAAAAAATACAAAGAATGCTCTCTCTGACTGAATGAGAAGAGCAAGGCTCGAATGAGCTATATATAGGCATCCTAACTTGCCTTCCAAGTTACATTCAGAATCCTACTCAATCTGAACTGCCTAAGATCGTACTAGATCACGTCTATCCTTATCAGATTACATCACGTGTACCAATTAGATGACATCCCCGTCTAAATAGGACTCTAACTGATAAGATAAGATAACAACAAGATAGAGATTACATTTAACTCATAAACTAACATCCTTGTCCTCGAAGGACTCTACTATCTTTAGACGTTCAGTTCCACTGTAACTCTAACTCCCAGTTGTCGCCACATCATCCAAGATCTCCCCACGATCTCTATCCGTTGATGATGCAATGTGATCTCGTCGAAGTCCACTAGCACATTGGCCTGATCCAATGCTCCCACAACAAGTCCATTAGTCGTGGTCCATTCATCCGAGCAGGGGCTAAGTCAATCTCCACAAGGTCCGATGCTCTACCAAAATTCGCACCAAGTCCGATCCCACTCGCCCGTATTTGCCTTAGTATTTTCGCATGCCTCCCTCATGTGTGAATCTAGCTAACCTCTTGCCTAAGGCTCCTCATCAAGGTAGCTGAGAAGTGCTCCGAAACTTAGGGGTCTAACAAACCACCCCCACCAGATGGATTCGACGCCCTCGTCGAATTAGTCTGAAGGTAGGCGTTCACCTAATCCTCGAACTGCCACAAGGTTGTATCTTTCTCCCATGTTGCTTCTGCGACAGGTTTACCCTTCCACTGGATTAAGAACTCTGTCCGTCGGTTCTTCTTATGTTGACCCATGGTCCGGTGGTCTAGGATCTTCTCCACTTGATCCTCGAACTGTTTTCTCATAACCGGTGGTGCTCGCTTCACCTGACTCCTATTCGGATATGATGCATCCTCATAGTAAGGCTTGAGAAAACTAACATGAAAAGTAGGGTGTACCTTTAACCGCTCGGGTAACTTCAATCGGTATGCGACGTTCCCCACTTTTTGTAGCACTTCAAACGGTCCATCATACTTCGGTACCAATCCCCTATGCACTTGCTTGCTTGAGATCTTCTTCCAAATTTGCGGGGTTAGTTTCAACAAAACCTTATCCACCACATCAAACTCCAACGGTCTCCTCCGAAGATCCGCTTGCTTCTTCATCCGTCGAGAAGCTTTGCGAAGACTGTCCCTCGCCTCATCTAGCATCTCTTGCTTCTCCCTCGCAAACTTATGCGCATGAGACACTTGTCACTTGTCCTTTGTTGAGCGATCTCTAAAGGGTGAGAGGCATTGTCCAACACAATCTCAAAGGGACTCTTCTCCATAGCCAAGATCATGCAAGTTATAACAGAGCTGCGATATCAAGTAAATTTAACCAATTTAGTTGGTGGCACTTACATAATGTGAAGATATTCCTCCAACAAACCGTTGATTCTTTCTGTTTGGCCATCCGTTTATGGGTGATTCGCCGTTGAGAACTTTAACTCACAACCCATCAAATTAAAAAGAGACGTCCAGAATCGGCCCGTAAATCTGGCATCTCGGTCGCTCACAATATCTGCTGGTACTCCAAAATACTTGACCACGTTCTTATAGAACAACTCGGCCGCAACATCCGAGGTACAAGTCACAGGAGTTGGCACGAAGACCGCATACTTGGAGAATCTATCAACCACCACCATGATTGACGCCATGTTGTCCACCTTTGGAAACCCGCTAATGAAATCCATTGAGACCGACATCCAAGGTCTCTCGGGGATGGATAAGGGTTGTAGCAAACCGACTTCCTTCTTCCTTTCCGGTTTATCCAACTGACACACAAGGCATGTCTTGACGTAACACTCCACGTCATTCTCCATCTTCGGCCAAAAGTAGGAACGTGATAGGAGCGCTAGCATCTGTTGGACTCCTGGGTGACCAACCCACTGTGAGTCATGCGTCTCCTTCAACAATTGTTTCCGCAATCCACCAAAGCTCGGCACGTAAACTTGACTACTCTTTGTCATCAATAGCCCATCATCGTCGCGCCAAAACCTGCGTATAACACCCTCCTTTACTTGAGTAATTAACTTACAGTACATGGTGTCTAGCGGAGCTGCCGTTTTGATTTGCTCCAACAGGTTGGACTCCACCCTTGTGATCGAATAAAGGGCCGCAAATACCTCCTTCTGCTTTCGAGGCATCGCCACGTTGTTGTGCCTCCCGGTTTATGCTCCCACACGAAGTCATATTCAAGAAGGAACTCCGCCACGGGCTTATTTTGCGGACAACTTCTTTTGGGTCTGAAAAATGTGTTAGCAACATTATCTGTTTGGACAATGAACTGGTTCCCAACAAATATACTTGCCACGTCTCGAAGCAATGCACCACCGTAAGCATCTCCTTCTCGTGGGTCAAGTATCGCTCCGCACCATTGAGCTTCGGCTCTCAAATGCAAGCTGGATGACCTCCTGTCTAAGGACTCCACCAATGGCTTTGTCAGAAGCATCGATATGTACCTCGAATGGAAGATCAAACTCTGGCGGCTTTAACCTTTGGTTCGGTTGAGATTGCGACTTTAAGTTTTGAATGCCTCCTCACATTCACCCGTCCGACACCATTCTTGCTTCTTCTTTAGCAAGTCCGTTAATGGCGCGCTTTCTTAGAGTATCCTACTATGAACCTTTGTAATAGTTAGCGGTAGAAAACTTCGCAATTCTCGTCTTGTCGTAGGAGCTCGCCACTCAACTATTGCCTTCACTTTCTTAGGATCCATCTTGACGACCCTTGCTCACCACGTGACCGAATCGATCTCCAGCTGGGCGAACTCACACTTCTCCATCTTCACATGAAGCTTGTGTTGCCTCGGTCTTTTGAACACTACGCCTCAAGTGTTCCACATGTTCCGCCATATTCGCTATATATCACAATGTCGTCTAGATAGACCACAACGAACTCATCCAAAAACTCATATAGCACGTCATTCATTAGGTTGCAAAATGTAGCAGGGGCATTAGTTAATCCAAGCGGCATAACTAAAAATTCGTAGGATCCATACCGTATTACATACGTTGTCTTTTGCTAAATAAGCCCTCGGCTATCCGCACTTGCCAATACCCACTTCGAAGATCCAACTTCATGAACACCTCAGCCCTCGACAACCTATCCATCAAATCTTGAATCAAAGGTACCGGATACTTGTTTTTGATCGTTATCTTGTTCAATGCTCGATAGTCTATACACATCCTCAATGTCCGATCTTGCTTCTTACGAAATAATACCGGGCGCCAGACGGAGCTTTTGATGGTTGGATGAACCCTGCCTCCAACAACTCACCAAGTTGTTTCCGAAGTTCCGCCAATTCCATCGGGGACATCCTATATGGGGCACGTGCAGGTGGGATCGCTCCAGGAACCAACTCGATCCTGTGATCTACCTCTCGACGAGGGGGAAGAGTTTTCGGCAACTCTTCGGCATCACATCCGAAACTCCTCAACAAACTTGCAACCTCATCGGGGACTTCTACCACGTGATCTTCTTGATCTCCCACGTAGCGTGAGATAGGTCTCCATGCCTTTCTTGACCCTTTCTCGATACTCATGGCCAAAACATGTCCTCTCGATGTTGTAGCCTTCGTCGTTCCCCATCAGACCTACAACAATTTACGTAGAAGGAATTTTGTTCATTCATTAACATCATACCTCCCAAACTTGGGTATAGCACCACCTTTTTGCTTTCTGAAATCGATCCCGATATCATCTCGAAATCCTCTAATGGTATGATGATGAAATTCATCTTGTACGCCAACTTCCAATGCTCCTTTGGAGCGTTGTAAGCAATTCCATATTTGCTTGTGCCTTACCGCGAGGTTGTAATTTTCATCGAAGCCTTGGACACCCTTATGACTTTCGAACCATCTTTTCTCTAAGAAGCGTGGGTTGCACGGTATCCACCATTGCGGTCACGTCCTTTTCCCCAACTGTATACCCGCGTACATCGGTTTTCAAAGGGCCCGACTCGGTACTAACCGTATTAAGCAAGGCAATCGGATTTAACGCCGCATCTTCCGAAGATTCACCATCTTCTTCGGCAATCAGGGCATTCAACTTTTCCTTCCTTGGGCATTCTTTGGCAAAGTGTGGACCGCCGCATAAGTAACAAACAATTTTGCCCTTCTTCGAGGACGTCTCCCCGTTCTTCGAGCCCCCATTCTGCTTGCCCTTACCTTTGAAGTCTCCCTTTTTGAAATCCTTCTTCTTCTTCCCCTCGGTCCTCTCCTGTTGGGCATGGCCTTTGCTCTTAGAAGAATTGAGAGCTCGCATTAGAAGTCTTTCGCCAATCGAAAATCCACCAAGGCATCGGCCGCGATTGCACCAACCACGTCCTTCACATTCTGCCTCCGTAACTCCATTTGAGCCCACGGTTGTAATCCGGATAGGAAATTGAAGAGCTTGTCCTCATCGACATGTTCTCGATATCCAACATTAGAGAGATAAAAGACTTAACATAATCTCTTACCGATCCATCTTGCTTGAGCCGCTTGAGGCATCCTCATGAGCGAAGTATTCATAGGAAGGAACCGATCCTTTAGTTCCTTCTTCATCTGCACCCACGTTTCTGGGAACTCTACCATGCTGATCTCCGCAGAGGTCCTCGTCCTCCACGAGCTTGGCATCCCCATCCAAGTACATGGCGTCACATTGACCTTATCGGCATCGGATACTCTAGCGGTATAGAAATCTTGCTCCATATCTCAAGAAGTTCTCCAACACCTTGGCATCCTGCGCCTTGAACACCCTTGGTTCACGTACCTTCCTGAGATGAAAGTTGAGGTGTGGAGCTTTGGCTCGATCCCGTCACCGGTTACAGCAAGACGCTGAGGATGACAATCTCAAATTGAGCATCCTCCAATGTTTTGAACATATCTCCCATCTGTTCTGCCTGCTGTTGGATCAGTGCCTCTATCATCTCGAGCAAGTATTGTGGAAGTGACCTCTTCCTCCCACGAGGAATAGGACCAATGAGTGCCTTCACCCTGACACCCGTTCTATCAAGTTGCCAGCTGTCATTCGAACTATGGCTCGATACCGGTTGTTACAAAGGTATTTTAGGAACTCAAACTTTCAAGTTTTTCGCTCACACCACTTTGTGCGGCGGTCCGCTTAAATCCGCTAAAGCAAAGACTCGGCCTTCTCTCACCTCGAAGTGTTTACCTCGCACACACTCGAAGAAACAATGCTTAAAAGAACAATAAGAACAAAGGCAACAAGAACACACGGAGATACGGTATAAAACCAACTTTATATACTTTCCTCAAAAGAATACAAAGAATGCTCTCTACGATTGAATGAGAAGAGCAAGGCTCGAATAAGCTATATATAGCATCTAACTTGCCTTCCAAGTTACATTTAGAATCCTACTCAATCTGAGCGCCTAAGATCGTGCTAGATCACGTCTATCCTTATCGATTACATCCGTGTACCAATTAGGCGACATCCCGTCTAAATAGGACTCTAGCGATAAGATAAGATAACAACAAGATAGAGATTACATTTAACTCGAAACTAACATCCTTGTCCTCGAAGGACTCTACTATCTTGGACTTTCGGTTCCATCAGTAACTCTAACTCCCGGTTATCGTCACATCATCCAAGATCTCCCACGATCTCTATTAGTTGATGATGCAATGTGATCTCGCCAAGTCCACTACGTTGGCACGATCCAATGCTCTCACAACAAGTCCATTAGTCGTGGTCCATTCATCGAGCGAGGGGCTAAGTCAATCTCCTGAGGTCCAGATGCTCTACCAAAATTTGCACCAAGTCAGATCCCACTGCCAGATTTGCCTTAGTATTTTAGCATGCCTCCTCGTGCATGAATCCACTAACCTCTTGCTAAGGCTCCTCATCAAGGTGGTGAGAAGTGCTTGAAACTTAGGGGTCTAACAAGCGAGTCTTGGTATAATACAACATTCAAAGTAGCGCAAGATGACTCCTTTCAAGATTTTGTATGGTGGACCACCACCAACCATTACTCGATACCTCAAGGAATCTAGCGGTAATGCCTTAGTGGAAGCTCAACTCATGGAACGTGACCAGATACTAGGTTTGCTCAAAGACAATATGTGGAGGGCATAGGCCCGAATGAAGCTACTGGCTGATCGTCACCGTCGGGAAGTTGTTTTTGCTGAAGGTGATTAGGTGTATGTCAAACTCTAACCTTTCCGACAGATTTCAGTTCGCTTGCAGCGACATCATAAATTGGGCAGACGATACTTCGGTCCATATCAAGTTATTAGTCGTATCAGTGAAGTGGCTTATAAACTTGAATTACCTGCGTCCACTCACATACACCCAATGTTTCATGTATTGATGTTGAAGAACTATTTGGGACGGCCAGATCAACAGATCACTCCCCTTAACCTTGTTGATTCAACCGCTACTTTGGTGCTGCAACCAATTTCAATTCTTGATAAGAGGTTTGTCCATCGTGCCAATTTGTTGATCGAGCAATGGTTGATCCAATGGGAGGGTCTACCTGCAGATGAAGCCACTTGGGGAGATAAACATCATCTGTTGCAGTTGTTTCCTACTTTGAACCTTGAGGACAAGGTGGTTCTCGATGATGGGGGTAATGTTATGAATGGATCCACAATACCACAATCACAGCCCATTGCTGCCATTGTGAATGATGATTAGTTGGGTTCACAGGCCTTGAGAAGGAGTTCGAGAGCCAAGCGTAATTCTAGTAGGTTGCAAGGATATGTGTGGAATGCCACGTCATAAGGAGCATAACGAACTCAAGCTCAACTGGGGAGTTCATTATTAGGGAAGGAATTACCAGAAAGTGGTTATGTCATGATTATAGAGCATATTTGTTGTATCTCTCTCTTCTCTGCATTCTCTCGGTTTTCTCATCCCCCTTCTTCCCACTAACTCCAACAATAAAAACAGAACAAACAAACCAATAACTCCTTGGAAAATAGGAACAATCTAACTGCTAATTTGACAGGCTGGTGTTGCAGTTTAACAGAGAAATGACCATTTGAATCCTAAATCTTGCCTCAAGTTCTCAAAATTCAATATTGTTTTCACCCAAGCTGTTGGGGACGACTCGTCTAGCTTATGGAATCCCTTTAATTTCATCATCCTGTCTAAGAACTCCTCTAACCGAGAGAATCCACCTACTTTGCAATAAATCAGTTGTGGGAATTTATCACTAATGTCCATTAAATACTTCCGTGAGTATTTAAGGGCCATTAGTGAAGGCAAGTTTTGGAGACGTAGTATCCTCAAGCAGTCCGCTGGACCAAGATTTAGTTCCAAGAGATCTGCATCTATGATATAGAGCTTCTTAAGCTTTTGAGGCATTACCCCAATGTGAATCTCGCCAGTTGGAATTCTCCGGAGGTCAAGTTTCTCCAGACCTGGGGGAAGCCATTGCACGTTTCTATCCGCTCTGTTAACTCCATCGAATGATTTTTCCCATGATATTCTAAGTATTTTTAGAGAAGGAAAACGCTTCAGAGCAAGCAGATCTTCGGGTGTTATGTTGCGAATGATGAAGCTCAGTTTCTTCAACTTCTTCAATCCTACTAAATCATCAAGTTTACATCCCAATCTGCCTTCATAGCGATCACCTGTAACAAACCCCTTTAGGACTTGGAGCGCCGTTAGTTGCTTGAGCCCCATGGGCATGAATTTCAGACCTTGGCATCCGGAAATATCCAAGTGAGTTAGGTCTTTGAGTAATCCTATATCGTTTGGAAGTGTTGCCAGACGCTTGCAGTCTTTAAGATTCAAAACGATAAGATTCTTAAGCGACCTAGCAGCAACAGGAAGCTCACTCATCCTATGGAATCCTTCAAGGCTAAGAAACTTGAGATTTTTCAAATACTTGAGACCCTGCAGGAGCTTGGTTGACGGTCCAAAAGTGGGAGATTCGCTACTTGGTCGGCGCAGTTTATCATCTCCTTTCTGGCATGTTTGAATGTCTTCTTCTTTACCTTCCAATTCCTCTTCAATGTCTTCTTTTTTACCTCCCAATTCCTCTTGAATGTCTTCTTCTTTACCTTTGAGCTCCCACCTTCTCAAACAGATGATTTTAACATTTCTTATGCTAGAGAACCATTGTGGTGTCAGGTCATGAGAGCGGCCGCTGACATAGAATAAAGTTTGCAACTTTAGGGGATTATCAAATCCCATTAGTTGCCCAGAATTACTTCCCTCTTCAGTGTCCACCAAGCACGCCCTCTTGCTATATGAAAAATTCCCAGTTGGTCTCCAGGAGAAGTCAAAATCCATGAACCCTTTTCGCTCTGCAAGGTAAATAACAACATAACGAATCACTGGATTCATCTTAAACCCAATTACTTTCCCCTCCCCCGTCGCAGGCTCTATAAATCGCCTATCGCAGTAATTTCTTAGTATCTCATCTGTTATCTCATCAGCATGAAACTCAGGGCCTTTAGACTTGAACAAATCCTCTCCAATCCACCAGTGCATTAGCACTTGCTTCCTCACAATAGAACCCTCTGGGAAAACTGAGAAGCAGAACAAACGATGCCGGGATTCGTTATCGAGTTCCTTAAAACATGCCTCAAAGATCTTGGACGAACTATATTCTTGGTAAGCAGGTTGTTTGAGGAGATGGTCTATCAAGCTGGAAGCACTATCCACTCTAACGTGCCCTTGTTTCTCAAAGCGGATGCCCAACTCGGAAGATATTTTACATATCTCATTGATGGTGGCGATCAATTGACGAAAAAGGGCATCGTCACTCTGGCCATTAGCGGCCCGCATATTCTTGAAAATGCGTTGGAGATGTTGGGCTTTGGATTGAAGCTTAGTGAATAAGTCGACAAAGTCGCCACCGACTTGTTTGTCTCTGCTAAAGGCTCGTCTAACTCGAATCAGATCTTCATTCAACTTCTTCAGTTTCTTTCCAAGCATTCTTTTTTCTTCGACAAGATCCATAATTTCCCCGTCTTTACTAGTTCCAGCGCCGTCTTCCCCACTGGTCGAAGCTATGTGGGGAGTCAGGCCAACACTCCCGGAAGTAACACCCATAGAAAATCCGAGAGATATGATATTGAGAATGTAGGACTCATCCTCACCACGAAACATCGCAATAAAGAAGAATGCAAGTAGGTTGTTGAGAAGAAGTCTGGTTTAACTGCGACGAGAAATGGGAATGGGGATCTGAACCATCTTAAACTCCCAAGTCTTCAGTTATGGTCTTCCTTTAACACTTTATTCGATGACTGTAGTTAGTAAATTTTAAATTAAATGACATTCACTGTGCAGCTTTATTTCTAGTTACTGTGCATTTCAATGAACTGTTTACCGTGGTTTGTTAAGGTAATTAGTGAGCAGACTGACTCGTTAATTATGCAGACCAGTTCGATATAGGAGTTATTAATTTCAAGATCCCACTCAGGAGTGCCTCTCGATTCTATTAGAAGATATATCGGGATTTGTCACCCTATACTTACAATGTAATTTGTAGTGCTTTTCTCTCTATTAATATTTAAAAAAAGGAAACAAGAGAAAAAAAAAAGATGACCTTTTAATATTTAAAATTTCAAATATATTTTTATTTTATTTAACTATTTTCATTATAATTATATTTTAAATCTTGACTTTTGGAAACTTAGGTGGGCACTTCATGTTGTCGTCCTAACGTTGAAGGCATCATAGCACTTGTTACGGAATGCTCTACCTTTATGCTACTTCACGTGACAATGCTTCATTCCTTAAACAAAGCATAAAGTACTCTTTCACCTTGCTTATAGTCCTCATTTGGAACCAGATTCCACTCATCTTCAAGTATACCTTTTTAACAATTATCATTATCATTTAAATATATATTATTTAATTATTAATAAAATTATGAATAATTTAATTCAAGATTATATATTTAATAAATTAAAAATAATCATCAATAAAATCATGAATAATTTTATTTTATTTAAGTTTTATGATTAAATTATATGTAATTAAATTATAATAATTATTAATGAATATAATTAAATTTAAAATATATAAATATTCAAATAAAATTTGATTTAATAATTAAAATATATTTCAAATAAATATTAATTTATAAATAAAATTTTAATTTATGATTTATTTATTTATTTATTTATTAAAATAACATAATTTTATTAATAATTTGTTAATAAATGTTATATAAGAGATTAAATAAATTTATTTATTTAAAATAATTTATCTTTAAGTTTTATCTAATACGTATTTATTATCGATGATAAAAATATAACTATATTAACATTAACAACTAAACATGTTTATGTTTTATTTAAAAAATAGAAACAAAAACTGAAAACAAAACTGAAAACTACAACAAAAAATAAAAGTAGAACCAAACGATCCCTTAACTTATAACCAAACAAAAAAATAGTTTATCAGTCAAGTCAAACCTCTAATTTGGGTCAATCAGTTGACAAATAGCTTATTAATTGTTTATCAAACGTGTTGGACCCCCATTTTTAAGTGGAATTTGGAAATATTCAGTGAAATTCAATGAGTGGGTTTTATATATGTATTATGAAATAAAAGTAATTATGCTTTGAGAAATTTATAAGAAAAAATGATTTTGATTTTGATATATTGGGTTTTGAGTAGATTGGTATGGTTTATAAAATTAAAGTGGATGAGTTGATTAAAATGAAGTTAAATAGCAAGAATTAAAAAGAAAAAGTGTGACAATTTGAAGAATTTAGAAAGTTTGACTTTTTGACCATTGAGAGTTGACTTTTGATTTAGTCAAAATTTGAGAAAATGTTCTGCATGAAACTTGTAGGTTATATTAAGAGTTTTCTGTAGCCATAAAGTTTGCAATTTTTCGATATCGGGGGTAAAAGTTATGATCAGTCAAAGTTTAAGTGTGATAGAGTTGACTTTTATTATAACTGAAACTTTGACTGGAAAATTTACCTAGTTAGAGGATTATTCAGCTTTGAAGTTCTTCATAAAAATTGAAGGATTTGATTTGATCTTTATTTCGATATAAAGTATAGAATTTTTCGATCAAGGAATAATAAGTTATGATTTTTATGGTTTTAGCATGTTAATTAGAGGATAGAATTTTTGATTGGAAATTAACCTCCTTAGAGGTCAATTTGATTTTTATGTTCTACATGGAAGTTGTAGAGCTTCCTCCAAGCTTTCCATAGAGACCAAGTTTGTCACATTTGGAGTTCGGGGTCAAGAGTTTTTATTGTGAAAAGTTTCAGATTTATTTAAGTTTAAAAAAAATGAAAAATGAAAAATGAAAATGACGTATCGCCGTCGCTAGGGCGACGCTATCGCCCTCGCGAGGGCGAGAGTTTAGCTCGCGTCGCTAGGGCGATGCCTCGCGAGGGCGAACGAGCCCTCGCCCTGCGTGTGCGCGCGCCTGTTCCACAACGATGCCGTTTTTTTTTCCTTTCCACTGCGACGTCGTTTCTTGTTTCGGGTCTTCAGTACGTGCGTGTTTTGACTCAGCACGGCGCCGTTTTGGGACTTCTCCATGCGACGCCGTTTTGATTTCTTTGTTAGTTTCCTCCTCCAATCCGACCCTTGCTCACTATTTTGTTCATATCTTTTCCGTCCGATATCTGATTAAGTTGATTCTTGCGGCGTTGGATTCCTAAGACAATTATCTACATCTTCATAGAAAATTTGTGAATTTTTTAGATTTAATTAAGGATGATTATTTTAATCAAAGTGAGTCGGGAAATTTTCTGAACACAGTTCAGTATTTTGAGAAATTCGGGACCTGTAGAGATCCGATTGAAGTGATTCTTAAGGAGAAATAAAGTTAAGAGATGGGGCTACAAGTTATATGAAGAAAGTAAATTTCAACTTTGCCCTTAAGATTTTCAATTTATGAATGGAAGTTCGGATTAGTGTGCAGTTTTTGGGTTAAGAACATCTGAAAGTATTTTGAGCATAACTTTTGCTCTGGAATTCGAAATGAGGTGATTCTTGTTTTGAATTAAACTAGAGAGATAAGGCTACAATTTTATGAAGACATCAAGTTTCAATTTTGTGATGAATAATGTGAATTTTTGGATGGAAATAATCGTACATGGAAAATGTGTTAGAATATGAATATACCCGAAATGTTTTGCACATAATTTTTGATGTAGTGCTCCGAATTGGATGATTCTTATGGCATTATGAAATTAAGCCATAGAGGAATAATTCTCTAGAAGGAAGTTTTGACAAATTCCTTCAATTTGATAGTGCGAATCAAACCCGCAAGTGAGAATAACTTAAAGGAAAGTGTAGGGGCAATTTTGGAATTAAGCTAAAGAGTAAGGGTAATTTGGTCAATTACCCCTCATTTTAAATGACTTGTCACCTTAAAAATCAGATGATTGTCGTTTGGCAAAGAAAAATCATGATAATTCTAGAAGAAAGGAAAGAAAAGAGGAAGAGAAGAGAAGGAAGAAGCTTACGGATGAGAGAAGCGAGAAGAAGAAAGAAGGAAAAAGTTTGGGATTTTCGATTTTGGGAGTTTTCAAGGTGATTTTAAGTTGTTTCTAAAGGGAGAAGATAGAAAAGAAGAAAAGCTTCCCATGGGCTTTGCATAAATCCGAAAATGGAGAGGAAAAGGTAAGAGAAGTTTTGTGATTTTGAATCTTTTGATAAGTTCTTGGTTTAAATAGGTTAAGGATGCTATGGGATTGAGTTTCCTATGTCTAATTTAAGTGATTATGCTAAGAAGAAGTTTAATTTTGGATGATTGATTAATTGGGATTATGCCCAAATTACATAATTTGGAGTTTTGGAAATTATTAGTGTAGAATCATGGAAAATATGATGGATGGGTGAATTATGATATCAATTTTGAGGAATTTGTGATTTATGATATTGAATTTGTGTGAATTGATTTAGGTCAATTTTGAAATTTGGGAATTTTCGAAATTGATGATTTAGATAGCTTGAAAAAGTGATGAATTTGGGTTTTCTATAGTTAATTTTGAAGATTTAAGTAATTTATGATGTTGAATTTGGATGATTATGGCTTAGGTCATTTTAATTGAAAGAAGGAAAAAGCAAGGATCAAATTGGAGCTAGGAACAAGTTTACGGCATCAATTCGAGGTGGGTAGTATGCTTATTTATTGAATTTTAAGCTAAGTATGAATATTTGAAAATTTAAGAAGCAAATTTTTTGATAAATTATTGTTTATGAAAATGTTTGAAAAAAATTAGTTGTCGAAATAAATTTTACGAAAATGCAGTTTGAATTACGTGAATGATTTTTTAAAAAGGTGAAATTGAATAAGTTTGATTTTATGATTGAAAGAAATACTTGCATTCATTTTTATGCATTTGATTGAAATGTGATTAATAGATTAGTTGAACATGATTTTATATAAATTGATGTGAATATGTAATGCATGTGTCAAGCATTTTTGACACGATTTGATATGATGATATGAAGACTTAGAAAATCAAGATTTTGAAAAGTGCCTTCGGACAATTTGAACTCCCTTTTCGCTTATGTATTATGTGGGTTTGGTCAGGTCCTTGTGAGTCGATTGCCTTTGTCTCTATTTGTTATAGCCTTCTCCCACTTGCCTTGAGTGGCTTAGGAGTTCGATTTGGACTCCCTACATTCCGCATGTAACCGCGTATGTGGGAATGTGCGAGACGTTCTGATAGGACCAACCCAAACCGTTTGATGTGTTTTATGTGTTCGGTTTATGATTTTATGTGTTTGGTGATTTGGTGTGATGCATTCATGCTTTTAAGTTTGATCGTGAAATAAGAAAGAATTGAGAATTTTTGAGAAATGAGAAGATAAGATTTGCAAATGTAAGATTTTGGAAATGTTTTACAAATGATTTTGAAAAGTGAAAGATTTAAAAGATAAGTTTTGAAAGGTTTCTATCGTGAAATGTTTAAAATGACAAACTTTTAAAAATAAGTTTTAAAACTTCTTGTTCTATTTATAAATATATTATCGACGAGCTTAGATCTCACCTTCCTTTCATCCCGTCTCGGGTTCTCGAGCGGAGATCGGATGAAAGTATGTCAAAACGTTTGGTTTGATTACGTATCATTTGACTTTTGTGTAAATTGGAATTTTGATATTAAGATTGGATATGGCTTGAATTGTCATGTATGTATATGATTTATGAAGTTCGTATATAATTGGGTATGAGTTAGGGAATTGTTTATGATTACGATTGAGTTGTATTGGATTAAGTTAAGGATTTGTATATTGTATTGAAGCATAATTTCTGGTTGATGTGGATTGAGAGATGTTGAATTGTATTTAGATATAGGGTGTGTTTATCTCTTTGAGATCCGGACGGAGGGTCAGGTAGATTTGATGATTGTATGATTGATTGGGATATGTTTTAGAAGTGTATTTTGATCACTTTGCAGGTTTTGGGTTAGGTTAAGTGTAGCCGTTGTGCTGCCGAAATTTTGTTAGAAAACAAATTGGAAAGAAAGAAAAAGAAGCTTTAGATGCTTAAAAGATAGATTTTGGAATTTATACGAGTGTTAAGAAGTGTGCTGTGATTCGAGAACTTGATTAAGAATAATTTCCAAAACGGAAATTATATGACTTGCATGAGTTTGAGTAAAAACGGACATAAGAAAAAAAAAGAAAAAAAATTTTTATCGGATTTTCGTATCGGATTAGTCTAGGTTTCCAACGCGATGAGTGTATTTGTTCCAACGGATGTCGGAATTTGTTTCAGTTCAACTCGATCAGTTTGTTTGCTTTGTTATTAATTCGTATTCGATTTGCTTCGATTCGTTCGTTTTCGCTTTTCGCTTTTGTTTTGGTCCGTTTATTTGTACCGTTTGCTTTTGAGATTCGTTATCCGATTCGGTCGGCTACTTTGCACTTCGTCTTCTGTTCCGTTCTTTCGAATTCGATTTCTTTCGAATTAACTTTCTGCCACTTCGTTTTCTGTATTCGTGTTTCGTCTTTCGGTTGGGATCCGGTTTCCGGATCGAGTCCCAACATTTATGGTATCAGAGCCCAGTAATAGGATCTTAACTGGGCATATAAGATTGATAAGAATGTGTAAGGATAAAATTGAATTTGTGAGAATGTGCTAAGTGATTGTTTGATTTTGATGACAAGAAGTATGACTTACTTTGGGAATGTGAAATTGATGTGCTTGACTTGTCATGACTTAGTTGAAGAATTAAAGTGATTGTTTCTGTTGGGTGTTAAGAATATGATTGATTAGAAACATGTGTTTGTGGAACTTGAGATGTGGATTGCATAATAAATTGGGAGAAATTGATATAGCCTATACTTCTGTGAGATGAAAGTATGACTATTTGACAGATGACATGATGATAAAGATTAAATGATAATTGAACCATATTAGGGTTCCTTAAGAAATGGACCATTGACTTGTGTCCATATATGAAGAAATAATGAGTTATAGATCTAGTGCTTTGAGATGATATGGGTGATATGAGATACAAGAAGTGAAATATTGTGAAGAGATTGAGATACATATATGATGAGGAAAGCGGATAAGAAAAAGAAATTGATTATGATTTTTGGAAAGAAAATATATGTAAGGATGTGGTACTTAGTGTAAAATCAAGTATGAATTTCGAGGACGAAATTCTTTTAAGAAGGGGAAAAATATTGGACCGCGATTTTTAAGTGGAATTTGGAAATATTCAGTGAAATTCAATGAGTGGGTTTTATATATGTATTGTGAAATAAAAGTAATTATGCTTTGAGGAAATTTATAAGAAAAAAATGATTTTGATTTTGATACATTCGGGTTTTGAGTAGATTGGTATGGTTTATGAAATTAAAGTGGATGAGTTGATTGAAATGAAGTTAAATAGCAAGAATTAAAAAGAAAAAGTGTGACAATTTGAAGAATTTAGAAAGTTTGACTTTTTGATCATTGAGAGTTGACTTTTGATTTAGTCAAAATTTGAGAAAATGTTCTACATGAAACTTGTGAGTTATATTAAGATTTTTCTGTAGCCGTAAAGTTTGCAATTTTTCGATATCAAGAGTGAAAGTTATGATCAGTCAAAGTTTAAGTGTGATAGGGTTGAGTTTTATTATAACTGAAACTTTGACTGGAAAATTTACCTAGTTAGAGGATTATTCAGCTTTGAAGTTCTTCATGAAAATTGAAGGATTTGATTTGATCTTTATTTCGATATAAAGTATAAAATTTTTCGATCAAGGAATAATAAGTTATGATTTTTATGGTTTTAGCATGTTAATTAGAGGATAGAATTTTTGATTGGAAAATTAACCTCCTTAGAGGTCAATTTGATTTTTATGTTCTACATGAAAGTTGTAGAGCTTCCTCCAAGCTTTCCATAGAGATTAAGTTTGTCACATTTGGAGTTCGGGGTCAAGAGTTTTTATTGTGGAAAGTTTCAGATTTATTTAAGTTTAAAAAAAATGAAAAATGAAAAATGAAAAATGAAAATGACGTATCGCCGTCGCTAGGGCGACACAATCGTTCTCGCGAGGGCGAGCGTTCAGCTCGCCGTCGCTAGGACGACGCCTCGGGAGGGCGAGCGAGCCCTCGCCCTGCACGCGCGCGCGCCTGTTCCACAACATCACCTTTTTTTCCTTTCCGCTACGACATCGTTTCTTGTTTCGTTTCTTCAGTACGCGCCCGTTTTGACTCAGCACGACGCCGTTTTGGGACTTCTCCATGCGACGCCGTTTTGATTTCTTTGTTAGTTTCCTCCTCCAGTCCCACCCTTGCTTACTATTTTGTTCATATCTTTTCCGTCCGATATCCGATTAAGTTGATTCTTGCGGCGTTGGATTCCTAAGACAACTATCTACATCCTCATAGAAAATTTGTGAAATTTTGAGATTTAATTAAGGATGATTATTTTAATCAAAGTGAGTCGGGAAATGTTCCGAACACAGTTCAATATTTTGAGAAATTCGGGATCTGTAGAGATCCGATTGAAGTGATTCTTAAGGTGAACTAAAGTTAAGAGATGGGGCTACAAGTTATATGAAGAAAGTAAATTTCAACTTTGCCCTTAAGATTTTCAATTTATGAATGGAAGTTCGAATTAGTGTGCAGTTTTTGGGTTAAGAACATCTGAAAGTATTTTGAGCATAACCTTTGCTCTGGAATTCGAAATGCGGTGATTCTTGTTTTGAATTAAACTAGAGAGATAAGGCTACAATTTTTATGAAGACATCAAGTTTCAATTTTGTGATGAAGAATGTGAATTTTTGGATGGAAATAATCGTACATGGAAAATGTGTTAGAATATGAATATACCCGAAATGTTTTGTACATAACTTTTGATGTAGTGCTCCGAATTGGATGATTCTTGTGGCATTATAAAATTAAGCGATAGAGGAATAATTCTCTAGAAGGAAGTTTTGACAAATTCCTTCAATTTGATAGTGCGAATCAAACCCGCAAGTGAGAATAACTTAAAGGAAAGTGTAGGGGCAATTTTGGAATTAAGCTAAAGAGTAAGGGTAATTTGGTCAATTACCCCTCATTTTAAATGACTTGTCACCTTAAAAATCAGATGATTGTCGTTTGGCAAAGAAAAATCACGATAATTCTAGAAGAAAGGAAAGAAAAGAGGAAGAGAAGAGAAAGAAGAAGCTTACGGATGAGAGAAGCGAGAAGAAGAAAGAAGGAAAAAGTTTGGGATTTTCGATTTTGGGAGTTTTCAAGGTGATTTTAAGTTGTTTCTAAAGGGAGAAGATAGAAAAGAAGAAAAGCTTCCCATGGGCTTTGCATAAATCCGAAAATGGAGAGGAAAAAGGTAAGAGAGAAGTTTTGTGATTTTGAATCTTTTGATAAGTTCTTGGTTTAAATAGGTTAAGGATGCTATGGGATTGAGTTTCCTATGTCTAATTTAAGTGATTATGCTAAGAAGAAGTTTAATTTTGGATGATTGATTAATTAGGGATTATGCCCAAATTTCATAATTTGGGATTTTTGGAAATTATTAGTGTAGAATCATGGAAAATATGATGGATGGGTGAATTATGATATCAATTTTGAGAATTTGTAATTTATGATATTGAATTTGTGTGAATTGGTTTAGGTCAATTTTAAAATTTGAGAATTTTCGAAATTGATGATTTAGATAACTTGGAAAAGTGATGAATTTGGGTTTCCTATAGTTAATTTTAAGATTTAGTAATTTATGATGTTGAATTTGGATGATTATGACTTAGGTCATTTTAATTGAAAGAAGGAAAGAAGCAAGGATCAAATTGGAGCTAGGAACAAGTTTCGGCATCAATTAAATTGGGTAGTATGTTTATTTATTGAATTTTAAGCTAAGTATGAATATTTGAAAATTTAGAAGCAAAATTTTGATAAATTATTGTTTATGAAAATGTTTGAAAAAATTAGTTATCGAAATAAATTTTACGAAAATGCAGTTTGAATTCTATGAATGATTTTTTTTAAAAAGGTGAAATTGAGTAAGTTTGATTTTATGATTGAAAGAAATACTTGCATTCATTTTTATGCATTTGATTGAAATGTGATTAATAGATTAGTTGAACATGATTGTTATATAAATTGATGTGAATATGTGTGCATTTGTCAAGCATTTTTGACACGATTTGATATGATGATATGAAGACTTAGAAAATCAAGATTTTTGAAAAGTGCCTTCGGACAATTTGAACTCCCTTTTCGCTTATGTGTTTTGTGGGTTTGGTCAGGTCCTTGTGAGTCAGTGCACTGTCTCTATTTGTTATAGCCTTCTCCCGGTGCTGCCTGAAGTGGCTTAGGAGTTCGATTTGGACTCCCCTCATTCCGATTACCTGAAGCCATTATCTTGAGAATGTGCGATCACGTCTATTAGGACCAACCCAAACCGTTTGATGTGTTTTATGTGTTCGGTTTATGATTTTATGTGTTTGGTGATTTGGTGTGATGCATTCATGCTTTTAAGTTTGATCGTGAAATAAGAAAGAATTAAGAATTTTTGAGAAATGAGAAGATAAGATTTGCAAATGTAAGATTTTGGAAATGTTTTACAAATGATTTTGAAAAGTGAAAGATTTAAAAGATAAGTTTTGAAAGGTTTCTATCTTGAAATGTTTAAAAATGACAAACTTCTTAAAAATAAGTTTTTCCGCTTACTGTTCTATTTATAAATATATTATCGACGAGCTTCCGAGCTCACCCTCCCTTTCATCCCCGTCTCCAGGTTCTCGAGCAGGAGATCGGATGAAAGTATGTCAAGACGTTTGGTTTGATTCTGTATCATTTGACTTTTTGTGTAAATTGGAATTTTGATATTAAGATTGGATATGGCTTGAATTGTCATGTATGTATATGATTTATGAAGTTCGTATATAATTGGGTATGAGTTAGGGAATTGTTTATGATTACGATTGAGTTGTATTCGGATTAAGTTAAGTATTTGTATATTGTATTGAAGCATAATTTATGGTTGATGTGGATTGAGAGATGTTGAATTGTATTTAGATATAGGAGTGTGTTTATCTGCTGAGATCCCGGACGGAGGGTCCGGTAGATTTGATGATTGTATGATTGATTGGGATATGTTTTAGAAGTGTATTTTGATCACTTTGCAGGTTTTGGGTTAGGTTAAGTGCAGCCGTTGTGCTGCCGAAATTTTGTTAGAAAACAAATTGGAAAGAAAGAAAAAAAAGCTTTAGATGCTTAAAAGATAGATTTTGGAATTTATCTGAGTGTTAAGAAGTGTCTTGTGATTGAGAACTTGATTAGAATAATTTCCAAAGCGAAAATTATATGACTTGCGTGAGTTTGAGTAAGCGGACATAAGGAAAAAAAGAAAAATTTTTTTTATCGGATTTTCGTATCGGATTAGTCTAGGTTTCCAACGCGATGAGTGTATTTGTTCCAACGGATGTCGGAATTTGTTTCAGTTCAACTCGATCAGTTTGTTTGCTTTGTTATTAATTCGTATTCGATTTGCTTCGATTCATTCGTTTTCGCTTTTCGCTTTTGTTTTTGTCCGTTTATTTGTACCGTTTGCTTTTGAGATTCGTTATCCGATTCGGTCGGCTACTTTGCACTTCGTCTTCCGTTCCGTTCTTTCGAATTCGATTTCTTTCGAATTCACTTTCTGCCACTTCGTTTTCTGTATTCGTGTTTTGTCTTTCGGTTGGGATCCGGTTTCCGGATCGGGTCCCAACATTTATGGTATCAGAGCCCAGTAATAGGATCTTAACTGGGCATATAAGATTGATAAGAATGTGTAAGGATAAAATTGCATTTGTGAGAATGTGCTAAGTGATTGTTTGATTTTGATGACAAGAAGTATGACTTACTTTAGGAATGTGAAATTGATGTGCTTGACTTGTCATGACTTAGTTGAAGAATTAAAGTGATTGTTTGTTTTGGGTGTTAAGAATATGATTGATTAGAAACATGTGTTTGTGGAACTTGAGATGTGGATTGCATAATAAATTGGGAGAAATTGATATAGCCTATACTTCTGTGAGATGAAAGTATGACTATTTGACAGATGACATGATGATAAAGATTAAATGATAATTGAACCATATTAGGGTTCCTTAAGAAATGGACCATTGACTTGTGTCCATATATGAAGAAATAATGAGTTATAGATCTAGTGCTTTGAGATGATATGGGTGATATGAGATACAAGAAGTGAAATATTGTGAAGAGATTGAGATACATATATGATGAGGAAGCGGATAAGAAAAAGAAATTGATTATGATTTTTGGAAAGAAAATATATGTAAGGATGTGGTACTTAGTGTAAAATCAAGTATGAATTTCGAGGACGAAATTCTTTTAAGAAGGGGAGAAATATTGGACCACGATTTTTAAGTGGAATTTGGAAATATTCAGTGAAATTCAATGAGTGGGTTTTATATATGTATTGTGAAATAAAAGTAATTATGCTTTGAGAAAATTTATAAGAAAAAAATGATTTTAATTTTGATACATTGGGTTTTGAGTAGATTGGTATGGTTTATGAAATTAAAGTGGATGAGTTGATTGAAATGAAGTTAAATAGCAAGAATTAAAAAGAAAAAGTGTGACAATTTGAAGAATTTAGAAAGTTTGACTTTTTGACCATTAAGAGTTGACTTTTGATTTAGTCAAAATTTGAGAAAATGTTCTACATGAAACTTGTGAGTTATGTTAAGAGTTTTGTGTAGCCATAAAGTTTGCAATTTTTCGATATCAAGAGTGAAAATTATGATCAGTCAAAGTTTAAGTGTGATAGGGTTGACTTTTATTATAACTGAAACTTTGAATGGAAAATTTACCTAGTTAGAGGATTATTCAGCTTTGAAGTTCTTCATGAAAATTGAAGCATTTGATTTGATCTTTATTTCGATATAAAGTATAGAATTTTTCGATCAAGGAATAATAAGTTATGATTTTTATGGTTTTAGCATGTTAATTAGAGGATAGAATTTTTGATTGGAAAATTAACCTCCTTAGAGGTCAATTTGATTTTTATGTTCTACATGGAAGTTGTAGAGCTTCCTCCAAGCTTTCCATAGAGATTAAGTTTGTCACATTTGGAGTTCGGGGTCAAGAGTTTTTATTGTGGAAAGTTTCGGATTTATTTAGTTTAAAAAAAATGAAAAATGAAAAATGAAAATGACGTATCGCCGTCGCTAGGGCGACGCAATCGCCCTCGCGAGGGCTAGCGTTCAGCTCGCCATCGCTAGGGCGACGCCTCGGGAGGGCGAGCGAGCCCTCGCCCTGCGCGCACGCGCGCCTGTTCCATAACAACGCCTTTTTTTTCCTTTCCGCTGCGATATCGTTTCTTGTTTCGTTTCTTCAGTACGCTCCCGTTTTGACTCAGCACGGCGCCGTTTTGGGACTTCTCCATACGACGTCATTTTGATTTCTTTGTTAGTTTCCTCCTCCAATCCGACCCTTGCTCACTATATTGTTCATATCTTTTCCGTCCGATATCCGATTAAGTTGATTCTTGCGGCGTTGGATTCCTAAGACAATTATCTACATCCTCATAGAAAATTTGTGAATTTTTTAGATTTAATTAAGGATGATTATTTTAATTAAAGTGAGTCGGGAAATTTTCCGAACACAGTTCAGTATTTTGAGAAATTTAGGATCTGTAGAGATCCGATTGAAGTGATTCTTAAGGAGAAATAAAGTTAAGAGATGGGGCTACAAGTTATTTGAAGAACGTAAATTTCAACTTTGCCCTTAAGATTTTCAATTTATGAATGGAAGTTCGGATTTGTGTGCGAGTTTTGGGTTAAGAACATCGAAAGTATTTTGAGCATAACCTTTGCTGGAATTGAAATGAGGTGATTCTTGTTTTGAATTAAACTAGAGATAAGGCTACAATTTTATGAAGACATCAAGTTTCAATTTTGTGATGAAGAATGTGAATTTTTGGATGGAAATAATCGTACATGGAAAATGTGTTAGAATATGAATATACCCGAAATGTTTTGCGCATAATTTTTGATGTAGTGCTCCGAATTGGATGATTCTTGTGGCATTATGAAATTAAGCCATAGAGGAATAATTCTCTAGAATGAAGTTTTGACAAATTCCTTCAATTTGATAGTGCGAATCAAACCCGCAAGTGAGAATAACTTAAAGGAAAGTGTAGGGGCAATTTTGGAATTAAGCTAAAGAGTAAGGGTAATTTGGTCAATTACCCCTCATTTTAAATGACTTGGCACCTTAGAAATCAGATGATTGTCGTTTGGCAAAGAAAAATCACGATAATTCTAGAAGAAAGGAAAGAAAAGAGGAAGAGAAGAGAAAGAAGAAGCTTACGGATGAGAGAAGCGAGAAGAAGAAAGAAGGAAAAAGTTTGGGATTTTCGATTTTGGGAGTTTTCAAGGTGATTTTAAGTTGTTTCTAAAGGGAGAAGATAGAAAAGAAGAAAAGCTTCCCATGGGCTTTGCATAAATCCGAAAATGGAGAGGAAAAAGGTAAGAGAGAAGTTTTGTGATTTTGAATCTTTTGATAAGTTCTTGGTTTAAATAGGTTAAGGATGCTATGAGATTGAGTTTCCTATGTCTAATTTAAGTGATTATGCTAAGAAGAAGTTTAATTTTGGATGATTGATTAATTAGGGATTATGCCCAAATTTCATAATTTGGGGTTTTTGGAAATTATTAGTGTAGAATCATGGAAAATATGATGGATGGGTGAATTATGATATCAATTTTGAGGAATTTGTGATTTATGATATTGAATTTGTGTGAATTGGTTTAGGTCAATTTTGAAATTTGAGAATTTTCGAAATTGATGATTTAGATAGCTTAAAAAAGTGATGAATTTGGGTTTCCTATAGTTAATTTTTAAGATTTCATAATTTATGATGTTGAATTGGGATGATTATGGCTTAGGTCATTTTTAATTGAAAGAAGGAAAGAAGCAAGGATCAAATTGGAGCTAGGAACAAGTTTCTGGCATCAATTCGAGGTGGGTAGTATGTTTATTTATTGAATTTTAGGCTAAGTATGAATATTTGAAAATTTAAGAAGCAAAATTTTTGATAAATTATTGTTTATGAAAATGTTTGAAAAAATTAGTTATAAAATAAATTTTACGAAAATGCGGTTTGAATTATAAATGATTTAAAAAAGAAGGTGAAATTGAGTAAGTTTGATTTTATGATTGAAAGAAATACTTGCATTCATTTTATGCATTTGATTGAAATGTGATTAATAGATTAGTTGAACATGATTGTTATATAAATTGATGTGAATATGTGTGCATTTATCGAAGCATTTTGACACGATTTGATATGATGATATGAAGACTTAGAAAATCAAGATTTTTGAAAAGTGCCTTCGGGCAATTTGAACTCCCTTTTCACTTATGTGTTATGTGAGTTTGGTCGAGGTCCTTGTGTAACATCCGAATTCTTTGTCGGCAAGGGTATTTTGGTAATATAGAGGTATGGCCCATTTGGAATATGATTAGTGAGTAATTGGGTTGAATGATTGATTTAGAATAATTTAAGTGTAGCTGGTATTTTATAGTGGCTTATAGGAGATTTCAGGAAATTAGGGAGATAATGTCGGATAGGAAATATTGGAGAGGCGGCGATTATTTGTATAATCTTGAAGAAGCTGTCCGATGGCAATGGAAAAGTTAGAGTGGGTGATAGGAAATAAATATCTTGAGCCATTGAAATTTAGAGTGAAATTTGGATTGATAAGGAGACTGGGTCTATAAATACCTAGGGTTGAGAATTTGGGGAAAAATTGGCTAAGGCATTTGCGAGTTTCTCTTCTTCCCTCTCCACGGTGATCTTGATCCTTCTTCATAGGTGAGGATCGTTGTTTCTTCTTGTGGTTTCCCTCTCATTGTGTTAAGCTAAGCGGTTTATTGTGATTATTGTGGAAATGAAGTGGATTGAGGCTTGAGGGAGGAGATCGGCGGTGTTGAGAAAGATTTTAGGGTTTGCGATCTATTCGGTGATTGGTAAGCCTTAATGGCTTCAATGTTGTTATTACTTATTTTATTACATCATGGCTTTTATTGTGGTTGATTGAGTAGTTGAGGGTGTTAATGGGCGTTTTAGTGAGAGAAATGGTGAAATCGATCGGAGAAAACGATCACGGTCTTCGCATGCGTCGCGACGAGCATCGGCGTTAGGGCTTCGTCATGACGAATAAAATTGAATTGAGTTAAATGTATTGGTCGTGGCGTAGGCAGCAAGCGTCATGGCGAAGCTGAGGAGGCAGCGCACGCCAGTGGCGTGTTTCACGCCGTGGCGGCGTGCCTCTTTAAATCGCGCGAATCTGCAGGTCATGACGAAGCTATTTTATTGGATTGGATTGTACTTAATTGGACATAATTTCATAGAGACATATGCATTCTTGTCTTGTTTAATTGAGCGATTAGTAATGGGTATCTTGTCTTGTTATAGAAGGCACCGATTGGATCGTCGTTCCACGGACATTCTTTGGGACTTCGAGGCAATAGCTCGAAGTAACGGTGAGTAACCTAGTTGATTTCTCAAATTCTTGATTGTCTAAATGCTCTTTGTATGAATTCTTGAAATGAATGTGATTGAATTGTATGCTTTTCTTTGTCTTGAGCAGTCTGCTACATGACCTTTGGAAATTGCATGATTATTGAAATATACATGATCGAGCCGTATGTTCTCCTTTGTATTGAGGCTGGACTCTTGTATGACCCTTGAAATGTATGAGTGAATTGTATTATTCTTGAATTATATGTGGTGATTCGCATCGATTCTTGTATTGGATTGAATTCTTGGTGACACCGAGAAGCTGTATCTTGGGCTTTCATAGCCGTACATGTAAATCTTGAACATTGAATTCTTGAACATTGAATTCTGAGAGCCTTGCATATCATGCATAAATGCATGATCGAGATAATGGAATGTGTCCCAAGTTGCTAATATCCGAAAAGAGCTTGAGCTCGAATCTTTGTCTTGTGGGGCCTAGCAGGGGAGAAATCACACAGCGTCCAGCGATCATTATTATTCTTGGCCGGACCTCGAGGCAGGGGATTTATCCTAGCCTTTATCTTGACAGACTAGCCGAGGGAGAAAATCGACTGGCGTCAAGTGATCCTTGGTGAGCAACTTGGGCACAACATTGAATAACTGGAAAAGAGTCATACGTGCATTGCATCTTGTCTTGAATGCACGAAATGATGTATGTGACTCATGAATGGCTATAGCGCCAATTGTAAATTATTGTGAATGAATGACTGAATTGTGACAATGACACGATTTAATGTGAGCGCAATACAATCTTGATAAGTGTTAGTGCTTCTTGTAAATTCTTTGCATATCTGCGAATCGTGATGTGACATTTGTAAATTGTTATGTATGATTACCATATCTTGATATAGACTCATGTACCTTTATTATGTGAACTGTTCTACGCTCTTGTATTATTGCTAATGATCACGTATCTTTGTAGCAAACTATTATAGACTCTTGTACCTTTGTTATATAATCATTAATTGTTATTCTTTGTGTCGTCTTTGTCTGTGATTTGCGTAATGCATGATTTAGTGAACCATCGATGATGATTTCTCATTGAGTTCGCAAACTCACCCAACATTGCAATTATTTTCAGAATCGAAGATTACCCGTTAGCAAAGCGGGAGTATGGCCTTGAGATTAGTGAAGGTCGAAGTCGGGATCGGTTCGTGTATACGCATCATGCGTCTTTACTTTTGTACTAAAGTGTTTATTATGTATTTGTAAATTGACTAAGTGGCTTTTGAAAATGAGTGTATCTATTGGGCGGGATTGAATGAGTACCCAAAATTGAGTATAGAATTCCGCGCATTTGTTATAGAAAGTAATGTACCGATTTTACGGCGAATGTTCTAATCGCCACCCTCGCGGGTCACGGGCTCGGATATCACCATGGATATCGGGTTCGGGTCTCGTCGAGAGTAAGTGCTACACCTAATGAGTTAGTTACTTGTCTCTATTTGTTATAGCCTTCTCACGGTGCTTGCAAAGTGGCTTAGGAGTTTCGATTTCAGACTCCCTTACATTCACGTACCGCCTGAGAACGCTATCTTGAGAATGTGCGATACGTTCTATTAGGACCAACCCAAACCGTTTGATGTGTTTTATGTGTTGGTTTATGATTTTATGTGTTTGGTGATTTGGTGTGATGCATTCATGCTTTTAAGTTTGATCGTGAAATAAGAAAGAATTGAAAATTTTGAGAAATGAGAAGATAAGATTTGCAAATGTAAGATTTTGGAAATATTTTACAAATGATTTTGAAAAGTGAAAGATTTAAAAGATAAGTTTTGAAAGGTTTCTATCGTGAAATGTTTAAAAATGACAAACTTCTTGAAAATAAGTTTTTCCGCTTATTGTTCAATTTATAAATATATTATCCACGAGCTTCCGAGCTCACCCCCCCTTTCATCCCCGTCTCTAGGTTCTCGAGCAGGAGATCGGATGAAAGTATGTCAAGACGTTTGGTTTGATTCTGTATCATTTGATTTTTTGTGTAAATTGGAATTTTGATATTAAGATTGGATATGGCTTGAATTGTCATGTATGTATATGATTTATGAAGTTCGTATATAATTGGGTATGAGTTAGGGAATTGTTTATGATTACGATTGAGTTGTATTCGGATTAAGTTAAGGATTTGTATATTGTATTGAAGCATAATTTCTGGTTGATGTGGATTGAGAGATATTGAATTGTATTTAGATATAGGAGTGTGTTTATCTGCTGAGATCCAGGACGGAGGGTCCGGTAGATTTTTTGATTGTATGATTGATTGGGATATTGTTTAGAAGTGTATTTTGATCACTTTGCAGGTTTTGGGTTAGGTTAAGTGCAGCCGTTGTGCTGCCGAAATTTCGTTAGAAAACAAATTGGAAAGAAAGAAAAAGATGCTTTAGATGCTTAAAAGATAGATTTTGGAATTTATACGAGTGTTAAGAAGTTTGTTGTGATTCGAGAACTTGATTAAGAATAATTTCCAAAAGGGAAATTATATGACTTGCATGAGTTTGAGTAAAAACGGACATAAGAAAAAAAAAGAAAAAAAATTTATTGAATTTTCGTATCGGATTAGTCTAGGTTTCCAACGCGATGAGTGTATTTGTTCCAACGGATGTCGAAATTTGTTTCAGTTCAACTCGATCAGTTTGTTTGCTTTGTAATTAATTCGTATTCGATTTGCTTCGATTCGTTCGTTTTCGCTTTTCGCTTTTGTTTTTGTCCGTTTATTTGTACCGTTTGCTTTTGAGATCCGTTATCCGATTCGGTTGGCTACTTTGCACTTCGCCTTCGGTTTCGTTCTTTCGAATTCGCTTTCTGCCACTTCATTTTCTGTATTCGTGTTTCGTCTTTCGGTTGGGATCCGGTTCTCGGATCGGGTCCCAACAAAACGACCTTTAAATGTCCTCTTATCCTTAAATAGTTTTTTTGTTATTAATGCCCACTTTTCACATTCTAAGTAATTACCTATTATTATTTCTTTAATGGGATTAGATTCTTTGTTTCGGTTAATCAATTCTTACCCTATTTTGTTAAATCTCATGTAAATATTTATATAGGGTCCATATAAATATGTGGACAAGATTAAATAGAACAAGATTGGAGCACCCTAATCCAACCCTTCTTTTATCTTAATATAACTGCTCAATTTTGAGTCTACTTAATCATGTACTAGTTAACTACTTTCCACCATTTTTGTAACTTACTACTTACTTGAACATAAACTAATACTATTTTTTAGAATTAAAAAATTCATTAATAAAATAAAAAATTACATCAAAAGATGTTCACTGTGAGCTAGACCCACTTGCGTCACTGAATAACTCTGGGTAAGCAAACGGCGACGCTCATAACTAAAACACGAAGAATTACATTTTGTAGAGTCATTTTACTATTCAGGTATAACAATACGCTTGCGTACGAAAATTTTTCATGATAAATAAGCATGATTTGATTAATTTTGGAGTCTTACTAGATTAATATATATTGGAATTAATTAGCATGTTAATGTGAGTAAGATAATATGATATAGGTTAAAAGAATTAAAGTGTTAAGGTGGTAAGTTTGCATAAGGGGTATTTTGGGAGGATCAATTAAGCTTTAAAACCATAAAAGCATTAAAGGAGGGGCAAAATAGGCATTGTGCAATCATTAAGGGTATAAAAGGGGAGAAGAATTGTTGTCTTGCATTTGGGAAAAAGCCAGAAACATGAATGAGAAAAGAGAGAAGAGAGAAGCACGAAAAAGAGAGAAAAAAGAGAAAAAAAAGGGAGGTTAACCAGGTTTCAATTTTTCTTAGTTCTAAAGAGTGATTTTGAAGGTGATCAAGAAGGGAAAAAAAGAGAGAGAAAGATTATAGCTTCCATTAGAGCCAAGAAATTCATTGTTTGGTAAAGATTCAAGATAAGCTTATGTTAAATTTTTTGAAATTTTAGAAGGGTGTTAGTTTAAAGAGCTTAGGAAATGTATGAGTTTAAGTATTCTAGGGTCAATTTCATGCATAGGTTTCTTTGGCTTTTCCAATTGGAGTTTTTTTTAATGGAAATTTTTGCTAATATTTGAAGGGAGACAAGAAGAGCAAGAGTAGAGACATCCTTGAGCAAGTTTTCAAGCAAGGAGACTAAGGTGGGTTATATTTTTATAATTGAATAATAAGCCATCAATGTTTCTTAAAAAAAAAAGGAAATAAATGTTTTCAAGTACTTGTAAATCTGCATTTACTGTTCTTTAAATGCTTTGAGAAAGTGCTACATGTTGTGTGTATGAATTTTGTGCATAAACTATGAAACAAAAATGGAAATGATTTTGAAAGGACACCAAATATATGAAATCAAGATTTTCAAAAATGTGCCAATTGGACAAACTGTTTTTGCTTGTTACCAAATAAAGGTTTTGAATAATTTTTTCTTGTTACCGATTATAAAACTGTTACTTACGAGCTTTAAGCTCACCCTTATTCCTCTCTATCTATAGACGATGAACAAGATATCCAGTGATTAAGTTGAGACTCAAGGCATCACTCCAATTTGCATTTTTGTTCTTTTGAAGTTAGACCATGTAAAATAAGGCTTTAGTCACATTTTGAGAAATTATTGTTCTTGTAAAGTTGGTAATTTTGGACTATGATGCATGGTAGCTTGAAATGCCCACTAAAACGTTGTAAAAACTTTATTCTTTTGATGTTAATCAAATGTGAATGGTGCATAGATGATGTAAGTTGAAATTTAGATATACGTGAAGAAGTTATCATCTTGAGTTGATGATTTTGAAGCATAAATCGTTAATATATATATATATACACACACACACACATAAGTGATATGTTTGATGCGGTTCCGCAAGTTCACAGGTCTCAAGTAGTACAGTATAATATCGTCCTACAGGGAGTAATTGTGTAAGTACCAGGCTTGGATCACTCAATTAATTGGACTAACGATTGTGTAAAAATGGGGAATTAAAATAAGAAAATTAAGTAGCAAAAATAACAAAATCAAGGCTAAGGAAAATTGTGAATATTTCTAGGGGTTACTCGGATGGAATGTGGTAAGCTTCAAGGATGGTTCCATTTTTAGCGCTTTCTATGGACTTTACCTGGGTTAATTTATGAGGCAAATTTTGGTTGATAGAAGGTTGAGCCTAGAGTTTCTTAGATCCTTTTTCAAGGTATTAAAGGAGTGTTATGCAATAATCCTAATCTACTATTGTAGCCTAGCAATCAAGCATAACTCATTATGCTAACCTGGTTTTCTCTCATAAATTCAGTTTTTGTCTAAATCTAAAATTTATAAGTTCCTGTTTTGGAGTTCCATTATTAATTTTCACCTATCGGTCCTTCAATTAACAACTAAGGCTTAGTAGTGGTTGGCCAAACACAATACCAGCAGAATTAATATCAAAACAGAAAAATCAAACTTATAAATCCACACTCATAAATCAACTGAAATTCAATCCACAAAAATTAACTAAAAGCTTTAGCCCAACCTTGAAGCTTTGAGGAAACTACTCAGTCATGATAGGAAGAATACCACAGAAATTATGCTCAACAAACAACATTAGGAGAGATTAAATAATAGAACATAAAATGAATGAGTTTTCGGGTCTCCCTCTAATGGTGCGTCACTGAGTGGTCTCCTCAAGCTGCGCCTGTGTTGGAGGTCTGGTGGTTGTTTCGATTTGTGGTGGGTCTCCCTTATATCCAAGCTTCCAACTCCTCCTTGTGTATTGCGTTTTCCTTCTCTTGCCAACAACACTTTAAATGTTTAGTAGGAAGAGTTTTGCAAGGAAGAGTGAGTGCTGGAGCTTTTTGAGTGGAGAGTCTCTTCTTGGTGTAACGTTGAAGAGCTTCCTTTGCTGTCACGTTGAGAGCAGAGAGTTTTTTTTGTGTAATGGCCAATGAGAAATAGCATCAGTGGAGAGCCCTAAAATTGGAGAGTATCTTGCTTATTTGCTCTGTAATGTTGTTCTCCACTGTAGCTGTTCACTAGCTTCTCACGTCACTTGCTGCCAACGTTCCAATATTTTTTATTTTGGTGTAACGTGAATGCCTTGTCTTTCTCCTAAGTTCACGCCTAGCTCTTCGTCAGTTCACTCTACTCTCCTTCAGTTCACGCATAGCTCTTCATCACTCCCTTTCACGCACAAACTCTCACCAACTTCAGTTCACTCACTTGTTCCCACACTTCACGCACTCACCTTCTGTTCACCTTGGTTTTTTCATTTAACGCACAACTCCCCCTTATTCACTTACTCTTCTCTTATTTTATTCTCTTCACGCCTAGCCCTCATCACGCACATTGGTTTGCCATTTTTATTTAGTTCCTCTCCTCCTATAGTGCGTCTCCAGCTGGAAGGATTAATCACTCCAGCTCTCCTTTATTTCTTTCCAGCTATTCTCTCTAGCTTCCATTCCATTGATGCTGTGATTTTCTTCTTGTCATTTTTTTTCTCACTGATGGTGCACCCTTGATGTCCATGCCTCAAGTCCCTCTAGCTCACTCCTTCACGCCTCTTCCCTTCAGCTCTTCTCTTGGTGTCCTCTAGTTGGTGTCCTTGGCATGGTGCGTTGTTTTGGTGGGGTTACTCCTCTATTCACTTTCCAGCAGCTATCTCCACTCTATCCTTTGTTCTATAATTTACGTCCCCTTTCTTATTTAACCCAGCTCATGCACTCTCCAATAATGCTTGTCTTCATGCGCGATGGTCCCCTCCTTTTGCTCAACTTGGTCTTCTTTTTTTTATATTTAATTCCTCTCCTTTTCACGTTGATGTCTGCTTTGTTCTTTTGGACAATTAAAATCGCCTCAATTGTCCTTTCTTGTGCGTGATTTCTTGCTAGAGCTCCTCCTCTGTTATATTATTTCCTCTCCTCAGTCGTTGTTGTGTTCCCTTGGACAATTAAAATGCTGCCTCCTTTCCTGTCTTGCGTTGTTATAATTTTGCTAGTATTTTTTTTGTAAGTGTCGTGTGTCCCCTCCTTCCTAAATGCCTCTACTGAATGCATTTTGGACTTTCTTTCTGGCACCAAACAACAATCCTAACATGAGCATTCCCAACAAACATTTATGTCTTTTTTCAATCAAAGTCATATAATTGCATATTCAAAGGGAACTAAACAAATTAGTGGGTAAAATATGTATAAAACCCAATAATTAGTCCAGGAATTAAGGGAAAAATGCCACTCATTTCAATAATAAAAAGGCCTTTAATAAATGCCCCCAAACTCAAACTTTTGCTTGTCCCTAAGCAAAATTAAGACAACTGTTCAAAACAGATTAAGAAACATTCAACAATTGAAATTTTCAAAATTACAGTAACTAATTAAAATTTACCTTTAGCCACTTATCAAACCATACCCACTTTCATAGTGCAAGGATACCAATGCTCGCTTAAACACACACTCCTTGATTCAAGTCTAATTAGAAACCAACCAACTCACAAGAGTAGAGAAAAGCCGAATAAACTCAAAGGCAATTTACAACCCAAGAGACTCTAAAGATATTATCAAATTAACCAATCCTGTAGCACCCACTCCCAGCGAGACCGAACCCGACATCAACGGTGATATCCAGGAGCCCGTGACCGCGAGGTGGCGTACTAGAACAACCACTACCTTTTAAAACTCGATATGGCATTTTCTTTTCTTAAAGCAGATGAGTCGTGAAAACAATAATGATTTGGCCCAATTAAAACAAAACATTTGCAATTACAAAACAATTTCAATTATAAACCAATTTCGGTTATACCATACAAGTACACATAAATCAAAAGGGCCCATGAAACAATTCACTACTCTAATGCAGATGTGGCGACACCGATCGGACGATACTGCGCCTTGCTAGCGGTAGACATACTCCCGTGTGTCTAACGGGTACTCTTCACTTCCTGAAAAATAGATGCAATGTTGGGTGAGTTTGCGAACTCAGTGAGAAACCATCATCGATGGTTCACCCAACTCATGCATTCACAATCATATACACATAACACATAGTAGCATTTACAGTAATATCGCATGCAATTTCCTTATTCACATTTCACAGTCATTACAATCAATTTACATTTTCAGTCAGTAATATACATATGCAATGCACATGTGACGCTTCCATTTTCTTTTCGTTGTTGTGACCGTGCGTCTGAGCTCATATACGTTGAGCCATTGGCTCTGAAACATTGGGCTTGAAGCCCTGAAACGTTGGGCATAGCCACGATCATCGTCTTGAGGCTCGAATCGTTGGGCACGAGGCCACTGTGCGTTGAGCTTAAAGCTCAAAGCGGTGGCTACACCGGTCAATCGCCATTATCGATCATTTATTATGCATGAATGCACATGTCACTAACCAATTTCCAATCTCAATCATTTGTCACTTGCATTTATTTTCCGTTTCTCATTTCAATATCACTTTTCATTTCTTCGGACCTTTGGTCGATATTTCATTCAAATACATTTCCATTCATTTTCACTAATGCATGTTACAATTTAATTCACTCGTACATTCATACATTTACTCATCTTTGCACTTCATATCACAATCAAATATTTGAACACCCATGGTTGAAATCAATCAAATCAATCACACATTTATCCATCCGTGCTTCCTCATGGCAATCAATGCATATAATTAATAAACACATAAGGTTGAGAAACCAACTAGTTACTCACCGCACTTAGAGCTCTGACTGAAGTCCCGATATAAATCCATGGAGTGTCGATCCATCGGAACCTCTATGTCAATTCAAATAATTCACATTACCATATTGGCCAATATCAATTCAATAATACATATTTAACAAATACGATAAATACTATACATGTTATGACATTCCCAATCCAATTCCCGAATTCCTCAATTTGATCACTCTCTTACTAATCCATAACACTTTCAATTAAAATCACAATCACTAATCGTTTACCACTCAATTCCAATAATCATATAATTACATTCCGAATTTCCATTCTTATCAATTCAATATTCTTAGTCTCTAAATTCCAATTAATTTCTAGAAACCAATTATTTGAAAATCAATCCTCAAGCTCATTACTTGTAACAATCATCTTATAATCCTTTAATCATTTATCCCAATTGCAATTCCTAGTCTCGAAATTCAATTAATCCATAACCAATCCATTAAGAATAAATCCCAAAATTCTTCAATTCAAAACCTCAAATTCATTTTGGAAAGCATCCTCCGCTGGCGAACCGGGCATCCCGTCGACGTCACGACGACATACTCGTCGTTCATGCATGCGTTTATCTTCCTGGCCATGCAAGATAAATTAAAATATTTTTAATTGTCATGACGCGTGCATGGGTTGGCTTCTTGCGGCGTGTTCATCTGCGTCATGCGCGTGCGATCGCAAAATCGCGACGAAACCAGAAATTTCTCGAGATCTTACGGTTTAAATCGTCAAAACACTCCAGATCACTCCCGATCAACTACATATACTACACTCGACTCATTTCTAACCTTAAATCCATCAAATAACCATTATTCATTAAAACCCAAATCAAAATCAACGTTTTCTCAAAACCTAACTTCCAAACTTTCAAATCCTCATAACGATTTCGTTACTCACTCAATGATCAAATTCAACGATTCAAATCATAAAGAAGAAGAAGCTTACTTGATTCTAGCTTTCAACCCTTTGAAAATCCTCCAAGCAACTCCAAATCGCCAAATGCTCACCCACGATCATCGATGATGAAATAAACGTTTAACATATATATATATGTGAGCTTTAAAGGCTTGTTTGGCAATTTAGTTGCCACAAGTCCAAATCTTAGGGTCTTTCAGTCCAATTCTTATTCTATTTTTCTCCCAATTTCGCAATAACAATTAATAACAAATCCGAAAATCATATCTCAAATAATCTCATATCAATTGTCAATCAATCTCGGACCCGGAATCCAGTTTATCAGTCAATATACCCTTTTTCCGGTCCGGACTCGATTCTCTAAAAATTTCCAGAAAAAGTTCCATAAATTCACAAAATTAGAATTACATACCCTACACTCCAATCTCATAATTCAATCCTCTAAATTCAATTTTCTCATTCCAATTCCATATTCAAAACTCATATACGCTTATCACACAATTTTCAATTTTCCACAATTCAATCGAGAAATTGTCATACATATGCGTATATACATATGCTTATGCAACAATAGTTCATTTACTAGTAACTATAGAAGTTATAATGCATGCACAATTTACATTAGCTTGTGTACAATCTTAACTCGATCCAAATTTCTGATATACCCGTCACCTCGATAGCAGGATGTTACAATCCATAGCAAAAATTCTCCATCCCATCTCCACTAATTTTTAGCACTCCTTCTCAAAGGATCAAAAGGTCTTATTAGGGTTGTAATGGGGTCATTGGGGTTTAAACTTAGCTAGACCAAAGAAAAGGAAGATAAAAGCTCAAATGAAATGGAAACAATTATTCAAAAAATAGGAAAATGTAAGGGACCTCTTTTTTTCTTTTTCTTTTTTT
This sequence comes from Erythroxylum novogranatense, assembly GCA_029891385.1. Lineage (NCBI taxonomy): Eukaryota > Viridiplantae > Streptophyta > Magnoliopsida > Malpighiales > Erythroxylaceae > Erythroxylum > Erythroxylum novogranatense. The sequence continues at coordinate 134,371 of JAIWQS010000206.1, forward strand.
TAAGAGCAAGTAAAACCGTGGAAACAAGTAAGAAAGTTTTTTTTAATAGAATGACAAAAGTCAATATGACAGCATGTTAACGAAGACGGTAACAATTACAAGACTTGACTGAATTTTAATAAATTCCAAATTCTCAAATAATTGACTCTCCTCCAAACTCGGTTTCGTGAGTACTCGCTAGAAATATTTTATACCTTTATCCTTTGAAGAAACTGAAAATACTGAATACCTGCAAAATCCTCATTCGCTTTCTTTTCTTTTCTTTTCTTTTCTTTTCTTTTTTTTTCTTTTTTCGTAATTTTCTTTTTTCCCCTTTTTTCATTTTTTAACCCCCCACATAACCTACTCCTAAATAATCATTTCCATATAAAAGGTAGGAAATGCTTGACTTATGGCTTGGTTAAATGAGGGTGCCAAAGCAATAAAGATTTTACTTAGGCTCAACTTGGCTCCAAAGGAAATATAGGGTTATTTTAAGCCAAAATTGGATGGTGATTCATAATTCAAAGAAAATGCCTTAATCACTTCCTTATCAAATTTGTGCTCACATTTCGCCTCAATAGGCCTGGAGAACTTGTTCTAGGATTGGCGAGATCTCACTAGGTTCCAACTTGCCTAAAAATTTAATGGATAATCAAAACTCAAATAAAATGGATGGAAAGACTCAAATCAAAGAATATAAGTATGATTAAACAATTGGAAACCGAGCACTAATCCAGAACAATCTATCCACAAACCTTCTAAAGGTAAACCTAATTAGGTCCCAAGCAATTCTCAATTTCCCAAAAGTGAGGCGTAAAACTCTTATTAACGAAGAGAAAAGAAAGAAAAAATGGAAAAAATTTTGTGTTATTTTTTTAATAAAAAATTATGCTAAAATGTAATTTTTTTGTTTTTAAAACAATTTTTTTGTTTTTTTAACAGTTTGCAGAAAATGAGGCTCACCCCCACCCTCAAATAGGACATTGTCCTCAATGTCAAGATGCACAGGCGTATTTTGAAGTAGGTAAGTAAGCATGGATATGCAAAAAGAATGTCGACAATGATGCATGCGAATTAAGAAATTGTTGCAGATCATACTCAAATACAAACAGCCGCAAAATTCAACAATATGCTAAGACATGAGTAAGAGGCACAAAGAACGTCCCTGTAATGAGGTTGTATCATTTTCTTCAGAAATGTAATTTCTCCATCAAAAGTCGCTTGTAAGATCCAATTTCCTGCCATGAAAACAAAGAGGAACATTAAATTTGGGTAAATAAAATAAAATAAAATAAATGAAAACAACTAAGTTGTGAAACTTAGGTTGCCTCCCAAGAAGCGCTAATTTAAAGTCCTTAGCTTGACTTGGCCAAATGGTTACTCAAGGGTCGAGGTTGGAGAGGGATTGAGTGACCCCTGTTTTTATTGGAAATCTAGCCACATAAGGCTTTAACCTCTGCCCATTAACCTTAAATACTCCAGATTTGGGATCCTCAACTTCTACCGCACCATGAGAATAAACCTTAACAATTTTGAACGGTCCCGACCACCACGACTTTAACTTTCCAGGAAATAGCTTGAGTCGTGAATTAAATAGCAAGACCAAATCTCCTTCCTTGAACTCTCTTTGGATAATATGTTGATCATGCCATCTCTTCGTTCTTTCCTTGTAGATTCGGGCATTCTCATAAGCATCCAAGCGAAGCTCCTCTAACTCATTCAACTGAAGTAAACGCTTTTCTCTAGCTGCCTTGAAGTCCAAATTAGGGTTCTGAATAGCCCAATATGCTTGCTTGTGCTCTCTAAGCACTCTTAAAAGTTTATCAACCTGCACAGGGCTTAAAAAAGCATTATCAATGACTGGATAGGTTGAATTAGGGCCCAGAAATTCATACCTGAGGTTAGGAGGAAACTGTTTCAATTCTACATTCGGAGGTTCTTCTTTGTTCGAATCAGGTGATTGTTTCAGTTCAGGTTGCACAGGTTGCGTAGATTTTTGCATAGGTTGTTCATTGAGCATCTGCACGAATTCAAAGTCTTCTGTCTCCTTCTCCGTAAATTCTGTATTACCCCCTGCAATTGCTACGGCCTTCACTAAGTAGTGTTTTAACGAATCCTTTGGATGAGATTATCTGAATTCAGCACTAACCAGATAATCGGAGTCAGAGTGCCTTCTAGCTCACTTTTGAGTTAGACCGATTCTCAGGGAGAAGGTTAGGGGATTGCAGACGCGAGATGCAGATTTGAGCAAGCTTCGGGATGAGATTCAGAATGGCAAGGTTTCTGAGATCGATGTGCAGGATGATGGACTGATGACAGTTGGGAGCAGGTTGTGTATTCCCAATGTGCAGGAGGTTAAGTTTGAGATTATGGATGAGGCACACAATGCGTCTTATGCTATGCATCCAGGTAGCACCAGATAATCGGAGTACTCACCAACAGCGGAGTATCCAACGGACTCACAACCCCATCACACACAGGTCTACTTGACGATACAAACGAGTGAGTAGAACCTGGATCAATCAACACAAGCACATCATCAGCAAATAAGTGAGCCATACCAGTGACAACATCTGGAGTGGAATCTGCATCCTCCCGCGTCATAGCAAACACCCTGGCTGGTGCCTACCCTCTCGGTCTCCCCGGAAGACCTACTCTCTTGGCGATCAGGCGCCTACCTCTGTCGAAGTCCTCGACCCACGCCTCTACATCCTCCTAGGAGCCTGCATCTGAGATCCCTCTCTCCTGGACGGCTGAGGACACTCTCTAGCCCTGTGTCCCTTCTGTCCACAGTTGAAACATGCTCCCGTCAATCTGAAGCACTCCCCACCATGGAAATTACCGCAATGCTCACACTTAGGGACGAATGACCTGTCCCCATCTCCCCTCCTACTGTCGCCCACCGTAGAAGCTTGGTGAGAAACAGTAGAGGTCCGCATCGGCCTAGGTCGACTGGCACCACTGCTCCTCTCCTCTGACTGAGTAGGGAAGCTCCTAGCACTCCGCTCGGGCATAGGAGTACTAGTGCTACCCCCTCTCCTGAACTGCTCTCTACCCTTTCTCTTCTTGTTCACAGCACTCTTGATATTCTCTAGATTTTCAACCCTCAGTGCTGCCTCCACTAGCTGCTGAAACTCACAGAAATTCTGCACTATCACCTTCTCCCGAATAGCCAAATGTAGTCCCGACTCAAGCAAGCGACATCTGTTGCCTCACTCGACATCAAATCAAGCATCTGGGATAATGTGTGAGCCGGCGCTCATACTAAGCCATTGTCATCTCCTCTGGGTGAGACTAAGGAACTCCCTCTGCTTCTACTGTACATAAACCTCGGACAGATATTTCTTCTTGAAAGCAGCCACAAAATCCGGCCATGCCAACCCTATCGCCTCATCCGATCGCCTCAAGACGGTCCCACCAATGTCTGAGCATCACCACAAGCAAGCGGCAGCATACACCACTCGATCATCCTCCTCGTAATCCATCGATCCAACACCCGTTCGTCCTCCATGACCATGTCTCGGCTTCCTCGGGATCCATTTGTCCCAAAGAAGCCAAGCGCTCCATACTTCCTCGGTTTGTCGAACTGCTTTCTCCTCTTAATCGGGGCGGGCGAAGGTGTGACATCCGCCCATGCTTTGAACAAATGCCTGAGTAAAGGCACCCAAACATCCTCGGATCAAATCGGGCACTTGCCTGGCGGAATCGGCGATTCTGAGTCGTGACGCATGGGCTCACTCTCTAGCCCTACTGAAGCCTCGGCATGCATTGGGCTACTCAGACTCATCGATCCTCTCCTCCCTAGTCGGAGAGTCAAAAAGAGAACCTTGCATAGCTCCTCGTGTCCTTCTACGAGGTGGCATCGTACTCCTTCAAATGGAAACACTAAGGATTAGCTATATGGCAATCTACATGTATGCATGACATGCATGTCACTTAATACAATCAAGGAATGCAACAAATAATCATAGAACACAAAATCCTATATGCATTCTAAGCTGAGGACACCTAAACCTAGGTGCTCTGATACCAAACATGTTGGGGTCGGGCCCCGTATGTCCGATCCCCGAGGCGACCCATCGGGCCGCGCCGGCGTCGGGCGCCCAAATACCGTCGGACCCGATCCCAACATTTATACATATACATAGACATATTCATCATTCTCATACATTCCGACACTTACACATGCATAAATATGAATTAAACTCATGCCATTAGTATTCAACATCATACGAAATACATAACAAAGTTCAAATCTAAAATATATGAAATATGCTCCATGAGAGTTTGCTCGGAGGGCCAACCAAAATATAAACTTATGGCAAAGCTCCTAATTAACTCGAAGTTTCCGATGCCTCGCAAATTCAAAGATCGTCCTGCTCTGCACCTGAGGAGGGAAAAAAATATGGGTTGAGCTACACATTTCGGTGGCTAATATAATTATAGCCATCAAGAACTAGACAAATCCCAAAGATATGAATGTATATATATTATATCTATCTGAGACATCCATTCAATCATTCACATGCTAATCAAACAATTCACGCATTCATATAATTAATTCATCAATTCATGATTATGTCACAAGGTATGCTTCCTGATGAACAATTCACATATGCATTGCACATCACAATGGCTCGAGGGTTCCATGGAAACAAAAGGGAGAAACCGAAGTTTAACCTCGAGCGAAATGAGTCCATTCGGATCTCATATGCCCAAGCGGCAGCCGGAAGAAGGCTCTTGTCTACGTGTGCGATTGAGCGAAATGGTTCCACTCTACCAAACAAAAGCACATAATCATGCTCATAATCGTTTAATCATACGATAGTCTTTCATATCTTGCATTTATTCAAAATGCCATGACCGAAGTCGAGGCATAACATGCTCAAAATCAAGATGTCATGCTATCAATTTCCATGAGTCTTTCACATATATGACATTACAATCATTCAGTTCATCACATTTAATCATGCATCATCTATAACATATATTCATACATAGGCAAGAATTTGCCTAATCACACAATCACTATAAGTATATTACCCACCTAAGATCGCTCGAGTAGGTGACTCACTGGTGTCCTTCCTCTTGCGATGAAATCGGGTCAGCTTGGTTTCCTAAAACAACCAAGTTTCCATCCAATCAATATCCATATAAAATAATCAAAGCTTAAAAAGCCAAAATAAAGCATTAAAAGTCTCCATCCGACTTTCTCCTAAAATTTCGAATCCTTTGAGGCAAATTCCGAACTTCCCTTCTTCATTTAACTCGTAGCTCTTGATCTCTAGTTCACAACGGATCAAAGATCACCTCAATTGGACATCTACACCAAACGATATGCCCAAAGTACCAAAAATCTCATTTTGGAAAGCGAGGGCTTCGCCGTGCAGCACTACTACTACGCGTCATGGCGAACACAGGTTACGACGTCATGACGAAGGCGAATCTCTCGTCGCGGTGAATAAATATTTTACTCGTCGCGACGTAGCTTCCCTTCCTCGCACGTCGCGGCGTGTTCATACGCTCGTCGTGACGTCTGCGTCGAAGAACCGACCCCCAAACTCCAATTTTCTGCATATCTCGACTTAAATCCTCTTCTAAACTCAAATGCAACACAACCAAACTATAGATCCAGTTCTCTACTACATTTCTAACCCATTCTAAGTTTCAAATCCATCATAAAATCATCAACCCAACGATTTATCCATATTTTTCACCCAAAACCCTAAATCATCGATTATGCTCAATCCAAGCTATCTTAATGTTTAATTCATCCAGAAACAAGATAGAAAGACGCTAAACTTACCGGAAAGCGCTTCCAAACTGTCGGAAAACCTTAGAAATCGAAATCTTCTATTCTTCCTTTCCACGGCCACGACTCCTTTCTTCTCCTTCTCCTTTTCTATTTTTCTTTTCTATTCTAATTCTCTTCTCTTAACCCTAAGGGCATGGGCCCTTCTAATAAGCCCAAGCCCAATACAACTTAAGTTAACTTTTCAAAAGCCCTTACACAATTTAAATCCTCTAATGCTCATTTAAACCACATTTAGACTTTAATTATCCATAATTCTCTCAATTTAATCAAACTAAGGCAAAATCACAATTCATACTGAATAAGATCATAAAAAAAAATTTGGGGTCTAACACATACATTTCAGTAAGCATACCATTCGATCATATTCTTTGCAGTAATCATACAGTTCAATCTTATAAATTTCAGTAGTTATACAGTTCACATTGGCAAGTCATTCACATTAAGCATCTAGACAATCAGGAATTTGAGAAACCATCTAGGTTACTCACTGTTACTTAGAAACTCTTGCTCGAAGTCCCAAAGAATGTCTGTGGGCGACGGTCCAGCGGTGCCTCTATAACGATTAAATACAAATCCATTACTAGATGCTCAATTTAACAGCTCAAATGATGCATATAACTCAATGAAATTATGTACAATGCTCATTCACGATTTAGGTGCTAAACCCGGTTTCAATATCCTATGCTCAATTTCAACTCTTCACTCAATTGGATCAACACCGATTTGGTTCAGTCCTCAATTCAGTTCAATTTTCTTGATTCATATACCTATAACAATTCCATATCCATCAGTCAAATTATCCGGTGAAAATCTCAATTAAAACTCCAATTGTCTCAATTCGGTGCTTAGATCACACTATAAACCATAATCTCAAGAATCAGTACCATTTCAATTAAATTCCAACTCTCGATATTTCCTCGATGGTAGACCTCTTTCCCTAGTTCACAAGTGAATCGAGAATCACCTCAATCGGAGGTCTACACCATAAGTTATGTCCAATAAACCAATATACATTCAATCGAAAATTGCCCTTATCGCGCGACCTCACCCCTTCGTCATGACGTGGAACACTTCGTCAGAAGCGACGTGGAAATCGTTAGTTGGTCAAGACAAAGCCACGCCGCCGACGTACTAATCCTGAACTCGCCGACGTCCACCGGGCTCGTCGCGACTAATAGATTTAATTTAAATCCCATTTACTCGTCATGACGAAGCCTTGGCGCTTGGCTAAGTCATGACGTGCGATGGTCCGATCGTCTTCTCCGATCGATTTCCGCCATTAATACACTTAAAACCTCATTAAACACTTCCATCTACCCATATCAACCCTAATAAATGCCATAAATGCACTAGAAACCATTAATAACCACATTAAACACAAAATACTTACCAAATCTTTGAATCGATCGCAAACCCTAAAATCTTTCTCAACACGTCGATCAACCACTATCAAGCCTCTCTACCTTCATCAATCACAATAATTACTCCAAGTTAACACAAGGAGAAGATCCAGTAAGGTAGCAAGCAAAAACTCACACCAAGGAGAAGAGATCGAAGACTCACCGTGGGAGGGAGAAGAAGACATCGATTTTGCCTTAGGCAAATTTTCCCCAAATTTCAACTTAGCTCTATATATATACATAGTCTCCAAATCAGTCCAAATTTCAGTCTCTAAATTTCAATGGCTCAACATTTTAATTCATCTAACAGTATACCTCTAATTTTTCCATTGCCATTGAACCTTTCTTTCAGTACTATACAGTCAATCGGTCTGTCACTCCAAAATTTCCGGTCCGGGCATTTTCTCCCGAATTTTCCAAAAATTTCCTATAAACCACTATCAATTGCCAATCACTCACAAACTATTCCAAATCAGTCATTTGAACCCAATTACTCCCAATTTCTCACTCAATCACATTCCAGTCAGTTCAGTCAGTTTACAATTCGATCAATTCACAAACCAGTCAATTGATCGGCCCAATTTACAATTAAATACCGAAAAATCATGAATGCATGTACCAAGGAATATATGCATATCTGAGAGATCTGTTCCTCTATGATTAGAGGCCGATAACATACTCGGTCGAGAATCTGATGAAGCCTATCGATCGGTCCCAATATTACCATAATACCCTTACTGACGGTAACGAGATGTTACACTCAAAGTCTTTTTTCCATTCTTAACATCTATGATTGCTCCAGCTGTGGCTAAAAAGGGTCTCCCAAGTATAACAAGTATGTTAGTATCCTCCTCTATTTCTAGCACAACGAAGTCTACTGGGATAAAAAGACTTCCAACCTTGAGAGGCACATTTTCCAATATCCCAATGAGAAATTTTATGGACCTGTCAGCTAGCTGCAAAGATATGGTAGTTGGTTTAAGCTCTCCGATGTCCAATTTCTGACAGATAGATAATGGCAATAAGCTCACACTTGCCCCCAAATCACATAATGCTCTCCCAATTGTTGTGGTTCCAATTTGGCAAGGTATCGAGAAACTTCCTGGATCTTGAAGCTTGGGAGGGAGTTTATTTTGAAGAATGGCACTTGATTCCTCTGTAAGAGCCATAGTCGCATATTCCTCTAGCCTTCTTTTGTTGGACAAGATTTCCTTTAAGAACTTGGCATAAGTAGGCATTTGGGTAAGGGCTTCCGTAAAGGGAATGTTGACATAGAGCTTCTTCAGAATGTCAACAAATTTTCCAAACAGCTGGTCTAGCTTAGCTCTATGAAATCTCTGAGGAAATGGGATTGGTGGCTTATATGGTGGTGGTGGTATGCATTTTTGGGGCTCAGGTGATTGTTGCATAGGTTGTGCATCTTGATCATTCCTTGATTCTTTTCACCCTATTCTTCTGCACTACCATCGGCCCAAAACCTTTCCACTCCTCAATACCACCGCTTTGGCTTCCTTGGGAGCCTCGGGTTATCTTGGCAAACTTACCTTGTCCGACCTTAGTGATGCAGCTTGTTGCGCAATCTGAGTCTCAAGCATCTTATTATGGACTGTCAGTTGGTCCATTCGGATAGTAAGTTGCTGGATCAAGTCTCCTTGCTTCTGCATAAAGGTTTTCATCATTGATTCAAGGTTAGACTTAGGTTCAGGTTGAGTTTGTTGTCTCAAGCTTGGAAAACCTGGGGGTCCACGATTTTGTTGTTGTTGGGTTTGTTGGTAATGCTGTTGATTTTGTGACTAATAGGTATGGTTAGGGAAACTTTGGGGTGGCTTAGGTTGTTGAGACCAAGAGAAATTTGGGTGGTTTCGCCATTCAGGATTATATGTGTTCGAGAAAGCTCCAGCTTAGTTCTTCTGCCTATAATTTCCCACAAAATTCATATGTTCAGCCCCAAATTCTTGCCCAATGTTCTGAAATTCTATACCCATACTTGATCCAAAATCCTGATCTTGCAAGGTATGCATATTACTAATAGCAGCTGCAGCAAACTTATCCAATTTCCTTGAAAGAGCTTCAAATTTCGAATTCAACAAGGTAAAGGCATCCAATTCAAAGACTCCTTGAGGTTTCTTCCCTTCCTGCTTAACCTCTCTCCGATCATTGTTCCATTGGTAGTTGTTGTAGGCAATTTTCTCCAATAACATAAATGCCTCATTTTCATTCTTGTCCATTAGATCACCTCCAGCTGCAGCATCTATTGCACTTCGCATAATCGGAAAAACTCCGTTGTAGAATATCTGCACAATCATCCACTTCGGGACACAGTGATGTGGACATTTACGTTGAAGCTCCTTGTACCTCTCCCATGCTTCATACAACGACTCATCTTCTTTGGGCTGAAATGAGGTCAACTCACTTCTGAGTTTTGCCGTCTTCCCAGGTGGAAAATACTGATCCATAAAAGCCCTTGACAATTCTTGCCGATTATTTATCGAACCGGGTGGTAATGAATGGAGCCAATCCTTAGCCCGATCTCTCATAGAAAAAGGAAACAATGGAAGCATTATAGCATCCTCAGGTATCCCGTTCAGTTTCAACATTTCACAAATCTCCAAAATTTGCTGCAGATGGACATGTGGTTTTCCATTGGGTGCCCTCCAATCGATTACATTGCACCATCTCGCATAAGGCCAGTTTCAACTCAAAATTATTTGCTTGCACAGGAGGCCTTGTAATGCTTGGGCAAAATTCTCCAAAATCTGGGACTGCATGGTCCCTCATAGTTCTCTGATTTTGTTCGGCCATTTCTGATTCAACTGTCTCTTCTGTTGGAAAAGTTGTAGTAAATTCGGGTTCGATCTGGCGTTCCTACACAGGTTGTGCGTTAGATGCTCTTGCCCGTGCTTTTCTAGCTTTTGCTTCCTTCCTTGGTGCCTTAGCTGTCTTCTCGATTTCAGAATCGAATAATAATTCTTCAGCACTAATGGCCCTTCGCATAGACGAAGAAAAACAAAGTAAGATCAAAGGCAAAGTGCAGAAAATGCAAAATAAAAAGTAGACAGTAAAGAGAAAAAATAAAATAAAATAAAAACACAAATCAATTTTAACAAAATTTATTAACATAAAACACAAAAGAAATAAAAAAGAAAAAGAGAAAAATATCCAATTTAACCAAACAATCAGTCGCCTAATATTACTCAGCGATTACTCCCCGGCAACGGCACCAAAAAACTTGATGCGGTTTCGTAAGTTCACAGGTCTCAAGTAGTACAGTATAATATCGTCCCACAGGGAGTAATTGTGTAAGTACCAGGCTTGGATCACTCAATTAATTGGACTAGCGATTGTGTAAAAATGGGGAATTAAAATAAGAAAATTAAGTAGCAAAAATAACAAAATCAAGGCTAAGGAAAATTGCGAATATTTCTAGGGGTTACTCGGATGGAATGTGGTAAGCTTCAAGGATGGTTCCACTTTTAGCGCTTTCTATGGACTTTACCTAGGTTAATTTATGAAGTTTAATTTTGGTTGATAGAAGGTTGAGCCTAGAGTTTCTTAGATCCTTTTCAAGGTATTAAAGGAGTGTTATGCAATAATCCTAATCTACTATGTAGAGTTTAGCAATCAAGCATAACCCATTATGCTAACTGGTTTTCTCTCATAAATTCAGTTTGTGTCTAAATCTGAAATTTATAAGTTCCCTGTTTTGGAGTTCCGTTATTAATTTTCACCTATCGTTCCTTCAATTAACAACTAAGGCTTAGTAGTGGTTGGCCAAACACAATACCAGCAGAATTAATATCAAAACAGAAAAATCAAACTTATAAATCCACACTCATAAATCAACTGAAATTCAATCCACAAAAATTAACTAAAAGCTTCAGCCCAACCTTGAAGCTTTGAGGAAACTACTCAGTCATGATAGGAAGAATACCACATAAATTATGCTCAACAAACAACATTAGGAGAGATTAAATAATAGAACAGAAAATGAATGAGTTTTCAGGTCTCCCTCTAATGGTGCGTTACTGAGTGGTCTCCTCAAGCTGCGCCTGTGTTGGAGGTCTGGTGGTTGTTTCGATTTGTGGTGGGTCTCCCTTGTGTCCAAGCTTCCAACTCCTCCTTGTGTATTGCGTTTTCCTTCTCTTGCCAACAACACTTTAAATGTTTAGTGGGAAGAGTTTTGCAAGGAAGAGTGAGTACTGGAGCTTTTTGAGTGGAGAGTCTCTTCTTGGTGTAACGTTGAAGAGCTTCCTTTCTTTGTCACGTTGAGGCGAGAGTTTTTTATGTAATGGCCAATGAGAAATAGCATCAGTGGAGAGCCCCAAAAATTGGAGAGTATCTTGCTTATTTGCTCTGTAATGTTGTTCTCCACCGTAGTACATTCACTAACTTCTCCGTCACTTCACGCCAACGCCCAAAGTATTTTTTATTTTGGTGTAACGTGAATGCCTTGTCTTTCTCCTAAGTTCACGCCTAGCTCTTCGTCAGTTCACTCTACTCTCCTTCAGTTCACGCATAGCTCTTCATCACTCCCTTTCACGTACAAACTCTCACCAACTTCAGTTCACTCACTTGTTCCCACACTTCACGCACTCACCTTCTGTTCACCTTGGTTTTTTCATTTAACACATAGCTCCCCCTTATTCACTTACTCTTCTCTTATTTTATTCTCTTCACGCCCAGCCCTTATCACGCACATTGGTTTGTCATTTTTATTTAGTTCCTCTCCTCCTATAGTGCGTCTCCAGCTGGAAGGATTAATCACTCCAGCTCTCCTTTATTTCTTTCCAGCTATTCTCTCTAGCTTCCATTCACACTGGTCTGTGATTTTCTTCTTGTCGTTTTTTTTCTCATTGATGGCGCACCCTTGATGTCCATGCCTCAAGTCCCTCTAGCTCACTCCTTCACGCCTCTTCCCTTCAGCTCTTCTCTTGGTGTCGTCTAGTTGGTGTCCTTGGCATGGTGCGTTGTTTTGGTGGGGTTACTCCTCTATTCACTTTCCAGCAGCTATCTCCACTCTATCCTTTGTTCTATAATTTACGTCCCCTTTCTTATTTAACCCAGCTCATGCACTCTCCAATAATGCTTGTCTTCATGCGCGGTGGTCCCCTCCTTTTGCTCAACTTGGTCTTCTTTTTTTTTATTTAATTCCTCTCCTTTTCACGTTGATGTCTGCTTTGTTCTTTTGGACAATTAAAATGCTGCCTCCAGCTGTCCTTTCTTGTGCGTGAGCTGTTGCTAGAGCTCCTCCTCCTGTTATATTATTTCCTCTCCTCAAGTGTGTTGGCTGTGTTCCCTTGGACAATTAAAATGCTGCCTCCTTTCCTGTCTTGCGTTGTTATAATTTTGCTAGTATTTTTTTTGTAAGTGTCGTGTGTCCCCTCCTTCCTAAATGCCTCTACTGAATGCGTTTTGGACTTTCTTTCTGGCACCAAACAGCAATCCTAACATGAGCATTCCCAACAAACTTTTATGTCTTTTTTCAATCAAAGTCATATAAGTGCATATTCAAAGGGAACTAAACAAATTAGTGGGTAAAATATGTATACAACCCAATAATTAATCCAGGAATTAAGGAAAAAATGCAACTCATTTCAATGATAAAAATGCCTTCAACAATGTTACGGGAAGGAAGATAGGAATTATGACTGATTCGATATAGTTGAAGGTGATGAGACAAATGAGTTGAGATTTGAAAGTTTAACGAAGTCAATTTGGTAGCTGAATGGTTAAGCTCAGGACATTCCAAGTTTGCGAAATGCAAAATTTCAAGTCTTTCATAGGTGAATAATTGTATACCAACTTCAGGGGAAAAACTAGACTAATTTAGGCTAAATTAGTCAAAGTTGTCTTCTAGAAAACTGTAGCTCATCTTTCTAGCTTTCTAATGGTATAAAGTATGAAATTTTTAGACATTGGATTCGAAAGTTATGATCCTTATAAACAGAGACGCTCAGGAGTATAATTTGTATCGTTTAATGACGTTATATTGTTTGATGATGCCATAGCAGAGGGCACCAGACGTATCATCTGGTAAGGACATATCATCTGGTGAGGACGTTTCTTTTGATTAGGATGCTTCGTTTGGTGATGACGTGTCGTCTTGTGAGGACATTTCGTCTGGTGAGGACGCTTCATCTAGTGAGGATGTATCGTTTGGTGATGATGCTTCATCTGGCAAGAAACGTATCGTCTAGCAAGGACGTATCGTCTGATTAGAACATATCGTCTAGAGATGATGTATTATCTGATGAAGTCATATCGTCTGGTGATGACGTCATATCGTCTGGTGCATTGTTCAACTGACCCTATTGTCTAATCCAAATTTGACCCTCTAGAAAATAGAATCTATCTTAATGGTCTTTATAAAAGTTGTAGATCTTGAAGTCTTCTTCAAACCATTTAAAGAACACCTCAATTGTTCCGAGATAGATACAACGTGATTGAGGACATGAGCATGGTTGATTCTTTTGGCCATAACATCATAACCCGACCTCCAAATTAAGTGATTCTTAAAGAGATAGATTCATGAAACATTTTCCTATCTCTCAATAATAATTTGTAGCTTCTGGGGTCAATTTGAAAGAGATTGATGGAAGGAAAAGGAGGGATCGGTTGGAGGGGTATAACTAGATTATGAACACAATTTGGATTTTTTAAAGCATATCTTGAGCTATAGGGCTCCTAATGAGATGGTTCCTATTCAAAATAAACAAAAGGTAGAAAGCTAAAATTGTTTTGAAGAAGTCAAATTATGATTTGGTGTTTAACTAGTGTGGGCACATCACCCTTATGGGGCGATGGCTAATGAGGAGTCATTGAAATAACTTCACAAGGATGCCCGGTCACGCTTTATGACTCCAGATTGTTAGGCTTTGGAAACTACAGGGTATTAGGCTCACGTCTCACGACTCCGATGTTGGGTTTTGGAAGCGGGGTCTAACACTACTACTTTCTCGAATCTTCTATCTCTTACTCGATTAGTGTGGGTGATTGTAGACTCTCTAATGATGATTTAATCAGTGGTTCCATGGATTATCTATCCCTCAGTTCTTCGCATGGATAAATCAACTCAGTTCTTCGCATGACTTTTTTGTATATCAACTTTCCAAACCTTGCGATGTTGGAGGAAGAGGAGGTTTTTTAGGGGCTCGGCTTTTTTTGATAACCAACGAGGGAGATCTCAGCTCAGGTAAGTGTATTCAATTTGATTGTTGGTTCATTCTTAATGTCTTTTCTTGAATTCTTTCTCTAATCTATTCAGAGGTTCTTAATTTGGAAGGAGATGGTTCTGGCTAGTCGAACTACAGTTCTATCTACTCCCACTCAATACTTCATCCAAGAATCTCATCACAGGTAACAAACTCAGACCGATCTCTATTAATGATTAGGGCATGTCTATTATGAGTTCGGATTTGATTTTCTTATAGGGCTTTAGGGCTAGCCAGAGAAGACAGAGAGAAGCTTTCATCATTGAAAAGGTAAACTTCCTTTCTTTTTCCTTGAAAACCCCCGCTGATTTAACAATAAGTAGTAGGGATAATGGGTGTATATCATGGATCTTCAACAATGTTCAACCCAGAAAAGAGTATTCCAGGTAAGTCCATATCTGAATAACCTCAGTTGTTCCTTAGATATTATAGATGAATAATCTGCTTTGTGTTAGGTTGTGACTGAATTACATTTCTACTGTGAGAATTGAGTAGTTAGAACTTTTGAAAGTTATGATAGGGCTAGTGCTATATTCTCTATACAAGTGCCATTCTCCTACTACAATGTACGTTTAATTGATTAATGATCAGTTGCTCCCTTATGCTGGCAGTAGTGAGTTCTATAAGAGGTATTAGCGAATTAGATTTGGCTTTAAACCTTCTACTATTCCTCTCAATCCAGATTATTTGAACACATGTAGCCATCGAAAGTAGTATGATAGCCCTATCATATTTAAAAATCTACAAATTTGGTAAAACCTGTAGGATATCTGTGAGTCTGCCATAGTTGAAACCAGGGGCACATAAAGTCTAGATCTTTTCCCAAACTTCTCTTGAGAAGACAAATTCAAAGAAGAGGTGATCTTTAGTTTCATACTCTAGATTGCATAGGATACATAGCTTAGAGGAGTTTAGAAATTTCAGCCTATCCAAAGTACTTAGTCTATCCCACATTTCTAGCCAGAACAAAAAGCTAGGGTCTTATTCCATATCAATGTATCCCATCCTACTCGATTAGCAGTCCCCTCCCTCATCCTTTTAACTTCCTTAGTAGTAATCTCAGAAATAAGAATTACCTTCCATAAGTAGATATCTCTCTCCCATGGCTTCTAAATTGAGGAAAGAGCAAAAGTCTAGTCTCATCTGAAAAAAGGGACCAGTACATATTCCTGACTATTTCTTGGAACTTAGTATCCTTAAGGAATCGGTCTGATAAGAATATTGCTATCTGTTTTTTTATTAAAGGTCCACTCTCTGTCCAGTTGTCATTCCATAAGAAAATTCTTTCCCCTGCCCCAATCTGGCATGAAATGTGCTAGTACATGTCTTCCCTCAATCTAAGGAGTTGGTTAAAAAACAAGGTGCAGCTGTTTTTGGTTTTTAGAGCCCAAAAACTCCCTCCTTTTAATAGATAAGATTGAGTCCATTTGGACCACATAGATTGTTTTTTAGTTATAATTCTCCAAATCCTCTTGGATGTAAGAAATCTGTTCTTACTAGATATTAACTCTAGTTTTAATCCTCCTTCCTCTCTCAGTTGACAGATTTTCTTTCAACTTACTTTGGCTATTTCTTTCTCTCCATTCCCGTGTCCCTATAGAAATTGCTTCATCAATTTTCCAACCGTTTTAATCAGCTCTTTTGAGAGAAAAACATATGAACACCAGTAAGTATTCATAGACATGATCACCGACTTCAGTAACTGAATTTTCCCTCCATAGGAAAGTGCTCTATTAGACCATGTCCCTAATTTTTCTGGTTCTTTTCAATTAAAGGAATGCATTCACAAATCCTAAGCCTTCTTGATGAGATAAGAATCCCTAAGTCGAGGAGAGGAGGAACTTTAATTTCCATCCCAGTAGTTTGAGATAAAGCATTAGAGAGGTGAGAAGCGATTTTGGAGAGAATGAGAAAACTCTTGTATTGGTTGAGACACAGACTCGAGAACTTATTAAATAAGTTAAGAGTTCTCATTAAAAGCATGACTAAGAGAACATTAGCCTTGTTTAGGAGAATAAGGTCATCTGCAAGACATAAATTAGTTTGAAAAACTTTCTTACATTTGGAATGGAATCCGAACTTAGGGTCTATTGAAGTTTTGTACTTCAACAACTGAGTGAGAACCTCTATACAAATTAGGAATAGGTAAGAGGATAGAGGATTCCCTTGTTTAAGACCTTTTTTTCCTTTAAACATCTTCGCGGGGCTCCCATTTATCAAAATCCCATAGGAAGAAGTAGAAATGCATTCTTAAAATCTTATGAATCTTAGGGGAAAGTTCATTATCTCCATAGTTTTTAGTAGGAAACCCCAATTCACACTGTCGAAACCTTTCTGTAAGTCAATTTTAATATTACAATTCTTATACCCTTTTAAAAGCTCCTACACCATAAGGATATTGTCCCTTATATCTTTGTTAGCCATAAATGCTCCTTGATTCTCACTACTGAGAAACCTCCTTCATCCTATTAGTCAAAATATTGGCAATGATCTTGTAGAGAAAATTTGTCCATGAAATAGGACTGTAATCACTCTAAGAATATGGGCTAGAATTTTTTGGGATCAAACAAAGAAAGGTCTTGTTTATTTTTTTTAGTAGAACACTTTTTAGGAAAAAATCATGCATTACCTCCTTGACTATCCCCCTAAACTATTCCAAGTTTTCTGGTAAAAGAAACCATTCAAGCCATCAGTCCCTGGAGCTTTAAAACCATTAATGTTGAAGGCAACCTTTTCAATTTCCTGATTTGTAATAGGTCTTGTTAACCAAGCAACTTCATGATCAGGAATTTTGGTGGTTACAAATTGTCTAAGATCATAAACTATCTCTGATGGGTAGCTTATAAGCCCAGTAGTTTTTTGTAGAAGATCATTGCTTCTTTAGCTAAGTCATCTTGTCTGAAAACTTCCATACTAGCTTCTGTTTTAAAAGAGGAGGTCTGTTGGCGTTCTTTCGAGCTAACATAGAATTAAAGAAGAATATCTATCTCCATCTTTTATCCAATTAATTCTAGCTCTCTGCTTCAATAAAGAACATTGGTTATCCACCACTTCCAAGTAACTCTTTAGAGCTTCCTTCTCTACTGTAGCTAGAGCACCATCCAAGGGATTTTCTGCTAATGGATTTTTTAATAAAAGAGAGTATATCTTTGGTTTTTTCAATCTCCTTAGAAAGATTCATACCTCTTTTGCAATTAAGAATCTTCAGCTCTTGTTTTATAGCCTTAAACTTTTGGATACATATATACTACTTAGTTCCATAACAGTCATGTTCTAATCCTTTCTCTATTGCTTCTTAAAATCCTTCCATGTAGCACCCCACTCTTGCAGGACACGTACCCGATATCTTGATTGATATTCAAATACGTACTCCACAAGGGTGGCATGCTAGAGCAATCATGACACTTATTCAATCATGGCTTTATCATTAATAAAATATCACAATATTGAAAATCCAAAAGTTCTTCATTTCATTTCATGAAAACTGAACGTATATACATTATAGCTTTGAAAACATCCATACATGTATATCATCGAGACCTAATACAAAACACGCTATATGAAAGAGGAATTATACAAAAATTATTATCTAATCCTTCAGTAGGAATTATACAAAATTACTATCTAATCCTTCAGTCTCAACTGACTGACCTTTGAGCCATTTCTCTGATCCAAAAGTACAAGAACTATGCTTCTTGTAGAGTCTCTCTGTCACCAGTGTCCTCTCTCGGTCTTGAAATATCAATGTTGTAATTTTTGTGAGTTTTGCGAACTCAGTGAGATAACCATCCTCAATGGTCCACTCAATTCATACAACACTTCAACACATGTAATCATATAATTAACATTTTAGTTATCATTATGTAGTATCACATAGTACTTTGTTCATAATTGTCACGTTTTCACTTAATTACAAATCAACAATACATTTCAATTATGAAAACATAAAAAATAAATGTATATGTAATGCTCATGAGACTCATTTTTTATTATTACGTTGTTGTGACCGAATGCTTATGTCTGTCCTGTATCTATTGTGGATATCAGGCTCATTGATAATTGTTCCTTATCCGATGGAGATATAGGGCTCATTATACATGGTGAGCCTTTGACTCTTAATCACACTCTGAACTTTAAGCTCATTTTTTGTTGCTACTCAGGTCATAACTGCCATTATATATTCATGCATTCATGTAATGGAATGCATCACATTCACATTCATATTCTCAATCAATCACATGATTTCATATTCACGTTTAGAATACATTTATCATTAGACCTTGGTCCAGCATTCAACAAGATTGTTGAGTACACTTATTTCAGTTAGATTCACATACAAGGAGCACTTCCAATATCTCATTCACGTATCAAACGCCTCAAACTTTTGCAGTTTGGAATCAACACAATCAAATTCACATTCATAAGATAATTCAAAACATAATTTAAAATAAGCAATCAATTAAGTGAGACTGTTTAGGTTACTCACAGGTTGCTCCAGAAACCTATTGCCTCGAAGTACTGGCAACATCTGGATGTTGACGCTCTAAATGCTCCTCTATATCATGAAATACATACACATTTACTCACATTATAACTTTGCACATTTGTAAGTGTTCATTTATGCACAAATGTGTATGTATGGATTATGTACAATGCATACTCAATGACAATCTCAGGTATAATTCCATTATTCTCTTGCATAATCATTATTATGCCAACACTTACATAAGCATAGTTTGAACTTAGGTTTACACCTCAATAAAACAAGTTTATTCTAAGTTCATCATTCAATTAATCATTCCAGCTTTTTCTCCAAACAAACTTTTAGGTGAACTTTGTATGATCATTATGACAAGGAAAATGGAGAATTTGATGCAATTCTGCAAGTTCACGGATCTCAAGTAGTCTAGTAAAATATCATCCCACAGGGAGTAATTGTGTAAGTAATAGGCTTGGATCACTCAATTAATTGGACTAAGCAATTTGGTAAGAATGGGAAATTAAATTAAGAAATTTAACTATCAAAAAGAACAAAATTAAAGCTAAAGAAAATTGCGAATATTTCTAGGGGTTAATTCAAATGGAATGAGGTAAGCTTCAAGGATGGTTCCACTTTTAGCATTTTCTATGGACTTTACCTGGATCAATTTATCAGACGAATTTTGGTTGATAGAAGGTTGAGCCTAGAGTTTCTTATATCCTTTTTCAAGGTATCAAAGGAGTATTACGCAATAATCCTAGTCTACTATCGTAGCCTAGCCATCAAGCATAACCCATTAAGATCTTTGCTAACCTGGTTTTCCCTCATAAATTCAGTTTATTTCTAAATCTGAAATTTATAAGTTCCCTGTTTGGAGTTCCGTTATCAATTTTCACCTATCGGTTCTTCAATTAACAACTAACATCAAGTAATGGTTGGCCAAACACAATACCAGCAAAATTAATCTCAAATCAGAGAAATCAAAACCAAAAATCACTTATAAATTAACCAAGCTTTAATCCATAAAATTAGCTAAAAGTTTCTGCCCCAACCTTGAAGCTTCAAGGAAGCTACTCACTCATGATATAATGAAAACCACAGAAATTATGCTCAGCAAACAACAATAGAAGAAATTAAATAATAGAATAGAAAATAAATGAGTTTTCGGATCTCCCTCTAATGTTGCATTACTGTGCTCTCTGTAGCTCTCTCAATGGTGGATCATGCGTTTGGTGGTTGCTCTAGGTGGTCCCTCTAGTGTATGCGTTCGGTGTGTGTCTCTTGGAGCTTGGTGGTTTAATGTGATTCACCCCACAAAAACCAGCTGCAACGTTAGAGTCCCCTAGTTCTTGCAGCTATGTGTTTGCTTTTTACCCCTCCAATAGTTGCTTCCTCCTTGCTTCCACGTAACTTCTTTTCTTTTTAACCAACAGTCCCTTTCTTTGTTGTGACGTTGGTGGAGCCTGGTGGTTGTTCTCCTGGAGTGTGTAACGTTGGTGCTGAATGTTTGTATAACGTTAAAGAGCTGGTGGGTAAATGGAGTAACGTTAATCCTCTTCTAAGCTCCCCTCCTGCGTTATTTCGTTTCTTCACCTATTGCTTGTCGTTGAGAGCCTTTTTTCACACCAGCCTGGGACGCGTGATATTTGTGTCTCTCCAACGTGATTTTTTTTCATTTTCTTCTAGTGGGTCCCTGGAGCTGTAACTTTGGTGGAGTTTTCTTGTGCTTTTCTTTAATTTGCTCTGTTGCTCACGCACGTCTTCTCCAGCTGGTGATTTTCGTTTGTTCCTATTCTTTGTTGCATGCGTGGTCCTTAATTGCTGCATGGGTTGTTTTCTTCTCCTCCTATGTCCACGCCTCCAGCTCTTATTCATGCACCAGCTAACGTTTTTCTTCTAGCCATCAACTTCAACGTATCTTGAGGCCACCAGCTGCTTACTTGATTCACGCCTCCTTCCCAGCTGCAAACACGCCAAATTGCAAGATTTTCGGTGGAGGCTACATGTGTGCTGCCAATTGCCTTTGGCTTTTATTTCTTCTCTTCAACGTTTTCAGCTCCTCTTGTCTTTAATAGCCGTCAATTGTAGCGTTATTTTTCTTGGCTGCGTGAATATCTACTGTAGCTAGATGAGTCTGCGTGGTATCCTGATTTGAAAATTTAATTGCTCCTTTTTCTGCCAGCGTTTTGCCTTGGACAATTGTGATCTTTTATAACTGCATTTCCTACGAATTAAACATGAACAATTATAAATGCAAATTCAGATAAACTAAACAATTTAGCAGGAAAAATATGTATAAATCCCAATAATTATTCTAGAGATTAAGGAAAAATGCCATTAATTCTAATGATAAAAATGCCTTCAATAGTATTTAGGCAACCTTTCCTTCTAAAAAGTTACTCTATGTCTTAAATTTTTAATGACACCAAGATCATACCATTTTGTTTTGTATTGTGAAATTTATACTTAAAAACTTCGAACTATTCTTAAACTGTAACAATGTTATTTACTTAACTTCAAGCCAAATTTTGGAACTCTTAGAGATAGAATTAAAGTTATATTTCCTTAAGTAATTTGTATTCATATGTCTCTAGTTTAATATAAATTAAAAATCATTTCATTTGGATATCTACTGATCAAAATATGGTCAAAATACCGAAGCATGTTCAGTAAAAACACTCCATTTATCATATTTCAGAACACTTCATCACTTTCATCCTAAATTCATCAATCAATCTTTTCTGAATGAATTCATATGGCCATAAATTTGGTGATGAGAAAGAACAATGTTTTAGGAGTTTTTTGGTTCAAATTTCAAGTCATTTGGAGGTCAGGAGAAGAAGTTATAGCCAAAAGAATGAAGGATATTCAAAATTGTCACTTTTCGGTAAGCCTTCATTGTGACGATCGTGCATAAGCATGCTTATGCATGATCATGCTTATGTCACGATCATGCTTGTGCATGATCGTGCACTACAAAATGTCTCATCAATGTCACGATCGTGCTTGCACTATCTCATTTTTTTCTCCAAAATCACAAACTGCAAATTTTTCTTCTCTTCTTCCTCTCTTTTGCTTAATCTACTATTTATATCTCATGTCTATCATTTTCTCTTTATTTTGACTCCTATTCAGCTCAATTTTATTCACAAACAAATCACAATCTATGATTGTTCACAAACATTAAAAACATAACCTATCCCTCACACATCTTCATCATGTTTTTTGCACTTTTTCATTTTTCTGCACTCTTTTCCTTTATTGCATTTTTTCATATTCATCTACACCTTCAGTTCATCTTAAACTTATTATTTTAATTCTTTTCTCATATCATGACTTCACCTTACACCTTTTCCTTAACCTAAACTCATTTTAATTAATTTCTCCAAAGGAAATTCACGTATATCAATAGTGGAAATAGAGTATATATATATATATCAACTTTCATGAATTTCGCTCTCCTTTTATACATGTTTTCAATTATTTTTCTAACTCAAAATTCATTTCAACATCATCTTATAACATATTGATCATCAAATATACAAAAACAATACATATGGCACACCCAAAATTCTCACTCAAGTTTCAGCAAATAAGCATCCTCACTTAATAAACATTAATCTGTTAACTAACATAATGCATATTTCATTTCACATATCATAAAAACCATAAAATACTTGTTTAAAACTCCAATTTGTTCAAAATCACTTGAACCCTTGCTATCTAATACAACAAGATCGTCAATAGTTGAAGGTTGTAAGGTTAGGTATTTCAGTGATAGTGAGGAAGGTAACATGGTGAAATAACAAGTGAAAAGGGAGAGTAAAACTTGCGTTATGAGGGTGATAAAGTTTCTAGAAATAATAAACTTATAGAGGATGAAGAAAGTCACGAAGAAGAAGAAGAAAGCAAGATCAAAACAATTAATTTGATCTTTCTAGTATATTCGTAGGAATAAAGGTTAAGTTTGGTAAGTGACACTTGTCACTTGTTCAATTTCTATAAGCTTAAACTAAGTTCTCTTATTTAACTAGTCCAATCATCTCTAATCTTTACTTCAATTATCTCTCAAATTTCAATGGTATTTGTCAATAAATCCCAAAGTCATCTATAAAAATTTTCACTGTTATTTGACTATTATTTCTATTACCATTTATCAATTGCCTTGTCACTTGACATTTTTTCAGGTTCAGAAACACCCAAAATTTTAGAAATTTTCCAAAATTTCACCAAAAATTCTAAATCAATAAATACACTTTCCAATTCAATTTTCAACATATAACAACCACAATTTTCAAAATAATCACATTTATAAATCAATTATACTAGAAAAATGTCAATGAATGCATGTACAATCATTTTAATGTGAAGAGATCAATATTTACGTGTATATGTATGCTATATTATACATAAACATGAAGTACATTTTCTAACCTTTCAATAAACTTTCATGTACACTATTCTAGGGTCTTAACCCTTAACATGGGATATAAAATGCTACATTCCATGTTAACCAGAAAGTTGTTAAATTTGAAAGGATGATGGACTCTGGAGGTAGTGAGCAAGTTATCAATCTTTATAGGAGTATGGTTAGAGATTCCAGGATCTATGAATTTCACAATGCTTCTTGAAAAAGTGTGTAGCTATTCCATATTTACCAAAGCCCTATCCAATTTTTTTCTAATGTGCCAAGCGAAACTTTGCTTATTATTCCAAATAAATTTATGAACTTTAGATTTTAGATCTATAAGCTCCACCTCCTGCATACAATCAAACAAATCAAAGGAGTAGTTGAGTAGATTGCAATTACCTTCAGCCTCTGACCTAAACAATGTGGTATTAAAATCTCCACACACCAACCAAGGGGCATTTACCAAATTCTTAATCCTTCTTAGGTCATTCCAGAGGTTTGATCTTTGGAGCACAGTGTTGAATCCATAGACAAAGATAGTTAAGACCTAAGAATTTGCCATTTTAAAACGAATCTTAGTGTGTATATGTTGCTGCCTTGATTCTAGAACCTCCACTTTCAAAGAATCACCATCATAAGCTAGAATAATCATTCCATATATATGAATTTGATGGTTAGTATTGAACTATCAGTTGCTACCTAGACAATCCAACTTATTCAGATTTACTTCTCTGATTTTAGTCTCCAATATACAAAAAACCCTAGGCTTTTCTGTTAGGAAAAAATCCCTTAAAACATTAAGCTTTGAAGAATTGTTTATTCCACACACATTCCATGCAATCAAAGTCATATACGGTTTGTTTTCTCCTTGGAGCTTTTCCTATTGCTCCTAATACTTTTCCGAGATGTGACTTGATCAAACCGCTCCTCTTGATTACTACCATTTTGTAAATCAACCTTTGATAGACTTTGTTCAATCTGTTTACTAGCCGAAGCTCCTTCTTTTGGATTAGTATCACTTGTTTCCAACTCATTTTCTCTTTTGTTCATTGAAGGCTTGTAGACATCTTCTGATAGAATGTGATAAGCTTCTTTATGCTGAACCAAACCAAGGCTATTGTCCTTTGGATTACACTCCTTTATTTTCTGGGATACATTAACTGATTGAACCATTTCTTGGTTTTTGCTACTTGTTTTGCCTCCTCAATCTTTTTGATTTCTTCAAACTCTTTATTTTCCATACCCATCACTTCCCAATAGTCACCTTTAATAAAGACCCTACCCATC
This sequence comes from Erythroxylum novogranatense, assembly GCA_029891385.1. Lineage (NCBI taxonomy): Eukaryota > Viridiplantae > Streptophyta > Magnoliopsida > Malpighiales > Erythroxylaceae > Erythroxylum > Erythroxylum novogranatense. Next base: position 158,957 of record JAIWQS010000206.1, read on the forward strand.
AATTTCCACTCCTTACCTTGAGCTTTAAGAGATGGTTTTTACTAGTAATTCACCAATACTTTGTCTTCTTTAAGAGAGTTTTCATCAACCAACCTTAGGATATGGACGTTATCCTTCATTTCTTTAGAGACGTCCATACTCATACAAAATCGAGTAAAACTTACTGTTTTCCTCAACGCAGTATTTTCATCCATGCATATAGGTTTCCTAAGTAGCTCACAAGTGCACTCAACCCCTTTGTAGTCCAATACTCTAAGGGGATATTGTGGATATTCACCCATAGGGGGATGACCTTCATTCTAATTTTTTCTAATTCTATTCCTGGTTGCCAATTTTGAAGAAATAGGGGAAGTTGAGATATATGTCATAGACCTTCTTCTATTACCTTTTGAGCTTCCGATTTGGAAGAAAAGATAAAAATTATATTATCCTATTTAGTTAGCATTACCTCTATTAGTCCTCTTCCTTTCCAATTTCTTGAAACCCATGCTTTTATAATAAGAAAAGCAGGCCTTTTGTCCATGAAAATTCCAATAAGAGTAGCGTCCCATGTCCTAGATCCCTATTGTAAAACATCTAGACTAGGAGCCATCATTAGCTTACCATCAATCTCTATCGTAGGGTTGAACACTAGAGAAGAGTCTGAGTTATCACCCACAACTTATTTCCATGTTTTTATAGGCCCTCTAGCTGTGTATCCAGTAGTAATTGGGGTAAATACGCTTAGGTGGAGCAGCAGTATTGGGGAGAGGGTTAGGGTTAGTTGTAGAGAAGGATGGGAAAGAGGGGAGTGCTACAGAAAGTTTAGAGGGGGAGAGAGGGGTTAAGTTAGGGTTAGGAGAGATGGTTTGTTTGATGGTTGAAAGAAGAGTTGGAACATCAGTGTCCATTTTGGCACTAATTCTTCTATTTTTTTGTTTCAGATTTATTGAGCAAGAGATCTGGTGGAGAAGCTAGGGTTTCTTTCTGGGGTGTGAAAAGGAAGCTCTTTGTCAACAGAGTTTCTTTCTGGCTAAAGAGGGATAGAGGAATATTTGAGATTTGACAATGGCAGGGGTGTGTGGATAGTGGTGATAGTGGCTATAGCTATGGCGGTGTGGGTTCTTTCTGGGGAGAGAAAAAGAGCCTCTATGTCAGTAGAGTTTGTTTTGTTATAGATGAGGAGTTATTTTGAGATTTGGCAATGGCGGGGGTGTGAAGATGGTGGTGCTGATGGCACTGGCGATGATGGTGCTGGTGGCTAAGGCATGACTAAGGTGACATTATTTTCGTAAAACTAGAAAAAGTTAACTTATTGCTTATTATTTTTAAATACCCTTTACAAACCAACCAAAAAATTAAAAAAAACATTTAGTGACAGAGCAGGTGTGAAGAACGAATATAAAATGGAGCAACATTGTCTTTGTATGCACAACAATATGTTAGCTCTATGGTTACAATTTTTTTTTGGCTACATTTTACAAATCTTAGCTAAAAGTGAGCCTTTGGCGACAATTTTAGAACTCGTCACCAAAGACTTCACAATTGGCGATGCTTCCACAAAATCGTCAGTGAAGCCTTTGGCGATATTTTACTAGAATCGTCGCGAAAGGTATACCCTTTGGTGACATTTTATTAAAATCGTCGTCAAAAGTAAGCCTTTGGCGACAATTTTAAATTCATCATCAAAGACTTAAATAACTCTATTTTAATTTATTCTTAATACTTAATATTAATTTCCATTTTATAACTATCTTGTAGTTATTTTTAAATATATTGTAATTAATATAATGATATATCATATGATAATTAATATAATGATACATGAATGTATAGATAATAATAATTTTAAATAATATAATGATATATGAATATATAGATAATAAATAATAGATAATAGATAAATTTTCTCATATCTTAGTTATCATATTATTCTATTTAATCACATTAATTTATTTATTATATATAAATTACATACTATTATACATAATTTCTATATTGTGTATGATTTCTATAATATATAGAGTGTAATATATAAAAAAAAGGTTTTGACGACGAATATCAAAACCGCCGCCACTAAAGGGATTTGCCAAAGGTGAAACCTTTGGTGATGTTTTACCAAAATCACTGCGAAAAGTTAAACGCTTTATTGAAATCGTCGCTAAAGGATTAATATCACCAAAATGACTTCATTTTGTCATATTGAAAACTTAATTACCTAAACTTTTGAAAATAGTTGTTCCATCGTCGTCTTCATTTTCGATGTGCATCTTCGTCTTTGTCTCCATACAAAGGTTTTGGTTTCGAGTTGGTGAATTCGGCCATTCGGCTCGCAGACCAATCAAGATTTAATCTGGGCGATCGCCTGCTCATCGAAGATCGCAACTAAGGCCAAAGCCCACTTTACCTCCGCCCATTAGCGTAAGGAGATCTCCCACGCAGACACGTAACAAGACCTAAACACGATTACTGCTCAGATATAAGGTATTATTCTCCCATAATTCGTATGTGATCATAACCTAATTCGCTTTTCTCAATTCATCAATCCTTCCTACACCAAAAGCTTACTTGAAGGCGTCGGAGGCTAATCGGGTTGTCACCCCGACGAGCCTTCCTTGTTTTGCGGTATATTCACGTCGCGTTCATCATGTAGGTGAAGACGATGGATTTCAATGGAAACGCACTGCTCAGCCGTAATCCAGCAGAATCAATTGGCGCCACCGTGGGGCCCACTTTCGAGCACCACGCCTAGAACCACGCAGATAAGTTAGGCGGCGGCGATGAATCCCGACATACCGTCATTCATTGCGGCTCTTCGCGATGTAACGATCGGTTTGCGCATTCGCGATTCGCCACTTGCACCACACATCTCCCGCACGGAGTCTTCCAATCCTAACGATCAACTGCGGCCTCAAGCCTTGGAGCAAGAAGAACAGAGCGTGGCCGTGGAGGATAACGTTGCGCACCATGCAACCCCGAATCTCCAGCACCGATCAGGTGCAGATCCTCCTCCGTCCACACACGCCGTCCTGAGCCGGAAACAGATAGAAGAGGCAGCTGAGTTGGTGATTCGCCAGACATCGTAGCGAGAATCAAGATAAAGAATATTGCCGTCCGTCTGCAACTAGTCCGCCGACACCAAATTTTAACAACCGATCACCGCCGTATGAAACCCTAGAAAAATCGCGGATGATCGGACTCACGCGCTACAAGCTTCGTCAGAGACGCCTGACGGCGCAATACAACTCTCCTTCATTCCGGACATTTGGATAGCCTCCAAGACCGGCAAGAAAGATACCGATTTCAGAAATACACCGGGAAGACCGACCCTTTGGACTACATGCAGCACTTCCAGTCCATGATGAGCCTACACTGTGTCCCGGATGCTATTCAGTGTAAGGCCTTCTGCACGGCTTTCCAAGAGGGAGCTCTACGATGGTTCAACAACCTACCCCGGTCAGATCACATGTTTCGAGGACTTCAGTCGCTCTTCCCGAATCGTTCGCCACTAGTAAGTTTAACCGCAGAAGACGACTTTGGAGGTGATGCAACTCACCCAAGGAAGGAATGAGAGTTTACGGAATTCATCACTTGCTCAACAATGAGGCGATCGAGGTACCCGATCTCACCTACTCGCCTATGCTAGCCGCACTTATGAGCAATACGAGGACGAGGAGTTCAAGAAGTCGTTAGTCCTCGATCAACCTCGCTTCGGTTCAGAAATAAGAAGCCGGCCGGATAGGTATATTCAACCAAGAAGTGCTGAAAATACGAGACGTCGGACGGAAGATCGTCGCCGAACGATAGGCGAGGCAACCCGACAAGCGGCAAAAAGCTACCGAATCGAAAAGGCCGACCGATCGACAAGGATATCGCGAGAGTTCACCGCTAAACAGTGTCGATGTCAAGTACTAGCGGTTGTTAGAGCGAACGGGAAATTATCAAAGAGCCCGAAGAATGAAGACCCGTCTGAGGACAGAACCCTAATTTATACCGCCGTTTCCACAGAGAGGTCGGTCATGATACGGAAAAGCGCTGGCGGTTGAAAAAGAGATTGAGCTCCTCATTCAAAGGGAGGTTAGGCCGATTCGTGAAACACGAACAAACGCCGATCGCAGACCGGGCGGTTGACTACGACGCCACCCCCGAGACAAAACGATAGGAATGATGGGGGTAGGCAGAGCACGAATACAGATAACCGCCGAGAAAACAGAGGGCGGTCAAGGGAAAGAAACGATGGAAATGCCGAACAGCAAAATGACCGACCGATCGGAGTTATTAACACGATATTTGGTAGAAATGCAGTAGGGGATCCACCGTTAAAGGCAGAAAACGATACGCCAAATAGGTCGGCGACGACACTCCCATCAAAAAACCGAAGGAGAACGGCGGAATGATCTCTTTCAATGAGTCGGACCTAAATGGAGTACATTGCCTCACGATGACGCCTCGTCAGAATCTCAACACGGACGTTCTGAGGTGAAGCGGGTGATGATTGACACGGGCAGTTCGGTCGACTTGCTATACTATGAAGCCTTCAAGCAAATGGGGGTACCCGAAGAGCGGCTATTACCTACGGACGGCCCCATCAAAGGAATAACCGGCCAAGATACCCGTCGCCGGTCTATCTCGAAGTGAAGTTTGGGCGAAGCCATGCCAGATAGAAAGGACGTGGAGTTCCCGGTCGAAGTTCGGGGCATACAATGCAATAATTGGGAGAGCTACTCAAACGCCTCGGTCGGTCGTCTCCACATACTACCAAAGTTATGAAGTTCCCGACGCCCCATGGAATCGAGTCGTCAGGGTCGCAGAAAATCGCCGAAATGTTACTTGGCGAAACCAAGACCTAGAAGGGCGGTAGTCTTGACGAGCTCTCTTGACGTGAGAGCGACGAAGAGATGCGAGATGAATCCGATGGAAGAGACGAACGGGTCGATCGATGAAGCCGACCCTCCAAGTTCACAAATCTAGGTTCCGAGCTACAGAAGAACCTAGCTAGAGAAATCACCGATTGTTTGGTAGAAAACAGATCGGTTTTCGCTTGGGTACCGAGCGACATGCCCGGCATTTCTCGGACAGTTGCATGTCACTCCCTCGGCATTCGGCATGACCGCAGTTTCGACCGCACGAGAAAAGCGATGGCATAGTAAGGAGCGCCAGGGGGTGATCGAGAAGGAAGTACAGAAGTTGCTTGAAGCGGGGTTCATAAGAGAAGTCAAATACCCCGAATGGCTCGCTAACGTGGTCTTAGTAAAAAAGAAGAACGGGAAATGGAGGATGTGTATAGACTTCACTGATCTGAATAAAGCATGTCCAAAAGACAGCTTCCCATTGCCGAAGATCGACCAGTTAGTAGATTCTACCTCGTGGCACGAATCTTTCGGTTTCTGGACACCTTCTGCTATCATCGATCCAGATGAGTCTAGAAGACGAAGAAAGACCGCCTTCATAACCCAAGGCGCATATCGCTGCTGTGTAATGCCCCTTCATTGAAGAAGCGAGGCGACCTACCAACGCTCGTCATGGAGGTCTTTAAAAAGCAGATCGGTCGGTCGGTGAAGCATCGTAGATGATATGGTGGTCAAAAGTCGACGGTCAAGAGCATGTGGAAGATCTCAAGAAGTCTTCGGACCTCGAATAAATTTCGGATGAAGCTAAACCGGAAAATGTGTGTTGGGGTGGCATCCGGAAAATTCTGGGGTTTATGATCACTCAATGGGGAATCAAAGCTAATCCAGAAAAGATCGAGGCCATCATACGATGCCTTCGCCATAATGCTTGAAGGATGTTGGATATTAGTGGTCGGATAATCTCACGGCGGTGTTCATTTCAGTATGGGGATAAGTGTCTCCCATTTTTCAAAGTGTTGAGGAAAGTGAATGTGACTCAATTCCTATGGCCAGACGAGTGCGAACAAGCTTTCCAACACTTAAAGCAAGATTTGTCTAGCCCGCCAATCCTACAAAGCCCTAGAGACGGAGAGAACTCGGTGTTATACATGGCGATTCTGGGGATCGATCAAGACGGTGCTAATTCGGTCGGAGGGAATGAACATCACCCTATCTACTACGTTAGCAAAGTGTTAACCGGACCGAAACACGATACACGCCTATAGAGAAGATGGCCTCTCTTGATAACAAAGCAGTTTCTAAGTCGAGGCCTTATTTTCAAAGTCACACCATCGAGGTATGGACCGACCAGCCCTCGGCAAGGTTTCAAAAGCCCGAAACCTCGGGCCTGATTATTATGGGCGAGAACTGGGTGAATTTGACATACAATACAAGCCCCCGACAACTATTAAGGCACGATACTAGAGACTTCATCGCGAGATGAGCCAACCAAGCTCGGAGGACGGCGGTTCCCGCTGAGCCTGTTTGTCGATGGCTCGTCCAATGCCGAGGATGCGGAGGCGAGTTATCTTGATCAGCCGAACATGGAAGAAAAAGTAGAGTACGCCCTCGACTAGAATTCAAAGCCTCCAATAACGAGGCGAATATGAGGCCTTGATAGCCGGCCTCCAACTCGCCAAGGAGATGGAAGTGAAGCACCTAAAGATATACTGAATAGCGGTGGTAGTCGGTCAAGTTACGGGCATTACGAGGCCAAAGGAACCACATGATCAAATACCGAGTTAGTCAAACAGAACCGAGCAATTTTAGGACGATTCGATCAATGTAATAGAACGAGCTCGAGAATGCCGCGCCGATGCGCTCTCCAAAATGGCTTCCACCGTGATGCCAAAATAATATTCGTCGAACGATTGGATCGGCCTAGCATTCAGAAGACCGAGGAAGTTCTCAAAGTAAATTCTGATCAACCGGGCTGGACAGAGCCGATCATGCGGTACCCTTTGGAAGGAAGACAACCGAAGACGAATTAGCGTACCAAGAAGTTAAGGATAAAGGCAAATTGAATACACGGTTGTCAATGACTCTCTATATAGGCGGTCTTCACGACCGCCTCCTTCGATGTCTGAATGAAGAAGAAGTCGAGGGGCAATGGTCAAGTCCACGAAGGATGTGCGGAAATCACGTAGGAGGTAGAATTTGGCTCACCGGCTGATCGCATAAGGCTACTACTCGGGTAAGCGATGAGAAGAGATGTCAAGAGAGGTCGACCGATCGAAGCTCGCCGAAAAAACAGCAATCTGTCTCACCAAATTAATCGAGAGGATGAAAATTGTAAGTCACCCTATCCCTTTCGCCAATGGGGAATGGATATTGGGCCTTTCCTCTCGGTCCCGGACAAAAGAAATTTTGATAGTAGCGAGAGAATATTTTACTAAGTGGGTGGAAGCGAGAATCTGCTACAATCACCGAGGGAAGGTTGAAAACTTTGTGAAGAAAAATATACTTTATCGCCGGGATGTGTAACACCCACTCCTCAGAAACTTCGAACTCGATATCGTTGGTGATATTCGAGTCGTGCCCCATGAGAGTGGCGTCTACATCGGTCGATTTAAAACTCAAGATACATTTTTTTGAAGCCATTGATTCCACGCTAACACGGCCAACACAGAAGTAAGTAATTAAAATCCGTGTTCAATAAAACCAGTTTCGATTATTACGGTCATCCAAGAATAATTTACAATCATCAATGCGAAGAAACATCAAAACCACAACGGGCTCAAGAAAATACAAAGCCTTGTTATACAGGTGATTGCGGAACACAATTTACTAATACCCTAATGTAGACGCGAATCGATCCCGACCTCATCCTTTGCTTGTTTACTGAGAGACATACTCCTGTCAACCGGGTATTCTTCAGACCTGAAAATAGATGCAAAATTTGGGTGAGTTTTGCGAACTCGGTGAGAAACCATCATCGATGGTTCACTCAAATCATGCATTACGCCCATGGCGCATAAAGACGATCAAAGAATAATCAATTACGATGGCGGCCAAGAACAATGTCCAAGAATGAAAAACCATTCACAGAATTCATGCCATTACAAAAGCAAAGACATGTCACATAACAAATATTTATGCGAATGCAATGCATATGTGACTCTTTCCGATTATTCAAGATGTGTGCCCAAGTGCTCATCGTTGTTCATGGGGACGCGCTGTGATTTCTCCCTCGGGCTCGAGGCGGTCAAGACAGATGATGAGCTCGAAGCTCTTATCGAGAAAATAGCAACTTGGGCACGCCCATTATCCGATCATGCAATTATGCATGCAAAGCGAGATTCAATGAATGTACGGTGTTTGGCTATAAAGCCCATCTATTAGTATCATCATTCAAAGGCGGTAAAATCATACAATCGATCCCATACATGCCAAGAGTCACGCAGTGATCATTCAATTCACTTTTGCACGTAATTCACGCTGAGCATGTAAACAACCAAAATTTGAGAAACCAACTAGGTTACTCACCTATTACTTCGAAGCTAATGCCGGAAGCCTCTGTGACGTCGGTCAATCGACGCTCCAATTGGCCTCTATATGAATCAGAAAAAGTACGAGTCACTAAATATGAAATTTGTGCTCATGTTGATGAGATATGCATGTTCATGAATTTCCCGGCCCTAATCCAATATTTTCCCATAATAAAATTCTATCAAAAATTAGAAATCCATAGCTCCTGACGGTGCGTAATCGGACCTCTATAGGTCCCCGATTAAATAAAACAATGGTTCACATATTCAGTCGATAGGCTACGCCAAATTCTCGCCTAAAAATTCTCGTTTTTCATAAAATGAAATTAAATATTCAACTAATCCAATGCCTCTGAATCAGGTCAATCGGACGTCGGACGGAAAAGAAATTGACAAAAGAAACCAAAGTCAATTTAAACAATTAATATCTATATATACCTAACCCTTATTCCTTCTTTAATTTCTTGATTTCAAGCCAACTTTCAACACCAATAACTCATTGCCCACAATTTAGAAAATTACCAACTATATCTCATTGGAAAGATCACGTAAACCCTCTACAATACTCAAGAAGACCATAAAATCATTTCCAACCCTAAGGGTGTCAAATATCCCATCAAACCTTCTGCCTACTCAATTCCCATTAACACAGGGCAGTACATTGACAATTTCATAACTCACTGATTCTTCAGAAATAAATTACCACAAAATATGGTCAATAAGTTCACATTGTCCTCAACAACTTTCATGAACAATCCAACATCAAATTATATTGCTAAACAAGTCAATTAATTCATCTAATGTTACTGTCCCTGAAATCCTTCAATTTGGGCAGTAACCTTACAAGAAGAATAACTCCCTGTATACAAGTCAATAAAATCAGAACTTTATATCCCTGTAAAGATAACATCTTAAACTTCAATTTTCATGAAGCACTCATCATCCAATTCGATCTCTAACAATTTCAAATCTGTTATGAAAGCTACTATTATGATCAGCCTTTCATAACCTAATGTAGGGTCAATCTTTGAAAAATCATAACTCCAAATTCTAACTTTTAAAAATTACACACCAAATATCATTTTCAAGGTAATCTCTTCCTCTACAACTTTTCAGAAGCTCACTCACACCAATTCAATCCACATAAAATGTTAAAATTGCCTCCAATCAGTAAACTCACAAAATCACACTTAAGCTAGGTTTCATCCAAAATGCTCAAAACCAGTCATTAGTAATGAATTCATATCTCCCAATATACAATTCTAAAAATAGCAAGATCAGTAGCAATGGAAAGATAATTCAATATGCTACAACTTCCATGAAGACCATTTCCCCTAATCCCATCTCAATTAATTCATTAAAATCAACAAAACTCAGATGTCATGGTTGCGGTTACTGTTCACAGGCAATGGAACAGTAACTTTCCATACAAAATTTCACCCTTCTATCATTGAAATTCAGCAACACCTATTTCACACTAAATTGAAGCCAACATTCCAAAGTTTCAGTGGCCACTAACCTTACCTCATTTTCATTTCTACACAATAAGTTATGAATAAAACAGTAACATCAATTATAATTCCAATTTTCCAGATCTAATGTTAACCTTAGTTCAATCACTTCCAACTTTTTTTTTACATCACTAGACATCAAAATAAATACAAATTAAATATTACTACAGTCATACATATACTAGGGCTAATACTGAAAAATTGGCAGTATTAAATTCCTCAATTCAAATACTCAAATAATTTTCCATAATCAATTCAAAATCAAACTATATCATTACTTTCAATTCAGCCATCACTTAGCCTTATACCCATTTCTTCAAACCATCAAACATCCACTTAATCACCTAGCCATTTCAACCCACACAATTTCTCATGTACTTAGATGCACAAACATCACAATTCATGCATTCAAATGAACAATCATACTAAAACATAATTTTACCTAAACAAGCCTTTCATTCTTCATTTATTCCACTTTTACCAAATCACCAATTCCTCCTCTTCACTACACATACTCAACAATTACCATTTTAAGGAATATAGAAGGCTTAAGCTAGAACACATGAAAAGGAAATTACTTATGATAAAGGAGCTTTAGTTTGAGGAGAAGAAAAACACCTTACAAAGAGAAGAACACCAACGATGGAAGAGGAAGAAACCAATGAAGAAGAAGGAGAGTGAGAGCTACGGATAAGGAGGAAAGAATGGCTTTTCAATGTAAGTTATATATATATATATATACCAGATAAGAAGAAGTCGTATGTGATGACTAAGATAAGACAAAACTCATTAATCAAAGGGACACTTGTCCTTCAAATGGAAAAAAGACATTAACATAATTTAATCATAATTCTAATCTAATTTAATCTTAATCCAACATATGCTAATGGTTCTATAACACTTCACAAAATAATATATCCAAAATGACAGTACCATTTGGTCGCAATTTTCGCTACCGAAAATCGACCGGTTCGTCACTTGGCGATTTTTCCCGGTCCAGAAATTTCCGGGAATTTCTCCGAATTATTTTTCTGAGAATTAATGAAATTCCCTAAAATTGTAAAACATGAAACAGTGCACTCCAAATAATTTTTCAATCACGAAAATCACCTTTTCTACCCCAAAACATGTTTAGGCGATTCTGGCGATTTTGCGGTCGAATTTTCTAGGAAAATTTCAGAAAAATTCTGAAAATCCTTTAAAATCTATAACGCTTAATAGCGACTCGAATATTTTTCCAAACCCATTAACCACGTCAATCCCAATAAAATTGCTTTAGGCCCAATTAACGGAATTATCATGAATGCATAAACCGAATTCCATGTACACGATTGATAATGTGTATCAATCCTATTATGCATGAACGGTACTAATTATTCCCTATCAATCCCATCCTACGACAAATTTCCTATTTTACCGCTTCAGGGGAGGGGTGGGATGTTACAGATGCCCGTGGTATTGGTTACGAGATAATGGTCGACAGTTTGACAACGCCAAGTTCAGAGACTTCGTGACCGATCAAGATCAACTTCTACAATCGACCTCAGAGCCCATCCATAAAAGCAACGGTCTTCGGAGAACACCAATAAAAAGATAATGAACGCCTACGAAGAAGCACCGGATGGCGAAAGACACAGGTGGAAGAAGTAGATGAAGTTTTGTGGGCATATAGAACACACCGAAGCAGAGCCACGGAGAAACTCCATTGAGAATGACCTTGGTGGAAGCCCTGGTTCCGAGAAGCGGCATTGCACAACTGAGGGTGTCGGCTCAAGAAGAAGCGGAATGATGAAGCCCGCAGAGCGAGCTCGTTCTCCTTAGCGAGGATAGAGAAAGGGCGGCGCTCGTTCGAGAGGCCATCAGCAAAAGGCGACCGGGTTCTATAATGAAGGGTCAAACCGAGCAATGTAAAGGTAGGTGGATCGCCCTGGCAAAGCGGTGGAAAACATCCGGAAAACTTCGAGGCAGATGTGGAAGGACCCTATCGAGTGGTTAAACAAGTCGGACACGGTTCCTACATTCTAAGCGATGAAAAGGGAAGATTCTACCGAGGCCTTGGAACTCCCGAATTTGAAGGCTTTCACCAATAGATAAGTTATATTTTGTCAATTCTTCCTTATTATTCCTTTTGTATACGTGTGGGTACCTTTTTCCGTCCTTCCGACATGTTTTTTAATGGCCCACGCTTGTTATCATTAATAAAGGGTTCTGATTTCGCAACAAAGAGTTATATCGCGAGTAGAAAGTCCAATCAATCGCCCGACATTTTACATAGATCGACTACGGTCGGTCGGGTCGCCGAGACAAGATCCTCGGGACCCTCGCCATCGCCTCGATATTTTACATAGATCGATTACGGTCGATTCGGGTCGCCGAGACAAGATCCTCGGGACCTCGCCATCGCCATCGCCTAAGCATTTTACATAGATCGACTACGGTCGGTCGGGTCGTCGAACAAGATCCTCGGGACCATCGCCATCGCCATTGCGGCGTTTACATCGATCAACTACGATCGGTTGGGTGCGCCAAGTCTAGTGCCTTGGGACCCTCGCTCGCATCGATACAATCGATCATTGCGGTCGATCGGTTCGAAACCGGTCGACTACGAACTACTCCACCAAAACTCAACATACATAGAAAGTAAAGAGCATAAACATGGAAAAAAGACAACGAATGAAGCAAAGGTAAAGTTCATTGATTTCTCTTTGCCCTGGTCACAAGCCCGACCAGGTGAGCTCTACAATTGGGGAGAAGGGGGGCTATGAACAGGAGGAGGAGAAGGAGAATAACTGGGGAATACACGGGGGAAGCCCCGGAATCAGGCGGAAGAGTCGAAGCGGGGACAAAAGCATCATCATGAGGAAGCTCGTCCTCCTCGACCGAGCTAAGGTCCACTCCTCAATCGGACGGGTCCCCGGTCTTCGCGACCTCTCCTTCACTTCCTCCAAAGAAAGGTCAAGAACGGCAGAAGCAGCGGCTCGCTAACGATCAAACGAAGGACCGTCTCACCCTCAGAATGCAAGTGTCATAACAATTCTTCAAGATCATGAGGCCAGTCGCGGGAATACTCAAGCACTCGCCCCGCAAGCCTCGCCTGCCATCGCAGGATCGCCCGACCCTTTGTTCCTTCACCGAGGCTTGTGCCCTCCTTAGCGTATCCTCGTGCAGGCATGATCTTGGAGGGCCTTGGCATGATCTCGGAGGGCTTTTCCTTAGCACTCTCTCAGACTCCCACCGCCTCGAAAGCGCAGATACCTCGGATAGCTTGGCCTCTCCGCCATCGCCTTTACCACTGGAGCTCCTCCTTTGTGGTGAGCTCATGGCCGTGATCTCTTCCTCCCGTGTCAACTTGGGCCTTCAAAATACTGGCCGCCTCCTTCCGAATCTTCTTCTCCTCCTAAAGAAGAATTTTGAGCTTTAGAAGGTCCTCTCCTCTTACCTTGAAAGTTAGTCCTTGGGGCTGCATCGCCTCGAAAGTCCCGAACCTCACGGTCCAGGCGTCCAAGCGCTGCCTTGTCTCGAATGACATCATCGAGCTTCTCGGGCAAGTTCGCAGGTAGGGACCCCATTTCCTTATTGCCCTCTGGTTAAATTTCTCCCGTCCACGGAGGTGATCCTTTCCAAGATGTGACGGACAACGCCGATATCGATGGTTGTGGAATCCTGGCGCTTGATCAAAGACTCCCACAACCCGACGTCACCCTCATCTCCTTTCCTTTGAGTTGGCTTGAAGGACGGGGAGATTGGTCGACCACCGAAGGACGATTAGCCGCCAAAGGGCAAAGAGATCGGTCGGCCACCGGGGAACTAGGAGATTGGTCGCTGACTCTGGCGACCCTCCTCCTCTTCAGAGGCCGTTCGACCTCCTCCTCCTCCTCGACTACTGCAATGCTCTGATCGGTAGGCGACTCACAGAGTCCCGCCAATGGTTCGAGGCGACAGAAAATACGCCATGTCGGTGGCGATTGGTCGAGCGACCATCGAACCGCCTCTCGTCTGTCGCCCGACCTCGGCCTCCGAGGCCCTGCGACTGGCGACGCTACTCTTGATGGACTTGGGCGCCTGGGGAATGTGTTAACTCGACCATAATGCACTGAACAAAGGAAGCAGGTTAAGCGAATCCAAAACCTCTGAACAACGAAGATAAATCAACCACGAGAGGTCAACCAGTGAGGCGGTTCCCTCTCCTAGCCCACCAACTAAGCGGGGTCAATCGAAGAGAGTTGGCGAGGCCCCCGCCATACCCCGAGATGAGCCGAGCAAAGTTATCTGCACCGAGCTCCTTTATACGACTCACTACTTCTCGCTCTTCCTAGAAAGCGATAGGCTTGTCGAGTCATTCCACCGCTCGGCGAGGATACCTCCACTGGGACAGGAAGAAGACCGGAGGCTTCACAAAGAAGTATTTCGTCCAGCCACGGTAATTTACCGGACGTCCATTTGGGCGATACCGCATCCTTATACATCGAGGAAGGATGCCTCCCCAGAGCTCGGACTTTGACTCATCCTTAGAAAATGGCGCAGATGTTAACGGAGGCGGACACCAGGTGGTGGCACAACCTGACAAGTCCATTTATGAAACACCACCCGTTCGGAGGGATCCGACTAGCCGCAATTGGAAATCAAGACACACTTCATCCACGATCAAGACGTATGGCGGTCTCAAGCCTCCGACCGAGAAGAAATATTCAGAGACGGCCATCCACACCTCGGTTGCTTCCAATTCCCTCATTCTCGAAGCCAACCTGGCTCCCGATCTGACGGATACTATTCCTAAGGACGGATCGTATAAATCCGCATGAAACATCCTCGATTTACCTTTGGGCAGCTCCTTTACTATCAGCCGGTCCTTCCGCTCCCTTGTTGTAATTTCTTCAACATCCCTCGGCCTTGACACAGCATTGCCGCCTCACCATAACTTCCGACAGCGACCTCCGTCAGCAGAACGGTTAAGCGAAACCTCACTCAAAGAACCATTAGGCGACATGTTTTCTAGAGAATTTAGAAGATGAGAATGAAGGGAGGGGCGTACCTATTCAATGGTAGGGAATGGAAACTTGAGCAACGCTCAAACAACTTCGGAAATAAGAATAAGCAAGAACGTAAGCGAACAGGAGAAAGCAAAGAAAAGCAAGAAGGCGGCAAGAATGAAATAAGCATGAAGAAAAAGCAAACCGTCATCGACTCGATACTTATAGAGGCTACGTTAGAACTACGATCCAACCGAAGCCCGACACGTGGAACACATCCGAGCTATCCCCGGACACGCAGCACGATCTAAGCGGAGGCAAATCGTGGTTACTTGAAATCGGGAAGGCGCGAATAATCGAAAAGACATTCGGATACCGGTAGCTGCCACAAAGACGATCGCTTCCAATTTCGAAAAGTCACGACGGCGTGTATCGTCAAATCATAAATGCCTCAAATGCCTTCACGCGCCCACTAATGGAGCGATCGAACGTCATCCCACCAAATAAAACTACTGGTCATTCCATGACCGGCTATCACAACATCGCCCGACCGACCGCTTATTCCACAGCCGTCGACGAGACGGGCTATATCACAAGGCTCGATTGATCGACCTAACCTCGAAGTCGCCTAATTCTTTGGGCTACAAAACCTCTACATACTCCCTCGACCCTTCTCTTCGCTCGACTCGAGGGTAGGGGCTTATGGTCGGTCGACCATTAAGACTCGCACCAATCAAGACGACCCGTGGGCGATCGCCCGTTCATCGAAGATCATTTCAAGGCCAAAGCCCACTTTACTCCCCGCCCATTAGCGAATGAGATCTCCCATGCAGACACGTAACAAGACCTAAACTCGATTACTACCAGATATAAGGTATTATTCTCCCATAATTCGTATGCGATCATAACCTAATTCGCTTTCTCAATTCATCAATCCTTCCTACACCAAAAGCTTACTTGAGCATCGGAGAGGCTAATCGGGTTGTCACCCCGACGAGCCTTCCTTGTTTTGCATGTATATTCACGTCGCGTTCATCACAGAAGGTAGAAGACGATGGATTTCAATGGAAACGCACCGTTCAGCCAGAATCCGGCAGAACCACAGGTAATCCATTCCTATAATACTTATTCATAGTGTGTTGGACTTCGTTTGGGTGAGTATAAACCTTAGTTGTCTCTGCATGTGGGGGAGGTTTTCATTGCTTTTTAAAAGAATTTATTGCCTTAATAACCCTGTGTTATTCAAAAGTTGCTAAAAAAATCTTGACATATAAAATTAGCAAAAAACCACGAGTTGAAATTTTATTAACTCACGTTCTTAAGCGTGGAGGAACAACACACGACTAAGGGTTTTTGCAGCAAAATTGAAAACATAAGGTTAATAGAGTAACATTTTATATCTCAGGGTTTAATTAGCTACTTTCGTATAACACAGGGGTCGCTACAGCAATTTTGTCCTTTTTAAAAGCAATGAAATGATCTGGGCAAAAAAAAAAAGTATCTGGCCTAACTTCTCGTTTGAATTGTGAAATGAAGTTGTTTACAACTTCTCTTTGATGCCATAGAAACATGCAATCACAAGTACTTGAAGTACTGTATCTTGTAGTGTAATAGTTCTTTCAAGTCATTTGGATGGAGAATAGATACTTGTTATGCTATATCCCTTAAAGTTTTGTTAGATAGATTGTTTCTCAGTAATTCAACATGAGAAGATAAAGAATTCCATCAAATTGCACAATTACAATTTTATATTGTTCGAGGAAGTCTGCACATCCAGAAAAGGAAGAAGTATTAGACAATACTAATATATTTTGTAGTATTTATGGTAATTATGTGTAAATATTTTAGGAAGTAGGGTTTTTGCATGACCTTTATATAAGGCCCTTTGCTTCACTTATCGCATGTTGTAGTAATTTTCACCGGTTTATAGTAGTAGAGCCCATTTCGAAATTCACCAACTCTAATAGGACCACTCGAAGTACAATATTGTAACACACAATTTATCAGTGAATGTCACGAAGCTATTTGCATTCGAAATTGAATAACTAACTGATATAAGATTGCAAGACAAAATTGGAACATACAAGACATGATGAAAAAAGTCCATCTAAGAGTACACAATCTTTTTTGACAGCAACGGTTTGAACTCCATCAGGCAATCCAATAGGAGACAGATCAATATTATGGTATCAAAGCCAAAACTTTGACTTCATTAATCTTGTCGCGGTGGTGTTTGACTCAAACTTTAGTGCATAGGAAGAAGTTTCTTGCAAAGGAAGGAGAAGAAGAAGAAGAAGAAGAAGAAAAAGGGAAGAAAATTCAAATCGCCATTCATCACAAAGCCCCCTGCTAATTGTTGCTTTATGGTTTGTAGTGTTCAATTAGTGGGTAATTCGTTTTGCTGCTGGATTCTATTGTTCTTTGAAGTTTGTTGCTTTTTTATCATACAATGGGCAAGCATAATGCAGTTAACAAAATTGATCCTTCTAACTCATATGATTCCTGGTCTAATTGGGATTCCTGATCTCACTTCTAATCAAATTTGCGTGGCAATTTGGGAATTCATGATCTACATGTTCCAACTTTAGGAGGAGTAGTAGACAATAACGTATTTTGTAAAATTTATGGTAATTATTGTGTAATTATTTTAAGAAGTAGGATTTTGTACGGGCCTTTACATAAGGCCTTTTGCTCTCATTGAAAAGAATGACATTATCTCCTCAAAATTTATCAAAAAGTGAGCATTATGAAACTTAAGAAGTGACTTTATGTTTATTACGTTGGAGAATAATTCAAAGTTGTTAAAAATGTGATCCTACTTTTTTCTGAGTTATCCAGGTTTATTTAGATTGTTTCCTTTATATTGGGTATTTAAACTTTTAAACTTTTGATTTGGTTGGTTAACCTTTATGAAGATATTAGCTAAGGAGCTGTTTGGTTTCACTTCTGTTTTTCTGTTCTAATTTTTAGTTTTTGTATTCTATTTTATTAAAAAATAATAAATGTTTTGTTGAGATTTTAACATAAAACTGAAAATAAAAACTATTTTTGAGATGTAGAAATAAAAACGCGATAATGATAAATAAGAAAACCAAGAATGTAGAAATGCAGAAATGTAAAGTCAAAATAAACCAAAAACGCAAAATAATAGACAATTGGAAATGCAAAAATGCACATAAATGATAAATAGGAAAACCAGGAATGTAGAAACGTATAAATAAATACCAGGAAAACCAAAAACATGGAAAAATCAGATGTCGGTAGAAAATAAGAAACTAAAAAAACCAAAAAAAAACATAACATAATTAGATAATTATCAAATCAGTTTCAAAAACTCACTTAGTTAAAAGCCTAAGCTTTCGCTTTTGCTTTCTGCACGGATAGAAAAGAGATGTAAGAGATGAGATAGGGACCGTAAGAAATAAGAAAAGAACAAAAAAGCGGGAGAGACAGAAGAGATAAGTTTGGGACGTTAGAAAAGAGGGAAGAGATACAGTTTCTATAACGAAGGAAGTTTATAAGAGGAGGAAGTAGAAACTAAAACGGGTGAAAACCTGTTGCGAAATATTAGAAAAAAATCTTTTTTACGTTTTTGTAAAGTTGTGTTATTTTTATTTTTAAAAATAAGAAATGATAACAGTATTCAATCAAACTTTTAAGAACTAGTTTCTTTTTTATGACAACCATAACTAAAAACAGGAAAGAAAAATGAAAACAAATAGGCCCTAAGCTTATTATTTCATTGCCTATATAATTAGGTCTTCAATGTCAATGTAAAGAGTAACCCATCAATAAATTGTCTCTTGCATCACCTCTTTTCTACTCTATTTTTTTGGTTTAATTTCTAGTTCTAAACCTCAATATGGTATCAGAGCTTCTTAAAATCTTAAGTAGCCTTTGAGTATTTGAGAGACAGTAGCAACATGGCATCCAACAATACATTAGCTCTTTCATCTCCAATTTTTAACAGTGAGAATTATCAAATCTGGGCAATCAAAATGAAAGCTCACTTGAGAGGTATTAACTTGTAGCAGTAGATTGAAGGTGAAAAACAAATGTCACCTCTAGTAAATAACCCAATACTCAATCAAATTAGGGCTCATGAAAATGAAGAAGTTAAAGCTCCAAGAGCCTTATCTCAAATTTATGCTACTATCTACTAATTAATTTTTCCAAGAATTATGGATCAGAAATAGCTAGGAGCTCTATCATGGCAACGATAGAATAAGGTGGATGCAAGTGTTAAATTTTAAAAGAGATTTTAAGATTCTAAGGATGGAAGAAAAAGAGACTTTACAAGAGTTTTTTGACAGGCTAATGATGGTGGTAAATAAAATTAGATTGATGCAGAAGAGCTACCTGATAACAAAAATGTAGAGAAAGTGCTTGGAAGCTTGTTGAAAGATTTGAGGCAAAAATTTTATCTCTAGAGAATTCAAAAGATATCAATCAAATTATCTTGCCTAAATTAATCAATGCTCCGCATGCTAATGAGCAAAGAAGGATGCTGAGAAAAGAAAGAACTCAATCGGTAGTTGAGAGGGTTTATTTAGCAAACGCCTCATCTTTAAAAGGACAAACTCAATCTCAACGTGATATTTGCAAGAAACCTGGTCATGATGAAGATAATTGTTGGCACAAGGGAAAGGCTCAGAGTTTCAAGTGCAAGAAGTATGGGTGTGTACAAAGAAATTGCAAAAATAAAACTAAAGAAAGTGTCAATTTGGCACATGTTGTTAAAGAAGAAGAAATATTTTTTTTAATATTAGTGAGAAGTGTACTAAGAAGTAGCTTTTGGAGATAAGTGCTCCAACCATTGAAGGGTGATGGGAAGTACATCATCAGAATCAATAAGTCTTACAACTTTGAATCGAGAGGGAATGTTGGAGAATGATTTAAAGTTATTAAAAATGTGGTCCTATTTTTTCTGAGTTATCCATAGAACGTCCTTTATCTTAGGTGTTTAAATTTTTAAACTTTTGATTTGTTTGATTAATCTTTACCGAGACATTAGTAAAGTTTGTTATTTCATTACCTATATATTTAGAACTCCAATGTCAATGTAAAGTGTACCCATCAATAAATTGGCTCTTATATTACCTTTTTCCCACTCTTTTCTTTTAGTTAATTTCTGGTTTTAAAACCCATCATATTCTAGCATCAGATGGGAAGATATTTGAGTTATTATCATGTTGGTAACCTTTTGATCATTGATTCAAGTGCATCATAATTGTTCAAAAAATTTGATGCTGGTGTACTAGAGATAGTGGATTATCTTGTTATATGTCTATCCTCAAAAGTTAGCTTTCATCTCATTTTAAAAGTTGGTGATTTTCAGTTGAAATGCCCTTTTAACTTAGAAAACGTTTAGATGAAAGACATTGATTCCCTTCCTATAGAGCCTTATGCTAATTTATTCTCTAGATTTGACACTTATCATTGCCAGTGAGCTATCTTAAAGAAGAAAAATAGTTAATAGAATAATCTTTGACTTGAAAGGAACTTCTTTGGTTTGTTTTAATATTGTTGCTTTGCCTTTCATTGTTTTAGCACTTGGAGCAATCTTTGCGATCCTGATTCGCTTGTGTATTGTAGGTATGCATTTGTTCAGATACTTCACCTGTTAGGTTGAGAACAAAATAAACTTAAATTTATTTTGTTGCTGAGTTTTATACTGAAATGCCGGATCCTTAACCAGAAAAAATGCCTTTACAGATACAAGATAGTCTTTAGAGAAGGTGTGTTCTATGATGCTACAATTGTGTTGTTCAATGTCATCCAATGGTTTGACCTCTCTTCTATCACCTCAAGCAGAGTAATTCAGTTATTGGTGAACTTCCTGTACCTGTTCATGGCAAGCACGTTGCTGGGAGCGATGGTGAGTTCATTCCATTCCCTTCCTCTCCAAAACTCCTATCAGCAATGCCTTCTCAGTGTTTGTTCACAGTTCTTTCCTACTTTCACTTGTACCTGTGAAGAAACACATAAGATTCTTCATGTTTCTACACAAAAAAGCTACAGATCAAGAACATAGCCTGAAAAAGTCGAAGAAGAAAGGAGAAAGTATCTGAAGCATACGAAGAAAGGTGACTTTGGAACTTTCCAAATGAAGACAAAAGAGTTAAATTAAAGCTTAGTCAAATGCATGTGAGGCCCACGTGGAATAGCCAGAAGCATAGCCAAAACACACAGTATTGGAGAACAAAATGGAGGATACGCATGGACAAAAACGCAGCACTTCATTGATATATTAAAGTCTTGTGCAAGTCAATTAAAGAATAAAAGGCAAAGAGCTTTTAAGTAAGTCACATAGACAAGCATTAGTATATGCGTGGACCCAGTCAAAGTCTTGTGAAAAAGAACAAGATCAAGGAGCCTTTTATTAAAGCATTGAATAGGTCCAAAATATAACCGAAGGTTTCAATCATCTTCAAACACTATAAATAGCCAAGCCTCAACCTACAGAAATACGGAACAAAATAACAGTTCAATCAAGTCTACAAAATTTGCATTTTTTTGTTTTCAAGTGAGGAAATAATTGAGAGTGCTAGAGTACATTACAGTGGGTACTAGAGAGTTTTAGAACTCTTGCAGGTTTGAATTGATACCCAATCTCTTGTATTTTTCCTTCCTTGATCTTAGTAAAATTCGATGTGTGTGTGATTGATCCTTGGACGTAGATAGTTGTGTGCTATGGAACCAAGTAAAAATTTTGTGTCTTCTTTACTTTCTTGCCATTTTAATTTCTGCAAAAACAAAACCAAGAAAATTATTATTAGTACAGAAAGTGTTACACAGAAATATAGAAAATATTTCTAACAGAGTGGTATCAGAGCCATTTTTAGAGTTTTTGCCCATATTCACCAGCCAAGAATCCATCAAGAAAGTTCAAGCACAAGTCTTTACAAAGATCCTACAAGATGGTGGGAAAATTGATGGAAGTATTCACTGGAAAGGAGGACTTTGCAACTGGAAATTACAGATGCAAGCCCTCCTTGAATCCTATGAGTGTTTTGGAGCCATAGATGCTACATATGAAGATGATCAAGATCCCATAAAGAATCTCAAGAAGGCAAGACTAGCACATTGCAAGCTAATGCTGCATCTTTCACTAATTGTCATCAGAAAGGTGAAAGATTGCAACACAACAAAGTTGCTATGGGATAAACTAGATGAGATCTACTCAAAGGTGCTTACCTAACAAGATGACATTACTGCACAATCTTGCCAACTTCAAGATGAATACAACAATAACTCTAGAAGACAATCTAGATTTCCTTTTCAAATTGATTCAAGATCTTGAAGCCACTGGAGAGATTATTTCTGAAGAACACCAAGCAGTGCTGATTCTAAAGTCACTTCCACAAGAGTATAATGCATTCAGAAAAGTGGTGAAGCATGCTAGTGGTGATGCTCTAACGGTAAAGAGGGTTCTTGACTCTTTGATGGAAGAAGTGATAGACAACAATCACTTCAAAAAGGAACCAGAGGTGATGTTAGTGGACAACAAATCTGAGAACAGATCAGCACACACTGACTCAAAGAAAGGTGGGCAGAAAAAAAAAGGAAAGAGCAAACAAAAGAAAAATGATGATGACAAGAAAAAGGGTAAAGCTAAAGGTAAGAAGTGTTTTTACTGTGATAAAATTGATCATTTTGCTAGAGATTGCAGGAAGAAAAAGAAGGATAAAGAAGAAGAGAAGGCTGCTGCTGGAAATGTTGAAAAGCTTGAAGAAACTAGTGAAGATGAGATCCTAGAATCGACGGTAGAAACAAATGAGCCAACAACAATTTGGATCCTCGACTCTGCCGCACAATGTATGTCACTTCCCACGAGAGTGGTTTTCTACATTTCGAACTTGTCATTAACGTGAGGATGTCGGATCACGAGGAAGCGAGGACATTAAGGACATTGGCAATGTTTCCATCAAGATGCATGATGGAAAGAAAAGGACATTGAGCAATGTAAGATATGTCCCTGGAATCAGAAGAAATCTTCTATCCGAAAGAGCTTTTGATAAGCAAGGATACAAAATCAGATCCAAAGATGGCTTGAGAGAAATCATCAAGGATGGAAAGGTGGTTATAAGGGCAATTGAGAGAGGAGGCCTATACTACGTTGTAGGAATCACATAAATCAACCTAACAGTAGAAGAAAAGGAGCTGAACTCAACAATCCTATGGCATGTAAGATTAGGACATGCAGGAAACAAGAGTTTGAAGAACCTTGAACAATAAGGGCTGCTGCCTAATGCTACTGTGAAGAGAATTGAGTTCTGTGAAGGATGTATCCTAGGGAAACATCATAGAACTCCTTTCCCAAAAATTGCAAGAAGAGCCACCAGCAACATGAAGTATGCTCATAATGACTTATGGGGGCCAACACAGACTCAAACCATGGGAGGAAAGAGATACTTCATGTCAATCATTGATGACAGATCCAGAAAATGTTAGATCTATCTCCTAAGATCCAAAGATGAAGCACTAGAAGCATTCATCAAGTGGTATACACTGATGGAGAACCAAACTGGAAAGAGGCTGAAGTGTTTGAGGACAGATAATGGCTTGGAGTTCTGCAACAAGGAGTTTGATGACTATTGTGAAAAGAAGGGCATTCAAAGGCATAGAATAGTTAAAGCTACCCCTCAACAGAATGGAGTAGCAGAAAGGTTGAACAGGATACTCCTAGAGAAGACAAGGTGTATGCTACTGTCTTTAGGCCTATCCTAAGCACTGTGGGGAGAAGCCATAAAGATAGCAAAGATACCTAATTAATGCATCGCCTACATCAAAGAAATGAATACAAGACTCAAGAGATATGGACCGAACTAAACCTAATTTAACTAACTTGAGACCTTTTGGATGCAGTGCCTACATCCATCAAACAGAAGGAAAGTTAGAATCTAGAGCCATCAAAGGAGTGTTTCTAGGATATCTTGAAGGCATAAAAGGGTATAAAGTTGTAACATCCCGTTACTGTTAGCAAGGGTATTATGGTAATTATGAGACTGACTGATAGGCCTTACTGTATTTATTGACTGAGCATGTTACTGGCCTCTAATTATAGAGGAACTAGTCTACTGCATATGCATATGTTCATTGGTACATCGCTCATGATTTTCCGGTATTTAATTGTGAATTGAACCGATCGAATTGACCTGATCGCTAAATCGTGATTAATCGAGAGAAAATTGTAGTAATTGGGATCAATTGACTGATTTAGAATAGTTTATGAGGACTGGTATTTTATAGTGGCTTATAGGAAATTTTCGAATTGGGTGAGAATGCCGGGACCGGAAAATATTTGGGTGGTCAATCGATCGTTGAATATTACTAAAAGAACTGTTCAATGGCAATGGAAAAAAAATTAGAGTTTTACTGTTAGATGAATTATAGTAGGAGCCATTGAAAATTTGAGACTGAAATTTGGACTGATTAGAAGACCTATAGCTATATATAGCAGAGACTTGAAATTAGGGAAAATTTTCTAAGGCAATTGCGAGTTTCTCTTCTCCTCTTCCCACGGTGACTTGCGATTCCTCTCATCGGTGAGGATTTCTTGATTTCTCCTTATGGTGTTCTCCTTATTGTGCAAGACTAATTGGTTCATTGTGTTTGATGAAGGATTGAGGAGTTGTAGAGTGGAAAATCGTTGATTTGAGAAAGATTAGGGTTTACGATGATTTCTTGAGATTTTCGGATTTGAGAGTGATTGGTAAGTTTTACTGGTTTTAATGTTGCTATTGATAGTTTCTATGGCATTTATTTTGGTTATTTGAGTTGTTGGGAGTGATTATAGGGGTTTTAATGTCATTAATGGCAGAATGCGATCGGAGAAGACGAAGGAAATCCGTCTTCGCCGCTGCGGCACCTGTGAGCCCAACGACGAATATATATTAGACGCGCTTGTGCAAAGTCTGGCGTGGGACGCCATGGCGACGGATGAATTATCGCGCCACGTCGAGACACCTTGAGCATCAGCGGCGAAGGATTATGAGCTGACGCGCATGGCGAAGCGCCTTCACGCCATGCGTAACAATCCGAATGTGGAAGGTGAAGGCGTGGTCGCGCGAATGGGATTTTAATGGGATTGATTTTGGATTGTTGGGTATAACTTTTGGGTAGACCTCCAATTGAGGTGATTCCAGATTCATTGTGAACTGGGGAAAGAGGTCTACAAAATGAGAATAATTATGGGAATTAGATTGGATTTTATTGGTAATGAATAATAGAGATTAAGGTCAATTATGGTGCATAGAGTGACCTAAATGTCAAATTGAGACTATTGGAGTTTTAATTGGGAATTTCAATTTAGGGTTCGACCCGATAAATAGGAAATTGTTATAGGGAATTCAAATTGAGAAAAATTGATTGGATTATAAGGATGGATCAAATATTGTCGACCTATTGAACAAAGAGATATGATTGAGCATTAAAGTACGAAATTGGGTTTTGGCGCGGAAAATCGTGAACATGCATGGTACATCGTTTCACTAAGACATATGCATTACTGTATTGGTTAATTGAGCGATTAATAATAGACTGTACCTTACTGTTATAGAGGTGTCGTTGGATCGTCGTTCCACCTGACATTCTTGGGACTTCGGCAAGAGCTAAGAATGTAATTGAGTAACCTAGATGGTTTTTCAAATTCTGTGCGCCTAAATGCCTTCATGATCTACGTTGACTCATGAATTGTATGTGATAGAAATACCTTTGTAAGACCAATGAAATGTATATGGTTGAATTGTATGTTCTTCTTGTATGGGCTGAACAATGTGAATTGCCTTTGTATGACTACCGATGGTGAAAAGTGTACGATCGAATCAGTATGTGCTTCTTGTATTGGACTAAATTCTTGTATGACACCGAGAAATGAAATCTCGGGCTTTTATAGCCGTACATTGAATCACGAAAACATCGCATTGCATGCATAAATGCATGATCGATAATGGAATGTGACCCAAGTTGCAATTACTCTTGACCGGGCCTAGCCCAGGGGAGAAATCCTCGGCGGCCCCAATCGATCATTACTCTTGACCGACCTCGAGCCCGAGGGGATTTATCCTAAGCATTGTCTTGACCGGCTTAGCCCGAGGGGAGAAATCCTCGACGCGGTCCAACTGATTCTTGATTGAGCACTTGGGCCTGAACTTTGAATAAGCTGAAAAAGTCGCATCGCGTCATTGCATATTATCTTCAATGCCAGAAAATGGGTATGTGACTCATCGTGAATGGTGTAATTGTCAAGTATGAAATTATTGTGAATGAATGACCGAATTGTGACAATGACATGATTTAATATAATCTCGATAAGTGTTAGTGCTATTGTAAATTGCCATAATACCGCAAACCGTGATGAGGTCATGTAAACTATTATAGTATCATCGTAAATTGTATATAATATCGCTGATCAGATATTATCGAGATATGATGTACGCGAATACGCCAGAATGCATGATTTGAGTGAACCATCAATGATGGTTTCTCCTTGATTCGCAAACTCACCCAAAATTGCATTATATTTTCAGGTGATAGAGTAGACTCTAGCTCCGGTTATTATTTCTGCCGCCGCGAGCTTGGCCGCAAGGGCGTGATGGCAATACTGTGGTCGGTCAAATTGGGTTAGCTTTTGGGGATGACTTAGGATAGATGCTTGTATCAGTTTCCTTTTTGATTTTGTTAGGAGACTGATAGACTTGTCTATTCTGACATTGGATGACTGTATCAGATACAATTATTTTGGATGATAATTTACTGATTTTTGTTATATTGCGTTTTAAATGATCGCGATGCCATGTGGATATTAAACGAAATTTTTTGGTAGTGAACCTCTATCGTAGGATACGGTCGGAGCGACCTCGGGTTTCCGATGCACCCTACGAGGGGCGCTTACATTTAGTGGTATCAGAGCCAGGTTTGGCATCTTTTGGGCATAATGTATTGTTAGGCTTGAATCACTGTAAAGAATAGCAGAACTGATCGGAATTTCTTGTCTATTTTAGGTCATCCGTACTGGGAGATAGAGTTGAGTTACCAGCTGACCTGGAATCAGTGGGAGCTAATAGGGAGTCAGAGTCCCCGATGCCTCATCCAGAGTTGATGCCTCCTCGAGTTCCTGCGAGACGGGAACGAAGATATGATCGACTGCGCAAGCAGGGGATGAGACTTATGGTAGCAAACCTGCATGGAGGCCGAGGGATGGCTTTGAGAGGACGAGGCGAGTTCTCGATCGATGGATTGTGTACCGGATGAGCGTTCGACACGCAGTTTTCTTCTCTGTGGTCCCGCATATCGATGGTGGAGGATCGTTAAGGCAGTACCACCGTGCCCTCGCATAATCGATATGGGAGGATTTTCTGAGGGCCTTTAGGAACAATTACATGCCCAAAGACTATCTAGAGATGAAGATGCAAGAGTTCTTAGAACCTGGCACAGGCGTATGACTATGGTCGACTATGAAGTACTGATTTAATGAACTGATGGGATATGCCTTACATCGATTTCTACCGAGGTCGACAGTGTCGGCTGTTTTGAGGGCGTACTCAATCGGGAGATCCGAACCCGATTGGCTGTGTCCTGATATGGGTACATCTATCGAAGCGAGGGTGGCAGCGCAGGATGGAAAGCAAGCACGCCGAGACAGAATCGTGACCGAGATCGGTCAGAGACCAGATTAGGGAGACCCTGCCGGCTACGTCGAGCAATGAGAGTCGAGGGTATAGCAGACGCTTGAGCAAATCCTTTAGATCCTCGTGAGGGACTGATACCTGTTGTCGAGTGAGCAGAGAGACG